>CM019149.1:260394540-260522769 GCA_009733165.1 Naja naja | reverse complement strand
AATGTGCTGTGAGATGGATAGTATTAAGTTTGCATGAAGAGACAGTGGGAGTGCTTCAAGCTCTTTGTTTATTAGTGACTACAGCTCAGAATGAACCCACTTTGGCTGGGCTGCATGCTACTTATAGCCAGCAGCTGCAGTTGCCAGCCAATCAGAGGCAGTTTTTCCCACTTTTTAAACCAATCATTTCTTACATTTTACAAAAACAGTTCAAACTAAACCAATGACTTTAAACCTGCATACATAACACCTCCCCACTGGGTCAGTCTGATACTCAAACCCCAGCCTATCTAATGTATTCTTTTAAATAGGTGGGGCTCTTACGTAATGGTTGAGACCTACGTGGTTCAGATGTTTTTAGGTTCACCTTGTGAGGAGAGGAAATGTGTCTGCTGACATTTCCTTACTAGGACTTGTAGTAATGGTAGAACCTGTTTGGTTACTACAACTTGGTCTCTCCTCCCAATCCATCTCACCCAATGTCAGCACCTAAATCAGGTAATGATGTGCAATCTTCCATTTGTGAAAATGGTTGTTGGTATTGTGACAGGTTTTGGGATGGTTTCTGTCGTGTTAGCTCGTTACACATGTGGTTGATTCTTGCTGGTTCATTACACTCATGATCCTCCCCTCCCCCTAGAAGAGGCAGTAGGTATGGGAACCAGAGAGGAGCAAAAGCGATGGTCCTGAGGCAATCTGGATCTTAACTGATCAATGTGCCTGCTCCAGAGGACACCATCCTCGTTTGTACCTGTTAGACCTGGGGCCTGAGTTGGGTTATCTCAGCAGGAATCCATAATGGTTTCACCCATAAGGTTCTTAGCATAAACAGAATCACCCACAGTGAATGTATGTAATTTTACTGAGTGGAATCTAGTGTGTGCGTTGGGTGTGGGATGGGAGAGAAGGTGATCAGGGGAGACCTGAGTTTCCTACCCATCAACAATTCAGCTGGGGACAAATTAGTTGAGGGGTTGGGAGTGATATGCTGAACACTGAGAAGTTTTCAACTCTCTCAGTGATATCCCTGGACCCAATTGCTGAATTTTCCTTGGTAAATCCCATACCATCGTTCAGCCGGCCGTTAGCGAAGGATGCCCAGGGGCTGTCAGGGCATGTCTGATACCCTGTTGTGCTAGATATGATTCAAAAAGTTGGATGTAAATTGAGGGCCATTGTCAGAAACAAGCACATCAGGTAACCCGTGAGTTACAAAAAGCTTTTAGCTGTTTGATGACAGCTTCAGTTGTGGTGGATGCCATAGGGATAACCTCTAGCCATTTGGAATATGCATCAACTATAATAAGGAAAGTGTGCCCTCTGGTAGGGCCAGCAAAATCAATGTGAATCCTGGACCATGGGCCCCTAGGACATTCCCATTCCTGTGTGGGGGGGAGAGGTGGGGCAGGCCTGACTACCTGACAGTTGGGACAGATGCAACCCAGTTTTCAACCATTTTGTCAATACCTGGCCACCATACATAACTCCTGGCCAATCCCTTCATTCTGACAATACCTGGATGACCCTCATGTAACATTTCCAAAACCTCTTTTGCAGTTTTGTAGGAATAACCACCCTGTTACCCCACAAACTACATCCTCTTAATACAGATAATTCAGTTTGCCTGGATTTAAAAGGTTGGAGCAGTTGAGGTAGATCTTGAATAGGCCAACCTTTCTTAATCCAGCCTATAACAGGAGCCAATACAGTGTCTTTGGCAGTCTCTCTGGCAATTTCAGCAGCGTGTACTGGAAGCTTGGCAACAGTTTCTAGGAAAAAGGTGTAAGTCTCAGGAGCAAAGTCCTCAGTGTGAGAAGGAAGTGGGCAGCGACTCAAAGCATCTGCATGCCCAATGTCTTTGCCAGGCCTGTGGATGAGTTTGTATGAATAAGCAGCAAGAAATTCAGTCCACCTCAGCATTCTTGGTGACAGGATAGTGGGCGTAGGTTTGTCTCCTGCCACAATGCCTAACAGAGGTTTGTGATCTGTGACAATGGTAAATGTTCTCCCATATAAATACTCATGGAATTTCTTGACAGCTGCAACAATTGCCAATGCTTCCTTATCCAGTTGGCTGTAGTTCTTCTCTGCTTTGGTCAAAGTGTGAGAACAAAATGCAATAGGAGCTTCCCTTCCACTGGGAAGCCTGTGGCTCAAACCCCCGCCTAGCCTACTCCAAAAGGGGATGCATCACAAGTCAGTACAACAGGCAAATTCTCAGAGAACTGTATCAGTACAGCATCAGACGTGATTAGTCTTTTAATATTGTTAAATGCAGATTGTTCTTTTCTGCCCCAGACCCATGCAGACTTTTTGTCTAATAATCTGTGCAGTGGTTCTGCAATGGTTGCCTTCTGAGGTAGGAACATGTGATAAAAGTTAATGAGTCCAAGGAAGGCTTGCAAATCTGTTTTACATTTTGGTCTAGGGGCTTCTTTGATTGCCTGAACCTTGGCATCTGTGGGGTGGATACCATGCTTGTCAATCATATAGCCCAAGAACTCAACCTTGTCAGTTCTAAGAGTGCATTTTTCTTCCTTGACTTTTAACCCCGCTTTTTGGAATCTGGTAAGGACTTCTCTGAGTCTTTCTTGTAACTGAGTGTCATTTTCAGCAGAGATTAACACATCATCAAAGTAAGGTACTACCCCTGGCAGTCCTTGGAGCATCCTTTCCATAAGGCTTTGGAAGATGCCTGGTGCCATACTTACTCCAAATTGCAACCTTTTACATTTGAAAGTACCTCTATGAGTCACAATGTTTTGGGCCTCTGCAGTGGCATCATCAACTGTTAATTGTTGATATGCCTGGGCCAGATCCAATTTGGCAAAGACTGTACCCCTGCCAAGTGAATGTAGTAAATGATGCACCACTGGAACTGGATATGCGCTCTGTTGAAGCACATGGTTCAATGTCCCCTTATTGTCTCCACAGATTCTCACTGACCCATCAGTCTTGACTGGTGTGACTATGGGTGTCTCCCACCTGGAGTGATCAGTGGGCTCTAAAACTCCTTGAGGTATTAGTTTATCTAATTGTGCATCAATTTTTTCCTTTAAGGCAAATGGGACCCTTCTGGGGTTTAAGTGAATTTGTGGCACCTTGGGATCTAGATTGAAAGTGATAGGGGTCCCCATATACTTGCCCAATCCTTCGCTGAAGACCTCTGGAAACTCAGACTTCAAGGCCTCCTCCCATTCAGTGTTGCTCACGTGATTGATGCCAGTCACCTCGATGCCTAGTGGATTGAACCACTCAAGTCCCAGCAAGCTTGGGCGATCCTTGTCCACGATGGTCAGGGGCAAGCGTTTGGTGTGGCCTTTGAACTTCACGTTGAATTCTCTTGTTCCAACTACTGGAATCTTGTTTCCTTGGTAGTCTTTAAGAGTTAGTGCTTGCTTCTTGAAATGCTTCTTCTGAATTTTTGGGAGTAGTCTGTGAATAGTGTCCCATGACACCATAGATAAATATGAGCCTGAGTCCACTTCCATTTGGCAAGGCCTTCCTTCAATAAGTACCTTGACATGCACTTTTCTGTTATTGATAGAAGAAGAATGACCAATAGTTACTGTCTGATGAGTTTCATTCTTCCCCTTTGCTTCTGTGCTGCGCCCCATTTTCTCACTGAGGTTGTTGGGCTTGAATTCTTTGTCAGGAAACTTCCTTCTGTTGGGTGGAGTTCTGGATGATTTGCAGACTCTTGCTAGATGTCCTCTTTTTTTCACAACGGAGGCAGATGGTATCTAGGAACTTGCATTCAGTGGGGGTGGCTTCCCCACAACCTCTGCAGCAGAAATCTTGCCTCTTTCTTCCCAGGTCTTTCTTTTTCCTCCATTCTGAGTCTATAAATTCCTTCCTCCACCTCACTACAGTCTGACTCAGAATCTATTTGCTCACAATGAGTTGTTGTGGACTTTTCCACATCAGGATGGCTTGTGGCCTTGTTAATTTTCTTCATGGCTGCTGCTGAGGACTTGGTAGCTTCTGCTGAAGAGGCCTCTTCTATTGCTTCCTTCAGCGTGATCTTAGGTCTTAGTAATAACTTGCTCTGAAGCACCTTGTCTTTAAGGCCCAGAACAAATCGATCGCATGGCCTCTTCTAAATTGTTAAATTCACACCCCAATGTCTCTTAAACTTGCCATAAAGTCGTTTACATTTTCGCTTTCCCCTTGATCCCGACGGTAAAACTCGTGTCTCTTAATGAGGCACGATACTTGTGGGGCGTAATGGGCTCTTAACAATTTTTCTAAGTCAGGCCATTCCATTACCTTCACGTCTGCAGCTCCCGCCAATGCCTTCGCCATCTTGAAAACTGCTGGACCGCAGTGCGTGAGAAAGACCGCCCTGTTCCGCTTCTCAGAAATGGCGGCAAGATCGTTTCCTTCCAGATACATTTGGAAACGATCTGCATACGTCTCCCAGTCTTCTGCCGTCGGATCGAACGGGGCTGGGGGGGTGTTCAGTGCAGCCATCTCTCTCTTCTTCTGTTCCGCATTGCCTTCTTCTTCAGGGAGATCCCACCTTTGTCACCAGTGTTAAGTTTGCATGAAGAGACAGACGCGGAGTGCTTCAAGCTCTTTGTCTATTAGTGACTACAGCTCAGAACGAACCCACTTTGGCTGGGCTGCGGCTGCTACTTATAGCCAGCAGCTGCAGTTGCCAGCCAATCAGAGTGCAGGGTTTTCCGCTTTTAAACCAATCATTTCTTACATTTTACAATAACAGTTCAAACTAAACCAATGACTTTAAACCTGCATACATAACAGATAGAGACAATAATTCATAGTAGCTATGGAGAAAGAGTTATATAATCTGAAGAAAAACCAGTTTACAAAAATACTTATTAGTGAGATAGATGAAGATCCACCAAATTGTAACAAACAAGCAAGGTTGGGATTCAAAAATTTTAACAACTGGTTCTGTGGGTGTGGCTAGGTGGGTGTGGCTAGGTAGGTTTAGCCATATGACTGGGTGGGCATGGCTCCTTTTCTTTTTGCAGCAACCCCCTGGTTTTTTTTTGCCTCCTGAGCCTCAGGGAAGCCTCCTGGGAGGGGGCATTTTTGCTCCCAGAAGGCTTCCCTGAGGCCCAAGAAGGTAAAAAATGAAGCATGAGTGGGCACAGCTCCCCCTGCACCCCTTTTTACCTCCTGGGCCTCAGGGAAACCTTCTGGGAGCAAAAATGCCCTCCAGGAGGCTTCCCTGAGGCCCAGGAGGCAAAAAAAAACCTGGGGGGAGGGGTTGCAAAGCAGTAAGACAATGAGGGGTTAGGGTTAGGAACAGCTGATCATCGAGAGGGGAAAAAAAGAAATACCTTAAGGAGTGACTGGGCAGGGGAGAATTACAGTCAGCGATGTCGGGCATGCATGCAATGTCAGGCATGTGTGATAAGACTGACTATGTGGGGAGGGGAGGGGGAGGGGAAAAGAGGGCCAGGGCCAGCCAGGGGCATGATTTGCTGGTTCTCCAAACTGCGCAGAATCATAACAACCGGTTCCATAGAACTGGTCCGAACCGGTAGAATTCCATCCCTGCAAACAAGGATGACTACCTATTCTGGCATTTTGCTTTTCACTCTTTGCTAAGGAATTACAATAAAAGGAAAGTAGTTTGATTCTGTGTTTTGCTGGGTTTTTTTTTTGGATAAACTGGCCACAAAGTCAAAATTATTCCATTCTTCAGTGAGTGGTTTTTGCTTTATTGAGAAAACAATCTTCATCTTTTTGCCTAGCTTGCCAACTGTTCATTTCAGAAATATTTTCTTACCCAAACAGAGAAACAAAATTATCATGGGCAAATTGCTATTGGCTTCAAAATTAAAGAAGTAAACATTGGTTTATTAAAGAAGAAAGAGGTGTAGCAAGACAAATATAACTGCTTTTCATTAAACAAAGGATGTATTATCACCTCCTGCTGGCTTTCTCATTGACTTATGGGAAGCTGACTTATGACCATGGCTGACCACAGTGGCAAGACAGTGTGGCAGCATGGCAGCATTGAAGAGACCACAACTTTGCTAAATTTTAATGTCCCAGCTAATGGGTTCCAGATTTTGGACACATTCTTTAAGTTAGTCCATTTTTTAAAAGATTTTTTTAAAATCCAGTCTTTATTATTTTTAAGTTAAGACAACAAGCATACCTTATACTCCTTTTTCCTATTTTCCCCACCACAACAACCCTGTGAGTTAATTTGGGCTGAGAGTGTGTGTGAATCAGGCTCAAAGTCACCCAGCTGGTTTCCATGCCTAAGGTAGAACTAAAATTTGCAGTCTCCTGGTTTAACGACTAAAACAAAATGGATCTACACTGATTCAGAAATTGTTGTCCCAGGATGTACTGTTTCACCAATTATTTTCATGCCAAAAGGATGGAGCTGCTTGCCCTTAATGTTTTTTCTCAGCTTGAGTTGTGTTTTATATAATCATGAAAGTAGCATTAATTTGGAAGCTGTAATAAAAACAAAAAGGGCATTCTTTTAAGCCCTAGAAAAAGGGGTAATATTAGGAAGAAACTCAGGCTGGTTCTGCCATAACTCATTGGAATATAAGAAAGAGAGGAGAAAAAGCTCAATAACATTTCTAATAGAAGAGAATCTCTGATGAAAATGCCTCAATCTTATAACATATATGCAAATTCAACCATAGTTTCCACTGGGAAATTATTAGAATCCATAAAAAATGTTAGGGAATTCCTAGAATCTAGGCATTTAGATAAATCAGCCATCAACAGACATATTGAGAAAAACCCCATTTACATGCCATTCAAAATCAAGAATTTCAAAAAAGCTAGGAATGAAACTAGAATACAAGCCTTCCAGCATCTAACATTCAGATAAACAGGGATTAACAATAAACAAATAATCAGGCAGGGAACAATACTCTAATCAAGGAACCACCAAAGAAAAAGACACTTCCCTATTAAAGTTGGCAGGGAAGCTACTATACTGTATATAAACAAGCTGATGACGTGCTCACTTGCATCGATAATGTTCCCTAGCTGCTAACAACCAAGCTCAGAGAGACCAAGCATTTCAATCAGGTTTCAAAATAAAGCTTAATTCTAGTCTTCTTGTAGAATCTGTTTCAGGATGTGAACAGCCTAATAGGTTAGAGGTTTTCACTGTCCCCAGTTACATGGAGAGTTTTATTCATATGTAAATAAATACCAGAAGCATAGCAGTCCAGCCAGTGATTATGCGCTGAAAGCCTAACATGATATACTATGGTGTATGAGGGTATCAAGACAGCCAGAAATCTTTTTTAAGATGAAGATAAATATAGGATTCTTTCTTGTAAAGAATTCTAATATTCCTCATAAGAGCACTGGAGAGTTCTGAGTTATTCCTTTGCAAATGAATTAAATCCCAGAGCAAGATGACAGCAAATGACAAAATTAAAAAAAAAGAACTTGAAGGACACAGCCTTCCAATAACAAGGAATATAGAAGAAATAATAGAAGAAACCCAAAACATTTATTCTCCATTTTTCTCTACTCAACCATGAATATCTATTAAATCAATTTACCCTATATAACAACCCAATAAATATAATTGTCTAGCAGAACAACCCAATTCTGCTATTATGCCCTTACTGTTTTTCTATAAACTTAGCCAAGACTCTCTTTATTATTTGTCTTTCTTACATACATGCACCATATGTGTTTACCTTTTAACCCAGGATCTAATATGATACATGCTTTTATGTCTACTGTAATGGCTGGAAGGTGCAGAAAGTTTTAGAAACAATTCCCCTTACAGGTTTCTGAATAAATAGATTGCACAGAGTGATTTGTAATTTGCAGAAAAATAGGTTATCTGATTACCAGTATCTTATTCTGATTAAACGCATTCTACATATTTGAGAGAAGCATAAATGAACAATGCATTTCTTTTTAAAAAAAATCTCTTACTTTTGAGAAAAAAATTTCAGCATGTAATACAGATAAAAAAACCCATCTATCTTTGTATGGTATTACCTTTCTAATCTTCATTAATAAGGTTAGATTCTTCTAAGAAATAATATATTTTTTATGCTCTCTATACTTATTAAATTGCTTTATATTTGTATACATAGGGGTAGCTTTAACATAAGTAAGGTACAAAAATGAATTATGTGTCAAAATATAGTGTGACGTGACTCTTCAGTTTCTTTTTTTAACTCTAGAGTAAATGAATAAAAAGCAAATAACATAATCCAGGGGAGAAAATAATGAAAAGGACTGAGCTCCAATCTGCAAATGTATTTATTTAAAACACTTACATGGCTGCCTATCTCACACAGTGATACTAGCCATTTCATAACAACTAATATAAATGACAGTATGAAAACACATTAAGCCCATTTTACCATGCATTAGTTTATCATGTTGGGCACCTCTTGATGCAGCTCCATACTAACTCAGTGCTTGACAGGGAAGGGAGGCAGTCCGGTTTTGATGTCCTTCCAGAAGGTTAAAAGAGTTCCAGAACATCAGGTAGGAAGCTATTCCAAAGGGCTGGCACATCTCAGAAAAGGGAGCCACCAGATAACAGTGCATGAAGGAAGGGAACTGCGGTGTGTTTTCCCTATCTGTTTTAGAGAACGCGCAGGTATCCTTAGGGAGAGGTAGACCCACAAATAGCCTGGTTGTCATGCCCCTGTTGGAGACTGACTCTGAGAGAGAGAAGGGACAGCCGACAGGGAGTGGAAGTGTGGCTCCGGAGGTTGTGGAGGAGGCTGGGGAAGGGCAGAGGTTGGCTGGGCAGTCAGAGGAAGACCCAGGCCCATCCTCTCTCCATCCTAGGGCATGCAGGGAGGAAAGGATAAGGGAGAGATGTGAATGGCATGGTCTACAGGGGAGGAAAGGGCCTTGATCTTCTTCATGGGCTGCAGCTGTGAGAACTGGTCAAAAGGATGGACATGTGTATGGGCCAGTGCTGGAAACAAAGCGTGGAAATATCTCCAGTCTGTTGTTTCTCTCAGAGTGTGGCATCCTTCCCAGTGTCTGTTCTGATATCTGTAGACTTCTTCAAGCCCTTATCTTGCCTGGTTACTTTAATTGCTTCAGTGTGGTTTGTGTTGTTTTTACTCTTTATAATTTATAGGCATTTTTAATTTAAATGGCATTTCCTCCTTTTCGTAACTGCTTGTGGGGGAGTTTTTTGTCTCCAGTCAAGGATATTTGGAGCTTTGAAGCAAAGTGAAGGAATAAAAGGGGCTTCACCTCTTTTTGTGACTGTATAGTATATGTCTGAAGGAAATCTTTTTTAATAGAGAGTAGACATATATATTGCATTTTATTTTAATTAAATATATATATAATGAAATCAAAGGAGCTCTAGTGGTACAGTAGTTAGAATACAGTGTTGCAGGTAAATTCTGCCCACAGCCTGGAGTTAAATGCTGATGGGGTCAAGGTTGACTCAGCTTTCCATCCTTCCAAGGTTGATTAAATGAGGACTCAGTTTATTAGGAGCAATATGCTGATTCTGTAATCTTTCCAGTGTGTGCTGAAAAGCACCATGGAATGTATATAAGTCTAAGTGCTATTGCTATTTTAGTTTTTGTTCTGGTCTTGTCTACTGTTTTTTTTCCAGATGTGACACCTGGCATAAAATAAAGGAGAGGGAAAAGTCAAAATACATTTATGCAATCTTCCTTAACAAATCACAGTGTTCTAAATAATACAGTATGGAGCTGCCTATCAATAGTAATAATAAACATTTTATGCCAGAGCATACAAATGGCAAAAATGTCAATTGTTTATGGCAAAAATGTCAAGTGTTTAATTAACATTTATTATCAGAAATTGAGTGATGAAGTTATGTGATTTTTTTTTACTTTAAATATCAACGTCATGCCATAGAGTAGAGAATGAAAAAAAATCTGAGGTATATTGCTCCAATCTATGTTGTGCAACATAGCTGGATATAAGAGAAATCTCTAAGTCTTCAGATTAAAATGTTTGAAAGGCAAAAATAATATGTTTTTCCCTGTCTCATGGAAAAGACAAATTATGTAAATTGGGAAAGTGAAGCCTCTTACAAATCAAGGTCAAAATTATTAATATGTCACTGAAACAGTAACATATGAATGTGAAACAGAAAACAAATATTGTACATAATCCCTGATACGTTTGAACAAAATTAAGATAATACCGATAATTACAATGGTTTAGAAATTTTGTAGGACCATAAAGAGGCTATGTCTCATTCTGCAAATGAGGATGAATGTGTTATGACTATAAATATTTTAGTTTCCTTGTTCCTTGTATATTATATCAACTTGGGTTAGTGTTTGATAACTCAAGTACTTAAAATAGCTACATAATATTTGGAGCATAACCATGACTGATAATTTCATCTGTGCAAGAAGATTACAAAGAAATATTATTGATGGAACATAGCCAAAGTACAAAGCAAAGTTTACTGCATATTTACTAGGATAGAAAGTACAGTAGGTGTAGGAAGATATGGAGGAGGACAAAGAACCTTGAAAGTTGAAACTTTAGCATGAAAGAAGTTAGCTAAGTAAAGGTCTTCAAAGATGCAAAATTCCAGCAATGCAGAACAAAATAATCCATATGGATCATTACTGCAGTTGCTGACAGCAATTTTAGATATACTTACTCATCTCTTTCTTGTGGCTGTATATGGTTTCCTAATTAATCACTGCAGACCATTGGTTTCTATGGCTCTTTAAGTTAGCTGTATGCGGTCATTCAACTTTCTACCACAGTTAGAAGCTGGATAAGCAGTCTTTTCACTTTTCAAGTGTCCTCAGTCTGAAATAAGATAAACCTGGGCTATTTTAACAATTACCAAATCTTTCAAGATGCCATTAATACTTTAAATTATGTGGACATAAAAATGGAATTAATATGTTCATATGTATATGTTTTAAAATCTGGAATTCACAAAGAAGCATCAGCCAACAAGTGATTGTCCTTTCTGGTCAATAAATAGCAGAGATGTACCAATTAATCAGTACTCCATTGCTCTCCTTTCAAACTGGCAATAAACAAAGGCCTTGCTCTGATCTTTGGTGTCACCAGTCTTAACAAAAATACAAACAATTCAGGGTGATTTGGGATCACCCATAATTGAGACTGTGATACAATGTTTAGAAGCATCAAACGGCTATAGAGGAACATAAAACTTTAATATGTGAAAGATTGTCAAATTATAGAGCATTTAAACAAACTAGGTGATCGTTAAGTCTTGTTTGTGGTACAGATCATTATCTAACGTATGAGGCTAGTATTAATATCTCTGTAGTATAGGCATTGGAGAATCATATCAGATGAACAAGACCATACTGAAATATTCCAGAATTCCAAAAAGAGGAAAGAGGCTATCTTCTAACACAATGGTTGCTGATGCATCTTCATTAAAAACTTTATAGGTTCACAACTTATCACCATACAACTGTCTTAGCCTATTAAAACGATAACTCTCCCAGAAACCCCAAAGATTTCCAAGACAACCAACAGATTATTAGAAGCTCATGGTGCCATTGTACAAAATTTCTTGAAAGCATCTTGAACAAACCCACAAATCCAGTAATCAAACAAGTAAAATTGGAGTCAGCTATAAAGTATAATGTTAGGATTGTAACAGACATTATATTAGACAGACAAGTAGAAAATTAGCAGAACTTATCCACGAACATCAACTGACAGTCAGAAGATAGCCAGAACACAGCATCAGTTTTTATGAGATGAGTAGCCATATAAATTTGACAAACAAACTTAGAATTTCCTTAATTTCCAAACACATAGATCAATTCAATAATTTCAATTGGTAAACTGTTGATATTTCCGATCAAGCCAAGTAAAAAAAATGCTAAGAAATTCCCGGAAGTCTGGCTTTTTGATAAGTTAGTCATCAACAAACACATAAACCTCTCTATGTACCATTAAAAAATAACCAAATAGTCTAGCACCTTCCTAGTAACCAGCACCCAAATAAGCAGAAAACACCAGATAAACAATCAGGGAAGAACAAATACCTTAATTAAACAACTATCAAGAAAAATATCAATTCGAACTAAGATTGGCAAGGCTAGCTGCTGCAGCAAATATAAATAACCCAAAAATGTTACAGTCTTATGCCCTGATGATGTTACTTAGCCTAATAATGAAATGTCTGTCACAAAACCAAGGTCACAGAGTACCAAGAACTCCAACAACTAATCAGCCAAGAAATTACCAAATAAAAAACTGGTCAGCTTTAGCAAAGAGGCTCCATTAAGGAGATACATTTTATAAAGAAATATCAGGAGGAAAAATGTGTGATTTATTATTTATTGATTTATTTAGACAATTTATATGGCTGCCCACTCACTTTCAGTAATTCTAGATAAATGGCCTTTATATATTCTCTCTGCTGTTACAATACACATACACTTGTCCCTAGCTTTTGAAATGAGACATCATTATACACAGCAAAACCTCAGTTATTATTGACAAATTATTCAAAAAGAGTAGACCCATCTTAAATAAGAATGCTTATTAAATCTAGATTTGTATTACTTGCATCTATTTACATTGTTCAGCTAATTATGCAATTGAGATAAAGGAAGTCAATGCAATAAACCCAGCAGAAAGTGGATGTAGGTGTGTGAAGTTTGAAAAATTTGTCACTTGTATTAAAGTCTGTTAAACTCAAAACTGAAATTTTATTGCATACATTCATTATGTCCAACCAGAGTGAGGCAGTATACAAATGGCAGAAACCTGTAAAGAAAATAAAAAACTGGAAAATCAACCAAATTTATTATCCCATGTCCAGAGTAAGTATGGTATTATTTTCTTCATACTGAGCAATTTAAAACAAAAGGCGCACTGAATTTCCCAGCAATTCTGACTTTGCAGTGGGCAGTCTGGCAAACAGCAAGTCATACATATTCATAAATATAGAATTATGTATTCAAACAAGGAAAACACAGAGGTTCATGATAATTTGCATAATTAATTAAGTGAGGGGTTAGAATAATTATGTCTTCACTTCCTTGATAGATGCTGGAAACAAAACACTCTGAACTATTCTGAGGGCAAGGGAACCCGCATTCTGAAAGCTGCAAAGGGATTTACCCATTAACTTAGTTTCATACTAACCTCTGGGAATTCAACTATTAATGAGCTGCTGGTTTCAAATTATTGGTGTCTTTAAAAAGATTCTATTAATAGGGCTTAATATAGTAAAATAATAAGTATTTTCTCAGAGTCCTTTCTATTTGGCCTGACCTGACACAATTTCCAATTTTATAACAGTTTAATTATAACATCACATATTAATGGACCCTAAACACACAATGACAAAGAAATACATTGTTGGTGTAGTAATAGTAACATATTTATATTGTTATACCTTCGTGTACAATTTTTCAAATAGCAGATTATTTTTTTAAAAAAATCACAATTACAATAATACAAAACTAAAAGTTTTTCTAAAAAATAAAAGAAAAAACTAAAAAATAGGAAGTGCAGGAAAAAAGAAAAAAGAATATAATAAAGAAAAAGAAAAAATGAAAAGAAATTATTTCCATCTTCATCCAAACACATATAAATAATTTTAATAACTTATCAACTTCTCACATCTGGATTGAGTGGGTCTAGCTCACACATTCTACTGATGTTCCTGTGCACAATGCTAGCTACTTGGCTGTGCTGCTCAGAATATGTTGTTTTTGCCTGCATCTTAACCCCTGCCATTATGTGTCTCTACACAGTCTGCATTTTGGGTTCTGTCTAGTGTGGTTGACCCTGGCTTCAATGGATTGGGTGCTTAATGCCTGTTCTAATACTGCTATGATTAGTACATCAGTTCTGTCTTTTAGTCCAGTCCTTTCCACTTACTAGTTGGATATCCGATGGACAGAAGATAAGGAGTGAAGTCCATCAAACAAGAACTGTAGCCATTATTAGAGCCTAGCTCAGGATCATAAGGTTGGTGAAATGTAACTATTTCTCCACATTAATTTCATCTACAGATAATCATTTGGCGGCCCTATGATGGGTGATTCAGTCCCACCTGAGAGGAAATAATATCATAGATCACTATGGGGTAATGGTGACAATGTGCAGGACATCTGGATGATAAAATCATCCATTGCAAGGTTTCCTTCTTTTTTCTGAGGCCAGAGAAGAAATAGAACCAGATCATGGTGCATACTGTGTGGGATGCCTCAAGGCTTTGGTTCTGTCTCCTTTCCTATTTAATATGTACATGAAACTGATGGGTGAGGTGATCTGATGGTTTGAGGCAGGTGCTATCAATATGCAAATGATACCCAGCTACATATTTCTACTCCTGGCCTGTTGAGTGATGCCACAGATGTCTTGTTCCTATGTTCCTATGTCTGAAAACTGTAGGGGCTTGATGGGGCTTCAACTTAATCCAAGTAAAACTGAATGTCTTTTGGTATTTAGACCTGATGGAAACAAGGGTCTTCAAACCTTGGTACTGTGTGGGATAGCAGTGCTGCAGTCAGACTGAGTGCATAATCTGGGGGTCCTCTTGAACTCACAACTTCTATTTGAAGAGCAGGTGACAGTCATGGCTTTGAAGACCTTGACACACCTTTAGGAGTTCCCCCAGTTATGTTCATTCTTAGATCAGTGGGCTTTGTTCACAGTCACTCATGCCCTTATTACCTCTCATTTGGTCTATCATAATGGGTTCTACATAGAGCTGCCATAGAAACCATTCCAAAACTTCAACTGATACAAAACATGGCTGCCTGGGTAATTAATGGTGTCAATTATATTATACTTGTAATGGGAGCTGCATTGGCTGCCAATGTGTGTATAATTCATTTTTAATAGCTTGGGACTGGGTTATCTAAGGGACAATCTTCTTCAAAGTGTTTCTATCCATCCAATTGATATAATAGATTGGGGATGCTATAAGGTTAATCAGTTAATGAATGTGGGCTGACAGGGACCAGGAAATGTTCCTTCTTAGTAGTGGACCCTGCCCTCTGGACTTTTCTTCCTTTAGACCTCAGATTGTGCATGACCCTATTACCATTTTGTAAAGCTCTAAAGACTCAACTATATGCACAAGCTTGGGATTCTGAAACTGTTAGAGCTTCCTGGTTTCTTGGTTGCACTCTTAATTTTTATGTATTGGTTATAATAATTCTCAGTTGTTTACATGTAATTTGTGTTTTTATGATTTTAATTGTTGTGATATTATTTGTCATCTTGAGTCAATTAGATTGAGATGGGGGGGCTAATGAAATTGAATAAATAAATTGAATTATATACATAAATTGAATAAATAAATAAAACATTTATTATGACTAAATTATTAATATTGCTTAAGCGTCATAAAAGAAACAAAAAGTCTCTAGAATGATTGCAAAGCTAGCAGAAAATATTGAATTGCTTCATATTTTAATTATGTCTCCATTCCTCAAGATATTGTGGGAGTACTGCATGTTCATTCCAAATGGAAAGGACAATTGCTAGTACTGATGCTTTGAAATTTATTAAAATACATTTCAAATTTATTAGATATATAGTACATTCTGAGATGTGTATAAGAGAGAATTCTACAGCTTAAAATGCATATCCACCTTGAGTTAATATACTTACAAAATAGATCATTAAACTAAATCTTATCTTTTGTTCCATCTTCTGTGTTATTTTTTTATTTATGGCACATGTAATATGTATTTTCTAGAATTTTGGACTGATGAACACATGAATAAGCCATCATCTCTGCATTTTCAGAAAGCATCATTTTTACTACATTGTTTACAAGTGATCAACAGACAATCTGATATATGCCCAATCAGAAGTATTTTTCATTTTCTTTCAATCAGACATACTCCTATGATTACAGCCCACAGTATAACTTCAGGAGAAATAGGTTAATATGCACAATTTCATCTAAATGCACTTTGATTTAACTTAATATAGATTCATTTCATATACCTTTATTTCTTTATATGCAGAAAGAGAGACTCCACAAGGGAGACTATAAAGTCTCAGGTCACAGATGCAACACTGGCAAGCTGACTACTTGTCAAACTTCTCCTTAGTAGGCTTGGCTAAGGTGAAACTTCCCAGATAGAACACAAAGGACTAAACTGTTACATAGTTTTTTGCTAGTTCCCTGATGGCTACCTCAATTTAAATCCTCACTGGATTTAACTCTGGCAACTTCTCTTACCACATTTTTCTTTGGTACCAGTAAACTTGATTTTGGGTACTCAAACTCAATTTGAGGTGTCACTATCTCTTTACATACTCTACAATCTTGCCCCAGAAAACTCAAGCTACTAATGAAACTCCATCATCAGTCTTTCAAAGAACAGAAATTGAACTTGGATCTCCCTAGTTATAGTCCGGGTTTCCTAAAAATGTAATTGTTTTTGTTTAGATCACATGTCCAGAATTCCCAGCTAGCATTTTAGCCTTGGACTGAATTTTTCGGTCTTATAATTTATCCTCTACACTTAACTAACTCTACACTGTAGTATTCAGGGATTTAATAAAATTTTACTCAAATATTATCATAAGCCTTTTAAACCTATTCAGTCAGAGACTAATTTGATTTAATATTTTCCATGATCTATATTTTATAGCATCAGCATTTTTATTGTAATGCAACCCAAAAAGGGAAAACAACACAAAAACAGACAGATGGAATAATGGTTGTTTCTATTAATACTGTATAATCTGCACTGAACTATTATATACAATATTGTTATTTGCAATATATGTGTATACAATAGTATGAAGAGGCATGAATGTTTAAAACTACCAGAGTCAGCAATCATATCTTGGTTGCTAGTGTTACTTCTAACCCCTTAGATAAAATGCATAAATTTATTTTCTAACTGGCAAAATATCCTTATATGTTCTCTTATACATCAGAATTTATGAACCGATTTTTATATCGTATGTATCTATACATATGTATATGTGTATACATATACATACACAAACACAAAAAAAACCTGTATGGCAAATGACAAATCTACAGCCTAATTTTCAATGTTCAAATGATCATAGTATTCAATATTTTATTTGTTTGTTTGTTTATTCATATCTTACCTTTATTATTTTTACATGCTGGCATGGTGGCTCAGTGACTTTTTTTTTTTAAACACATTTTATTCAATTTTTAACAATTTTTTAAAACAGCTCTTTTCAGTTGACAGCATGTTCCCGGGTCGTCACTTTTACATGCAAATATGACAGTAGATCTATATTCATTTTAAACATTTAACTTCACTTCTATTCCATTTTAACAGACAAAGGTTCAAAGAAATTAATCCTAGTCTCAAATCTTAATCTCAATCTGTATAACCCCCCAGTTCATTTCAAGTTAATTGCAAACATATATATATATTTTAAAAAAATTAATACAAATAAAAGGGAAAGGGAGGATGGTCAAAAAAACGAAACTTAAGAAGGTAATTAAAAAGGGGAACATTCATGAAATTAGGCATGTTAGAAAGGTCCAGAAGGATAGAGAGAAGAAAGGTAAAGAGAGAGAGAGGGATTCAAACTGGATAGAGAAGGGGGATAGCGGGATAAAAGAGAGGAAAAGGAAAAAGAAACAAGAACAGAAGATAGAGAAACATGGGGATTACATAATAAAGAGAGAAACTTGTTTGCATAGAGATAATGGCTAATGCATTAAGAAGCGGGGTTCTGCATGAAGAAGTGGTAATAAGAATATATTGCAATTATAAAAGTGTAAAACAATAGGGGTTACTGACAATCTTTACTGGTAAAAGGTCACACTTTTATTTCTTATTTACAAAAGAAAGGTAAATGATGATTAGATAAATTAAATTAATTGAAATGATTTTAGAAAATGTCTAAAAATGAGACTTGTCAATAACCAAGATTAGTTATTTTTATTATTATTTTGGAACCATAAATAAACCTTAGGGGGGATATGTGTTGCAGAACCCGATTGATTAGAGATATATTGTAAGGTAGCTTTTCTTTTTTCCTTTTCCTTTTTCTTTTTTCTCTATCTTTCATTTTAAAGGGAATGATTATGATTATGCTACTATATTAACCACTGAGGTGTCACTTTCAAAGTAGTAAAAGGGGGGCAAGTCTAGGTGTTTTTTTTTCTCTCATTCTTTTTAGTGTTAAAACCTGTACGGATTTAGAATTATGGAGAGAATATGTGATGAAAGGGCAAATCTGACGGATAAAAGAATTCTGTAAATGATAAAAGAGTATTAACAATGTGAAGATAATTAAAGGATAGATATGGATGAACTTTATATTTAATATGATGGGCAAATATATTGTTATTTGTAAGATTTATAAATGGTGGCTCAGTGACTTAATGACATTGGAGATGGTTGTTGCTCCAGCAGGTTTTCCATCCTAGCACCATGTGGCAGGATGAGCTTCCATCAGCAGTTTGCAAGCAAGTTCTACATGAGTAGACCAGTGGGAACATAAGCTGGTACTTCGTGTGGTGGTTAGAATCCTGCTGGCCCTAAACCCTTCCAGTTGTAGTGTCCATTTGCAAGGCAGCTTCAGTGGAGGGAGAAGACCTCAGATGAGCTGCATGAAGAGCTATTCATCTTTCTTTTTGGTGCAAAGCTAGCTTGCCCTCTTGTGGCACACTGTTGGAACCAAAAAAGCGTATACCAAACAGAGCTGTAAACAGGTAGTCAAACTACTACTCTGCATTAGCGTTGTAGTCTCCTGGCTAATTTAACAATGCCATATGCTAAATAAAATAAATAATTGTTTTTACTAATAACTCAATAGCTTAATTCAACACACCTTCCTCCTCCTATTTTCCCACAACAACAAGCCTCTGAGATGCTTTGGGCTGTGACAGAATGACTGGCCCAAGGTGAACTTGCTGGCTTTCATGGTTAAGGCAGGACTTAAACTCAGGCTTTCTAGAATGATGTCTTAACTACTAGACCAAACCAGTGATGGTAATAGGTGTAGATATAACAGAATGCAGTGAATTTAGAATACTTTAGTCTTAAGCACTATGGACGGACAGTGATACTATCTTGTGCATAGTGTCTTATGCTTAATGAAGTAATGTATCATATATACACATATAATTCAACAACCAAAAATTGTCTTCAGTATTTTGTCCCAGCATATGATGGTGGTGTTGATGTGGATCATTACATATTTGAATGCTACTTAAATATTGTTATAAATAACAAGTTGTCAATCTCTAAGATTTAATTCTTTCTCTAAATTCTGTAGAATAGGGAGCAAAAGCATCTCATTTCTAATAATAGGCCATATGAATATTATACCTAGGCTACTTAAAGTATATTAAAAAAAGATTATATGAAACCTGCACAAGCTAATAATATCTAAGAAGTGGGATATCTAAGACGAGCCTTTTCTGTTGCGGCCCCTGACCTCTGGAACCAACTGCCTTTGGAGCTCCGCCTGGCCCCTGACCTCCACACCTAAAAACATGGTTGTTTGATCAACCAGGCTTTGACCCCCGGGTTGGGATTGTTTTAATGGTTTTAGTTTATTATATTTGGACTTGTATTTAAATTTAATAGTTTTTTAAGTATTTATTGTATTATATTTTAATTGTGAGCATCCGAGTCTTCGAGATGGGGCATACAAGTGCAAATAATAAATAAATAAATTACCAAAAATGGTTTTCAGTAATAAACTCAGCATAACTTTTAAGATGCTGATCTATGCATTAATAGGAAAGGATAAGTCTTGTGCAATACATACTATCAAGTGATAAAATGTAGTAGGTTCAGAAGCATTAATTGCTTCTTCTTCTTTTTCCTTTTAAAACTAAAAGAATTCAAAAGAAATGATTTAGAGTACAGTGCAATGTTAGAAGTTAGGTGATTTTAATATTTTCTTTATTTGCCATAATTGATAGGGTTTCAGCAATATTTCTCAGCATTAATTTTATATTCCCAAATGTATACATTCACCATTGTTGCATACAAAAAGCATATTTGGAAAAAGTGAATGCAAACAAAAACATGTATTTCAAAAAAGCATATTTTATCTCATTTGGTCAGGATGATATATCTATCTATCTATCTATCTATCTATCTATCTATCTATCTATCTATCTATCTTCAGGGCCTTATAAAAGGCCAGCAGGGTTGGGGCCAACCTAATCTCCAGAGGAAGAATATTTCATAGGTTGGATGCTATCTGATGGGACCCACCAATCATTGTTCCTTAGCTGATGGGATCCAGAACACACCAATTTTTTAATTATATTGCAACAATGTAATAATGGCTTAACTATGTGTATAAAAAGATATATTAAAATTGGTTTCTCAATAGTGACAATTTCATTAGATTAGACTTTTATTAAAATTAGTTACAATTATAGTTTGGCTGTGGACTGTTTGTTTCCCTGCAGTAAATTTTGCACACCTCTGCTAATGAAACTATTGATGAACAGATCAGGTTCATTTTCTGTTATTTCATTGTGCAGTCTGTTCCTTGGCAAATGAACATAATTATTCAGTCATATAACCAGCCAAAAGGTGATTTCTTTCAAAATATAAAATTCTATTTAGTGTTGAAGAAGAAAACATAAATCTACCTGAAAATAGCTATCATGAATAGCTCTTTTATTCAGTCCTAGAAGCATAACTAAGTACTGAAGCTTGTCCATAGCATCTGTCTGCAAGGCAATCTGGAGAAAAGACACAGCTGTTTTAAAGAGTTGTAAACAGATGCTTTATGTGTGCTTACAGATACTTCATGTGTGATACAGTACCATATTGTGTGCTTGTTTGTAGAAAGTCCATATCCACTCCCAGAAACCCCAAGCTAAGATTCTGTTTGATTGATAAAAATCAGTCAGACAATAATGGCCTCAGTAATAGTTTGATTCACTGTATGGATTCTCTGTATAGCAATCCTATGTTCTTCTGAAAATATTTTACTAATATCAAGACATTATAACATAGTTAGAGTTGCATGAATGGTACAGCCCAACAAAACACATCTTTAGATGATTTTCCCAAAACTATTTTCTCATGGTTCTATGCAAAAAATGAAAGCAAGGATGAAAGTATTTTGCAAGCTGGACAGGGTCTAATTTCTTGTAAAAGGAATAATGGACCAATAATGAACAAAATAATATACTGTATACTGTTCTGCTAATGATTTTTGTTCTCATAAGGTTCTTCTAGTCTATCAGGTTTAAAAAGTATAGGTAGTCCTTGACTTATAACCACTTACAATTTGCAACAATTTTCATTGAAAAGCAAGACAGTTGTTTAGTGAGTTTTGCTCCATGTTATGACATTTCATGACATAGTTCTTAAGTGAATCACTGCAGTTATTAAGTTAGTAACAGGGTTCTTAAGTGAATCTGGCTTCCTCATTGACTTTGCTTGTCAAAAGTTCACAAAAGGTGATCACATGACTACAGGACACCGCAACCATCAAAATACATGCCAGTAGCCAAGCATTCGAATTTTGATCATTCACCAAGGGGATGCTGCAACAGTTGTAAGTGTGAAAAACAGACATAAGCCATTTTTCTGTGCTGTTGTAACTTTGAATAGTGGTTATAAGCAAATGGTTGTAAGTCATGAAATACCTGTAATTTAAAATTACTGCAGAATTATTCCCCACATTAAACACAACATACATGCATTTATTGAAATGGTAGTTATAGCTAGGTGCATCGAGTGTGCAAGTATGATTTGAGCATATTTGCACCCACTAATTAAATTACTCCTAGATATTGTAGATAGATAGATTGATAGATAGATAGATAGATAGATAGATAGATAGAATAGATATAAAGAAAGAAAGAAAGAAAGAAAGAAAAAGAAAGAAGAAGAAAGAAAGAAAGAAAGAAAGAAAGAAAGAAAGAAAGAAAGAAAGAAAGAAAGAAAGAACTAATTCTTTAATGGCCAAGTGTCATTGGACACACAAGGAATTTGTCTTGGTGCAAATACTCTCAGTGTACATAAAATAAAAGATACATTCGTCAAGAGTCAAGAATCATAAGGTACAAGTGGTAATTATTTCATAAGGTAAGTGTGCTAATTATTTCACATAGTAGGAACAGTAATGGCTCACTAATCCAATATAACAATAGTTTGAAGGGTTCAGAAAATTTTGCACACCTGGAATTTAAATTGGATCAAGAAAAATTGCCTTGATTAAAAAACATCCATGTCACCTGCTTTCTCTAATTTACTGGATAGATAGACAGAGCTGCAGACTGTGATACACCTACTGCAAATTGCATAAATTCATCTCTATAACAGGAGCTTTGCTTGCTTTGGCAGTGGAGATACTACTTTTGGAATGTCATATGAACTCTGTTACAACTCTGTACTTCATTTAATCTTCCCCTGCTATGCTTTAAGTAAGGAACAAACAAACAAACATATATGGACATTTTGTGTTCCAGCTGCTAGGCTAGTTACCTGTGTCTACACAATAGATCTGTATCAGTTCTGACCCAGAATAACAAAAAATATTTTATATGTTTGGCTTTCCATTCAAGTTATTGCAGTACTAAACATTATAAACAAAGAGAACTATAAATCTCTATGCAAGATTAAAACAGTTTATATTAATACACACCCACACAGAGCAATAGTAAATATGGTAATCAGGTAGACAACATACAAAGAACAAAAATACTTTTTGCTGGAGGAGTTGGCAATATACAGTGTTACTATTCTATAACATTTATTCTGATTCTGCTTATGCTGTATTTTGATTATATGGTCAAGAAACCAATTCTTTTAGTCTTACTCAGCTAACTGCTTGACAAAATACTCTGTGTGCCATTGAAAGTCATAATTCAGAACTTGGAGATCATATTGCAATTGCATATAGTGCTTCAAATATTATGCAGAAAGGACATAACTTTTTCATGTCATCAGAAATGTCAGTGCACTGCTCAAATTAGATTTCATTGAATGCAATGTTCAGAGTTTTCCCAACCTACATTTAATGAGAAAGTGGTTTTTTTAGCTGACAAATTCTCAGTATGGAATATAGACAGATAAAAAGACTGCTCAGTTTGCAATTTTAGCTAGCCAGCTCTCAGATTAATCATTTAGGAAATTACCTTAAAGCTCAAATAAAAGTTTGTGTTAATAAGCAACCACACAATTAAATGGAAATGAAGAAAAAAATGGTGCTGAAAACATGCTCTTAGTTTTACACAATTATTTTTAATTTAATTTATAACTTTGTTTGAAACACAAACCATGTCCTTTTCAAAATTGCTTATACCAGATCAAAATATGATATATACACATTAAGAAATGCAAAATAATGTTTGTTTGTAAAAGATAGGTTGGAAGTCAAGAAAAACAGAATTAAACCTATGTATAAAGATACTGCTTTGGCCTGTTGCTTCAGTTGTCATTTATTGAATTAGGAAAATGATTCCTCCCTTCTAAAATAAACTTCTTCTAGGCTTATCAGCTCCTGCTGTATTAGAACCAGGTGATCTTTCTTCCAGTTTATAGTTAAGAGTTTTTCCTTATGAACTCTCTGTTCCAATTTTATTGGAGTAACTAAGTAACTAATAATGTCTTCTAAAATTCACACTAGTTTTTGAAGTACCCTCCCTCCAGAGGTGATATTCAGCAGGTTTTGACCAGTTCTGGAGAACCGGTAGCAGAAATTTTGAGTAGTTTGGAGAACCGGCAAATACCACCTCTGACTGGATATTTTACAGTATCCTTCCCCTGCCACACCCACCAAGCCACTTCCACAGAACCAGTAGTAAAAAAAATTAAATCCCACCACTGCCTCCTCCCTCCCTCCCTTCCTTCTTTCCTTCCTTCCTTCCCAAGTTGCCTCTTTCCTTCCTTGCTCTTTCTTTCCTCCCCACTTCCCTTTCTCCCTCCTTCTCATTTCCTCCCTCCTTCCCTCCCTTCCTTGAATCCATCTTTAACTGCTTTTAATAATTTTTAACCACATTAATTTCTTATCTTTTACTATTATTATTTTTCTATTTTACTTAGACTTGCATATATGTAGGCATGCATAGGGATATGTAAAGGATAGTAATAGTACAACCCCTTCTTAGACAGAGTTCAAGCTAGTTGTATCTCCCAGCTATAGATTATCAGTGCAATCCTATATATGTCTACTCAGAAGTCTTTTGAATAGTACATGGTTTAGATTACTATCTCCATCTTCCTTTTAGACTGATTCCAAACTGCAGGGCTAAAGAGGATTGGCAGACTTCCAGTATCCTTAGTGATTGCTTCCAGGTTAATGCTGCAGTAGATCTCAACTGACTGAGGTGCTACAATTCAATTAAGATATTACATTCACCACCAAACAATTGTGTTTCATTAGATACAGTATAATTCAAGTATTACTAGATCTTAGACTTTGGTTACAATGTTGTGAAAACCAAAATAGAATAAGGAAAGGTTTAGAATTTAGAAATTCAAAGTTTAGCAATACAAGGAAAAGCTTTGCTTGAAGTCCTAAATTGATAGGTTTTCTATTAATTTCTAACTATTCTGATTACAATAACATGGCTTGTTGATTAAAACAAAAAGGTTGGAGGCCACTCAGAACATGATGGTTCTGTGATTGTGGATGTTTACCGATATACTTGAATGACAATATTGTGTAATATTTATTTTATTGCATTTTATTACTGCAAGATGCTTCAGATAATATAAACAAATTGGCAGATAACTCTTAGTATCAATTAAAAAAATTCTTTATGCTAAAAGATTTTATATTCCATGTCATTTAATAGGTGTAAACAATTATCTAGCCTATAAGCGCACATTTAAAGGGTCAGCATTATTAGCTGAAAACCAAAATGCATCTCTGACCATTAATCAATCAAGTGGTCTTTTTCAGCATTTAGTACATTTTTATGATAATATAAAATGCAAAACAAACAACCTAAAGGAGGAATATTTATTCCCAGCAAAACATCACATAACCAAAGCTTTTCAGTGTTCCTTCTGTCAGAAGTCATTTATTTTCACCAATGCGGACTGGGAGGTAAAAATATTTTAAAGACTATATTCCTCTGGCTGTTATTTTGCAAATTAAAATAACATATTTGACAGAGAAAATTAATCTAACCCCAGACTAGATTTTTTGGGGTTGCTCATAGAATATATTGCCACTGTTTTCTTATTCTCTTAATTTTCTTGTGTTCAAACTGCTTGCCATCATTTTCCAATTCAAAAAGATGCAGTATGTCCCATCTCAACACAAATATATTTTGTAAGTATGTCCCATCTCAACACAAATATATTGTGTAAGTCACAATATATTTTCCATTATGACTGATGAGTTCTGAAAACATCTTATTTCTTGCTTTTGCTTCTGCCTATGGACTTGTGTAACACTTCAATATATGTCCAACTTTGAAGTACAGCACCTATCAGTTCCATATCTCAATTGGTAATACCAATCAGAATGCTATATGTCCTAGGTATAAAATAAAGATGTAATTTACATAAACATATATTATTATAAAGACATGAACATTTCACTTTACCAAGACAATATGTGAGAATTATTGTAATTACAGTTATAAGTTAATGCATATAATTGTGTGAGATACCACATTGTGCTGTTAAGAGTCAATTCCATAAAACAAGCAGATGTGCAATGAGAGGAATTGTGTGAGAGGGGGGCTAGAAAAGACTTCTTAGAAAACACATATATTGTGATATAATCTTTCTTCCCCAACACTGCTTTCTTAAATGTACAGAAAGGGACTTTCCAGTCCCTTTTGCTGATATAGGAAAAACTACTGAAGAGGAAGGAATTTCTCGTTATGAGCATGAGTCTTAGATGAAATCAGGGATGGGTAAAATATTCCCATTCCCAGTCTTAGCCACTATAGGAAAAAAATCACATTCCATATTCCAAGAAGATACCACCAAGGACTCTTCTGCACCAAAGATCAGGAGGCTGGATTGCAGTTCCCAACCTCTCAAGTCTTGCTCATCCTTGCTCTAAACCAGCCCTGTGCTAAACCTGGAATTAAAGTATATTATTTCATACAATACATGTCACAAAAGACAAAAGAACCTACCGATTTGCTTCACAACTGACCCAACTTCATTGATAATGTCTAACATCTGTGCTTATGCTGCTCAGGTTCTAAGAGCAAATCCTTTGTGTGCTATAACAATAAATTAGTGTATTAATGAATAAAGCCAAGATAATACCCACATTTGCTGGAACTGTGATATACTGGCAAGCAAAAATAGGTTCACAAGGGAACATAGCAAATTAAAAACACAGAGCATAGGTTGCTGTGCAGTCTCTTGATAAATTCTAAAACCTTGTACATAGCAATTAATAATGGAAGTACTGGATTGCACAGAGCCATTAGATATAAATTGAAAGAAATTATTTTAGCACCACATATGGGATTAGTGAGGGTAAGTTAGAATAATGTATGACATTCTAGTCACCTTATTAAAAAAGAAAACAGAGCAGATGCTGTTGCATTAGGAATTCAAAGAAACGGGGGTGGGAAGAGAAAATACTTTGCTAGCTTTTTGAAAAAGATGAAGAAAAGATGTTCAATGAGACATGTTTATTTCTGTGAGTCCTTTAGAGAAAATATGGTGCATGTTATGTGTCTATTTTAAAAGGAAGACAATGTCAACCATATCAACCAAAACTGTCATCACAAAGTCAATGACTTATAGGACCTTGAGTTTTATCTCAAGAAAGGACCTCACTTTCACAGGAAAAAGAATGGAAGGTGCCAAAACTAAGAAAGATTTGTAACTTGAGTTCAATAATATCACTTTTTGACTTTTCATTATAACTGTGACAGCTTAAACTGTGACAGCTTAACATCTTAACTCAGAATAATTAGAATGTAGAGGCTGCCTTATATGAAATCAGATCATGGGCCACCTTGCTAAGTATTAATTATACTAATCTTACCAAATATGGCAGCTTCAGATATTCTGTATAAATCCTAAATGAGCAGTGGGAATTTTCATCATGGGGCAATGTAATCTTGGTAAATCAGGAGGAGACCCGATCATAAAGAGACTAAGTACCAATGACTGCCCATGTGAGTTCCAAAACTTTTTTATTTCCAAACGTATCTGGAAATATTAATTAGTGTATTTATTTATTTATTTATTTATTTATTTATTTATTACTTGGACTTATATGCCGCCCCTCTCCGAAAGGACTCAGGGCGGCTCACAAATAAAAACATAGAACAATAAATAATTTAAAAAGAGATTAAATCTAACAAGCAAAGCCAAAACTAATTAAAACACATTTAAAATCCCACCCCCCCAGGAGGTCAGTCCAGCCCGGCCTGTAGAAACAATCAGGTTTTTAGATCGCACAAGAAAGAGGAGAGATCGGGAGCCAACCCGAGCTCCACAGGTAGTTGATTCCATAAGGCGGGAGCCGCTACAGAATAGGCCCTTTCCCGGGGCACCGACAGCCGACATTGTTGTGCAGATGGCACCCTGTGGAGTCCCAGCCTGTGTGCTCGTACAGGGTGATCGGTATTTGATGTATTTGATGTCGGCAGGAGGTGCTCCCACAAGTACCCCAGACCCATGCCATGAAGGACTTTGAATGTTAATACCAACACCTTGAATCGCACCCGGAGGGCAACTGGCAACCAATGCAGCTCGTGCAGGAGGGGCGTAACATGGGAGTATTGGGAAGCTCCCATCACAACCTGTGCGGCCGCATTCTGCCCCAGTTGAATCCTCTGTATGATATGCAAGGGCAGTCCTAAATAGAGAGCATTGCAGTAGTTGAGTTGGGATGTGACAAGTGCATGACTGACTGTGCGAAGTGCATCTCGATCCAGGCATGGGCGTAACTGGCAAACCAGTCGAACCTGGGCAAAGGCCCCCCTGGCCACAGCTCTAACCTGCTTCTCCAGACTGAGCCGTGAATCCAGGAGAACCCCCAGGTTTCACGCCCTATCCACAGGGGTCAACACCTCTCCCCTCATGACCAATCTGTTCACTGGACCGAGATGTCTGTACGCACAGCCACTCAGTCTTGGCCGGATTGAGCTGTAGCTTGTTCCTGCCCATCCAGATCCGTATCGCGTCCAGACAACGGGACATCACAGAGAGGGCATCACTGATTTGGTTTGGGGTGGAGATATACAGCTGAGTATCATCAGCATACTTATGATACCTCACCCCAAAATCCCGGATGATCTCACCCAGTGGCTTCATATAGATGTTGAACAAGAGGGGCGAGAGGACCGACCCCTGAGGGACCCCACATGTGAGAGCCCTTGGGGCAACCTCTGCCCCCTTGCCAACACTGATTGTGAATGCCCCGAGAGGTAGGAGGAGAACCACTGCAAAACAGTGCCTCCCACTCCCAACCCCCCAAGGTGCCGCAATAAGATACCATGGTCGATGGTATTGAAAGCTGCTGAGAGATTTAATAGGACCAGGACAGAGGAAAATCCCCTCTGGAAATATTAAATATTTCCTGAATATTGATCAATTGTATGACCAATAGCACATGAAAACGATTTGATGAAAAATATCAAAAATCACTAAACTAGTATTTCAGATCTTCCTTCGTCACCTTGTAATTGAATTCTTCCACCTTGCTGCTGGTCATGTTTTTCTCTTTTCTTACACCTTTAAAGTCTTCTCCAGATACGTCATTGCATACAGTAATGTGCCCGCAAATGGGATAATTTGAATGAAAATTCTCTCTTGATTTGTTCAATAAGCAATTTCTTTGCTTTATTGGATGTCCACAATATTCTCAGGTGTTTTCTCCAACATAGTTAAATATTTTCAGGATAAACAATACAATTAATATAGAGAAGGGGTGACCAAGATATTGGACATGGGGAACAGATGATGATGATGATGATGATGATGATGATGATGATGATGATAATTTTAAAAAATATCTTATATTCATGAAAAGTTTTTTCTACCTAAACACTTCACATTTTATGCAATGTTTATCAGGGTTCATCATTTTAAACATATACAGTATTCATTTCTCTCTACTTTGTATTCATTAGAGCTATGAAAACAAGCTAGAAGAATGATTTTAGATTGTATTTATTAAAATGCTGTTCATTAGGGAAGTCCAACTTTTTCCAATTTTCATGCAAACTTTTTTTCTCCTGGACTTGTGTAAAGCCTTAAAAAACTAAGCTTCTTTAATAAAAGCAGAGAGTTTTGCTCTAACCCAAAGGTCAGAATATTTATGAATTTTTTTAAAATATATACAACCTTTGTTATTACTGTCTCTCTTTTAGTATATTTCTACTTTTTTAAAGAGAAGAATGATACTAAACCTAAAGAACTGGGGAAAAATATTGAAGGCTTAGGAATGCCATCAAAATCTAATAGCAAACAGCAACATCAAAATTTCATAAGAATTTTAAGCTATCATACTGAAATTCTTTCCTCCTGGAAGGTTGTAAAAGATTACAATAACTGTCTGAAGCTGAGAATTCTGTATTAATTTCCTCTATATCTGATTCATACAAGCTTAAAATGTGACAGTTTTAATTTTAATACAATACAAAACAAACATATTCTCATATTCCACAATGCCAAGAAGCATTGCATTATCCTGGTGATATTCTCATTTAATGGCAAATTTAAAACAAAAGTCATTTAAAGATGAATAAGGCAAGCATTATAAGGCTGTGATAGTTTTATCAATAGAAATTATCCAAGGTAAGTTAGAGAATTAAATAAGAAACTAAAATGTCAGGATATTTTCTCACTTCAAATGGCTATAGCTATGAAGGTTTTTAGCAGAGGTGGTATTTAGCAGGTTTTGATTAGTTCTGCAGAACCTGTAGTGGAAATTTTGAGTAGTTCGGAGAACCGAAAAATACCACCTCTCACTGGAGATTTTACAGTATCCTTCCCCTGCCACACCCACCAAGCCATGCCCACAGAACTGGTAGTAAAAAAATTGAATCCCATCACTGGTTTTTGGATACTTGTGTTCCATTTTTCAGAAATAAATATAAGAATTTCAATGAATATTTTTGTCTTTTACTAAATTTTTGAATCTTGTGTTGCCTTTCTATTTTTCTGTTCCCCTATGCTGTTGAACCACTGTTCAACATTGGCAAATTGAATTTACCTTTAGTACGTACTGTTACTATGGTGCTTGCCCCTTAGTGCTACACTATTTTAGCCATATGCTCCAACTTGCTCAAGAGACACTTCTGAAGAATTGATGTAACAAATCTCTAAGAAAACTCACCTCATACCTTGAACTTGTTTTCTGGAGTCCTTCAAGTTATTATTTTTCAAATTTCTTTTTTCTTATTGATATGGGATGTTGTCAGTACAAATTAGTTATGTGCTAGTCACAGTCTGGTCTTTTTCTTGTTTTCCCACCTAGCTTCCCTTGCTCCCGCCCTTAAACTTTTATAGAGGCACTTGGGCCCAAAGAAAGGAGTATTACCCTATTTCAGTCCTGCTTTAAGCATTAAACCATATTTCAGTCACTACAGAATTGTAAGTTGATTTCCTGTAAATTGAAGTTTTCTTTTATTCATGGACAAATCTGAAATTCCTCACAAGCAAATGGGGAATGGGAGGCAGAAGAAGAAAACATATTCTCTATTACACTCTAATGCCTACTACAATTCTTCTTCATAACATGTAATAGTTTTGAAGGAATTAGGTAAAGAGAGATGAGAAAATGACTTCCCCACTACTTCAAGGGGAGTGTTTTATGAATAGTCTGAATGGAAAGCTGGAAATGGAAATATATGCTATGGTAATGTAGCTGATTTAAACGAACTAGTGAAAACTTAAAACACATTGAATGAATTGAATGGTTTCATCATTCCATCAGTCCATGAAATGGACTTCCACCATTTCATTAGTTTATGCTCATTGTATTGTGGTAAGAAAATAAGCCAGAGACCAGGCTAAGTATATTGGGTGAATTTAGCCAATGACTACAAAGCACAGTCAAAAATAGATTTGATTTGATGAACAGGGTCTCTCAAATTGAACAGATTGAAAGAGGAAGCTGACAAGAGATTTTTTTTCACCTGTCTAGCTCCTCTATATTCCTTCAATGTGTTTTTTAAAATGTCCATTCTGTATTTCTCAAAGCAGCATGCCTTATTAGTTGCAATTTTCAGAAGTGACCTCAGCTTAACAGGTGGTCCCCAATGACAACATAAAGCAGTAGGTCCTGCAGCAATATCAAGACCTTGCTTAATCATCACAATTTGCTCCTCACTGATGGTTATATGGCAAAATTGTACAACATATTTAGCCAGCTTCCATGCTACTTTTAATATCTTAAGGGAAATTATTAACAAGCTGAACAGGAAGGGAGAAATATTTTTATTTATTCTTATGAATCTAATCAATCAACCACATTCTGTTCTTGTATCACAGTTCAGAGAGAGGCTTCATTGATATGAATGTGGAATATACTCTTCATTCTAAAATGCTCTCTAATTATTCTACACACTTTTATCTCTCTTATTGTTAGCATAATTGATTTGGTTCCATGAATCAACAAAAATGATAATTGAAGTCAATCTAGCTACTGAAGACATCCAAAAGGGGTGTTTTGTGTCAACTAACTATGATTGAGTCAAATCATATTAACATAGCATTTGAAGTGCCATACATTGTTAACAATAGGCCCTAGAACTTTGTGCAATATAATGAAACAAAACAACATCATCAAAATAATAATGATAGAGAATAAATTATGTTATAATGATATTACATTCTCATAATGATTGACGGAATGATGACCAACAGAGAAAACAAGGAACTGCTTAATTCATTTTTTTTTTTTTGCAAAAGGAAAAAGTGATCCAAAATGACAGAAGCTGTAACATGGTGCAGAACAGAAATGCAGATCAAAATAGGAAAGGAATTGAAGAGAGAATAACTAGTAATGTTAAATAAATAAATTGGACCATCCCAGAGTGGTAAGCAAATCAATTAATTAATTAACTAGTGATAATCCAACTAGCAAATGTCATTTCAGAGCCACTGACTTAAATGTATGAGACATCTTGAAGAATGGGGAAAGTACCAGAAGACTCAGGAAGAGCCAATATTGTTCCAATGTTTTAAAAATGGGGAAGTGGATCAAGAAATCTATAGCTTGACATCAATATCTGGGAAAACTCAAGAAAAGTGTCCACTGAGAAACGCATTAAGAAATGAGGGACAGGGAATTAGAAGTCTAATATCACTGTACTTTCTCAGTCCCTTCACTTCCCACTAATCAGGATATTTTCCTGGGTAAAGGACTTTCTTATACTAAAATTATCTTATGCTTTTAAAATAGAACTGCTAAAGCAATGTTGCCCAATATTGCTACACTGGAAGGACTCCAAGCTGTCTTAATGATACACAGTTTTCTAACAAGGTATTAAAAATGCTTCTCATTGGAGCAGTTGTAGAGGTTTTAGTGAATTGGATTTTCCTTTCACTTACATTGCTTTCTATTTTGGCCTTTCTTTGCAATGAGGGCACCAGAAATCAATAAATCCCAAGAGAAGCACTGGGGTTGATGCATGAAGAAGGCTTGTGTGGAATCCCCATGAGCAGAAGAGTGAAGGAAGGAAAAAGCTGACAGATAACAAAAATAGCACTGAACTAAGCAGACCAAAAGCTGATTCAGTTTAGGCAATTATATTCGTCCTCTAAGGCCACTAGGTCTGCTGATCTATGAATCAATTTTCATCCTGTTTTATAATTGTGAAAAAGTTTCTGCACTAGTATTAGGAATCTATTTTGAAACCCAAGGCCAGAAACTGGTACCAAAGTGCATATTACACCCAATTCAATGTGTGAATGTGAAGGTGCTCTCTTGTTCTCTCAACATTAGAAAGAAGTTGTGAGCTAAAGGGGAAAAATATGGTCCCTGAATCCTGGTCAGAGGGAGGTCTTGCAAATTAGCAGTTTCCACATTTGGGGGATAAGTGACTATTTATCGTAGAAGTGGTTGCACACTTTCTGTAAGGAAAAATATATTACTTGGGATGTGGTGATATGGAATATCTTTTTCAATTTGGTATACCAGATATGGCCATTGTTGACAAAAGTAGCTTAGCCACAACACTTAACATCCGTCTGAATTGCTAGCAGTCAACTGGCAATTATGTGAAACAAAGTCCAACATAAATTCAGAGAGAATTGGATTACAGAATTATAAATTGGGAAATTTTGGCTAGAACCTTACATAGAGACTGGCATTCAGCTATCGCACCACTGATAAATGTTGCTTTGAGTTTTTCTCCTCATTTTTCTTGTTCTTAAATAGAAAATATAGTCGATGTATAAGTAATATAGTGGTCATGGCAACCAAGAACAGTGCCTGTGACTCCTGCTGCCAATAGCAATTTCTAACAAAGTCTAGCAAGAGAATTTTGTCTTATAAAAGCAGGACTCCTGACAATCAGACAACTAGTGAGTAATAATCACAGCATATTGTTGCATTGAACTTCATACTGTGAGAATCAAGGTCAGTTCACACATTACAAAAAAACTTCAAAATTGTCTTTGCTGATATATTCACATGACAAACTGTGCAATGGAAAGCTGTGCACTTCTGAGAAGTCTACACTTCTCATTGTTCTACTTAAATATATCTCTTAGACAATTATGATTATCATGGGATGCCTACTACGAAAACTTTTACAATTATAAATTTACATCAAATGGGTCTATCCTCTCAAATGTGATGCTTTGGGCAAGGATATATAAATACAAAATTATTGGCACCTTGTTGATCTTATTTTGGTGTGCAGCACAGTTGTGTCACTGCTGGTCAAAACTGAAGTTACAATTTTGGACTATCCATCAGCATCCCACATATGGGCATCTTTTATTCTCAAATTCTATTTTACAGCCTCCAGATCCCCACTCCAGCTCCCAAAGTGCAGTGGCATTCAAAAGGGAAATGAATTTATTGACAGCGGAGAAAATTAATTATGTTAAATCTTCAAATGAGCAAAGTGCCTGAAAAGGCTATCTTCTATAGTCATACATTTTTGCTATAGAGAAAATGAAATAGTTCAAAAATTATTATCAAGAACCTTGCTAAATTTGGTCAAAGGCCATCATTCAGAAAGCGGCTTTTAAATTATGTAACTGAAAACCATCAGCATATAAAATGGCAACAGATTCCAAAATTCAATTATGAATTTGTTTATACGTTTGCAATAATTTACCAGAATTAGTAGTAGAACCAACTACCTTTCAAACTCTGTTTGGCTCCTGATCTCCACTCTTTCTGCTGCGATTTGAGGACCTGGTTATTTGAACAGGCCGGGCTGGACTGACCTCTGGGGGCGGGGGTTTAATTAATTTTAAAGTAATTTTAGAGATTGGGCTTGTTAGTTTAATTCTTTTTCAATATTTATTGCTGTATTTTAATTGTGAGCTGCCCCGAGTCCTTGGAGAGGGGGTGGCATACAAGTCCAATTATAAATAAATAAATAAATAAATAAATAAATAAATAAATAAATAAATTGTATACCACCTACTAATTAGAGTCTGGTCAACTTACAATTGGCCTGGAATGACCTGGGTGGGATTTTTTACTGTTTTAATTATTTTAATTAATTGTTTTAATGTTTGATTGTTATTTATTTGGACTTGTTATATTTAATGCTTGTTTTATGTAAATTTGGTCTTGTTTTATTGTTAGCTGCCCTGAGTCCTTAGGGAGAAGGCAGCATACAAGTCGAATAAATTATTATTATTATTATTATTATTATTATTATTATTATTATTATTATGCCATTAAAACAATTTTCAACATAAAATCAATACATTTGTATCCACACAAATCATTGTGGCCTAATGAGGAGTGCTTTTACAAAATGCTTCCTTTTATTAATGCTGAACCATCTATTTCAACAAATGACCCAAAGTTTTAACGTTATTGGAAAGGAAGAAAATATTTCTTTTGCTAAGAGAGTATTTTCTAAATTATGAATGACTTCATATATCTCTGCTTCTCTTTGCCTAGTTTTGCTCTAAGCTAAAAAAGAAAATACCCCAAAGTATATAAACTTTCCTCAAAGGAAATATATTTTTGTCATTTCTGCATTTTTTTCTATCTGTGTATAATCCTTTTTGAGAGATGATGACTAAAACTGTAGCAATATTCCAAATGCAATTGCACCGTAGATTTAGAGTAATGTTCTTACTGCAGTGGCAGACTTATTTTCAATGAAAATATAAGTTCAAATGCTGTGATTACTCTCAGGCCTTCTCCTTCATATATCCATAGGACTGTATCACAGGATTTTTATGAATATTTTAAAGTTTCCAAAATAGGACAATGGACCAACCTTTTTAATCAGCTAAGGTTAACAATATGACGTCAATAAGTTCATGTGTTAGAATTATCAAAGTAAAAGACAAAGTGAAAGAAATTTACCATATAAGTAGCTATTCGGATAAATAGAACAAAATATCATGCCATAAGTTATGTATCTAATTATCAATTGGACCATGTCAAGTACTTTTGTTTCCATACTTTTGCTTTGTACTTTTGCTTCTGCATGTGGAAAATGAGTCATTTAGCCTCTTTAATCATTATGGGAAACAGAGACAATTATCCCTTCTCCCAGTTCGGTTGAGTTTGAACTGCTCTCTGTCCCAGTGATTAGTGTTCTATTCATTGCCTTAGAACATACCAGTAACAACAAACAGCACTTAATAAATCCACAGATTTGGAAAATTATACAATTCATTATAATGCTGTGAGTTGCATATAGGCATCAGGAAGGGCATCTGGCCAGCAAATGCTCAGCATCACAATCCATGATAATGTTTGGACTAGTCCATCAGAGTTGGGGAGGGGATCAATGGCTTAGTGGTAGTGTAACTGCCTAAGAAGGTTATTTGCTGTGAGACCTCTGGGTTTTTTTGTGCAGTTGATTGGTGGTTGTGGGGAGAGACTGCATCAGTAGCTTGACTTCTTCACATCGCTGTCAACTTTTATCATAGATTTGGCATGAATATATTTACATCATTCTACATTTCAAATATTCTCCATCTGAAGGCGAATTATATACTATGCACCATTAATCAGCAAGACTACTGTGCTGCACCACACATCCATCACCCTTAACCCATTAACCACATGTGAAAGGCTTAGGAAAACAATATTTTGAATGTTCTCTTTAAACTCTAGGGAGAGTTTCTGTTTCCAGATTGGAGCTTTCCTGTACTCTTACCTCAAGCTTTTGAAGTTTGCATGTGTACCCTTCTATCCTCTTTCATTCTACATTTGATTCTTATTTCTTTTTCTGCCAAACATTGCCCAACAGCAAGAAAGATATTTCTAGGCTTAAAGGTCTAGTTTTTTCTGACATTTTATAACTCTCTTTTGACAAGTGTATGCTAATTCTCAAAGGGGTCTCAGCTTTTCCTAAAGGCAGTCTTCCTTCTGCAATGTATGTTCTTTATTTCTCAAAGTCTCAAACAAATTACAGTGCTGTTTTTTTTTTAACTTAGCAATGTGCGGATTTCAATTCCCAGAATCCCCTAGCTAGCTGTATGGACTCCCAATCCAGTTGAAAGCCACAGATCTTACAGTTACCAAGTTTAAAAAAACACTGAACTAAAGTACTGAAAGCCTGAGCATACCAAGCACTATTCAATCTTTTGCTAGTCAAGCTCCTAAATATAGCCTGTTTTAAAACAGTTTCTTTCTCTCTGTCTGTTCTCTATACTTATCTTAGATTTCATTTAATTTGCATTTCACTCTTTATTTTGTATTTTAAATTTAATTACTAAATTCCCCAGCTAAAATAGTTTTCTTTAACCCCCATTCTTATTCTTCCTCCTTGTCTGAGGAAGAGCCTCAAAGTGGTGGATAGCAGGCAGTCATTTTCACAGCAGAAATCTAAACGAAAGAGTTGGTTCCATTTAGAAATAAACTTAATTACTCATAAGTAATTACCCACATTTATTTATTATATTTAAAACTATAGTAGAACCACAGGTAAACACGTTTATGTGCTTCATGAGGTGAATTAATATTGTGAATGACAAAGAGGCACTTCTCTGAAGGACCAACTAGAAATTTGCACTATTCCAGACCCTGCAAATCAGTTCTAGGTATTCATATTTGCATTCAGCAGATGAATTATTTTTTTAATCTCATGTGTAATGGGTCTGAAATTGCACTAATGGAAATTATTTTGTTTTAAGGCCTGCAGAATTCATCATTTTCTTCTGCTGAAACTCTTGCATTATCCCACTTTTCATCTCCTACTATTCTGAGAAACATTAGCAACCACTCATGACTCTAAAAATATAAGGGTGAAGGAGAATAATATCAAAATGCATTTTTTCTGTGCAATGGAAGTGAAGGGATTTTACCATTCCAGGACTAGCTTTAGTTGAGTTGCGAGTTGAATGGTTTTGGGGTTGGTGCCCTTCCTTCTTAGGAGCTGAATGTTTGGGGGCATCCCCCATGGTGGGTTTAAAAAATGGGAAGAAGGCAGCCATAAATGTGTAATTGGATATATTTCCCTTTTTACAAAACACACATTGAAAAGGGGTAGGATTTTTATTGTTCAATCATGATCACCATTATGATTTTTTTTAAAAAAAGTTATTATTGAAGGTATTTATGAATTGGGTCAAAAATGTTTTATGGTGATTAGGTAGGTAGCAATGAGAGTAATGTGGAAGTGTCCCAGTTCTCGACTGCAGAAATTGTATGAACAGGAAAGAAAGTTACAAGAAAATATGCATGGTCCTCTACTCTTCCTTAATTCAGACTTAATTAGCTGAACAAAATATCTCTATTCCACTGAGATTGGGGATAACTTTTTTGCATCCTAAAAGTTGGTGGGAAAAGGTTCCCTTAAGTTCCTCAGAATGGGATCCATTCACCTGTTTAGATTGTAGATTTTTTTTAAACAAGGCAGTATAGCTATATTTTGACATTTTGTTCTACTCATTTATATGATGAAAAAAAGTCTGGTGAGTACTTCTAAGCATTCCATAACATATTATAGTATTATTCAGTCTTTTGTTAGCATTAAATATTGGTTACAGAATATTGTTGTTTCCAGAAATGAGACTGATTTATCAAGTTTAATTATCAGCTTGGTGTCTTGCATATGGAGCAATTCTGAGGAAGGCAGCATTTGTATACCAGATCTTCTCCTTACAGTTCCAACTTGGGTGCAAAGAAGTGATTTTGATATGTGGATTCTGTATGTACCTGGGACAATGAATATGTTATTATACATACATATATATATATATATATATATATATATATATATATATATATATATATTATGGAAACATCTGGTGGGTATACTTCCATCTTGGTCACACATGTCACATCATCTGATAGCAACTGGAAAAGTGGAGGGAAGATTTCATACAACTTGAGGAGGGAGGAAATGTGTTTTACCAAATGTACAAACCAAATTTTAAGGTACTGATTTCAGTTCAGGAAAGTTTGCATGGTAGGTATATAGGACTAGTTTAAAAAAACTTTGTCCCTGATTGTGTGTCTTCATATCCTGAGTTCCTATACCCAAGGCACCACTAGTAGGTTAATGAGTATTGGAATCAGACTTAAGACTTATTGATGAGTTATAGGCCAAGGGTTTAGTTCATATTTTCAAATAGCTTCTATAGAAGAAAAATAATTTGTGTTAATATAAACACTAACATTTTCTTGTTCCTATATAAATGAGCTCAAAAGTAGTGAGTTGTTCCAACTTCTGTCACAGGAGGAGGATGCCACAGTAGGAGCTAATGCTGAAGAAGATATTACTGAATCATTCTGCCATGAATTATAGAAACCTCTGTGAACATAGCAAATTATCATGAGAATTATTTATCTCGATTTGTGCAAAACTCAGTATTCACTGACAAGGAATTTCACAATAATAAGCAATGCAATGTGGCACATTGTATTTCTCTCCACTTAGCTACCTAACCCTGTTTTTATGTTTGTCTTTTTTTTTCTCATTTAAATGGAGAGGGAACATCATATGCTAAGCCAATAATGTAGCTCTGGATTTAACTAGAAGTGGAGTAGAATGGAATGTAAATGTAAATGTAAATGGAATAGAGAACAGAACAGAACAGAACAGAACAGAACAGAATAGAATAGAATAGAATAGGTTTCTATACCCATAGCAGGAGCTAGTAAATAGAGGGTATGGACTAGAACATTTTAAATCTGTTTTGAAATACCTCTTTGTAAGTATTTGATAAGTACATATATTATTAGGCGATTAGAATTCCAAACCCAGAATCCTGTTTCCTTTAAAATAATCTGCCTGGACAAGTCATTCAAATATAATTACAATGAAAGACTTTCTTCTCTCGCCTCTGTCTCTCAAATGTATTGTGCTTGATTTTTAAAGGAGGACAATCATGCCTAAAGGACACAGTGGTTTCTACTAAAACTCTGATTGCTTACTCTGCAGAAGAAATAGTAAAAGTTGGAGAGGGGATTTAAACATTCAGAAAACAAAACAAACAAAAATAGACTGTAACTTTATCCTGTGCAGCTATGCTGGAAAAAAAAAAGTAATTTGCAACTTGCTAGCTAAATCAGCTTCTCTTAAACTGCTGCAGTTTGCAATTTAAGAGAAGCTGATTTAAGGGCAAGAAAATACACCTCTTTGTTTAATAATAAAAGGCATGTTGTTGCTATTATCAAACAATGTTTAGTTAGAATTTCTGGTACTCTGTTACAATTCAGTTACAGTAGGTATGAGCAGATTATGAAGGAAAAAAGTGAAGAATTAACAAGAAAATTGTATGTGTATGGAAAATAAGCTTTTCCCACTGTATTTCATGTTACATTGATCTGCAATAACCATAGATTACAAACCACACTTTCATTAGAAATAGTAAGTAGAAAACCATTTGACAGTATAAAAGCAGATTGCTAGAACTGACTTTCATTTCCTTTCAAAATTAAGAGACAAGTAAACCAGTTTATGACCACTTACCACTTATATTGTTAATTAGAATGCCTAACATTGGTAAGTTATGTGATTTCTCTTTTTTTTTAGGTAAAATACTAATTATGTCCCTATTGTGTGAATTTTAAAAATAGAGAAAATAATGTATTATTCAACAGAATTATTTCACATGTTTGCTTTCATCTATACCTAATGAACTAATTTTGGTAGGCTATAAGAGTGGATTATGTCAGTTGTGTTCATTTTTTTTCGCACCTGGAAGTAATCAATTTAAAAGTGAAATTTGATTCCAAACTCAGTAAATCCACCAAATTCTTATCATGTTATTAAAAGTTCAAAGTAATAAAAGTAAACATTTTAAAAAAACTCTGCTCTTGTATGATCTTAGTATTACATTGGGACTATGCTGAGTAAGAGAAGGTTAAATAAGCTGTCTTAAACTTTTCTTTGCAATAAGTATGCAAACAGTTCAATGTGATCCTGAGATCCCAATATCATGTCAATAAAATTCAATAGCAAAATAGCTACTTTTGAGTATTTTTAAATTTTAAAGGTAAAATCAAGTGAAAAAGTGCCCAAATCTTCCATAATACCAATTCTAGACCATTTGTTTGGGTTTTTGGGTTTGTTGGATTTTTAAAGATGGTTTTAAGTATTAGAGGACTCTGTAGACCAATCCCTTCCATTTCATTTAGCATCCTCTCAAAATAAAAAAAAGTTGGAATTAATCATAAAATTAACAATTTTTAACGAAGTTCAAAATATGAGAATGTTAGTGGGGTTTGATCCCAGAATCTTTCTGCTTCTCTTCTGACTTTTAATTACCCCTCCACCCCAAATAATTGGCAAAAATTTTTCATATCAACATTTTTTTCCTGTGAGAATCAACACTCAAAGACTAACTAGTACACAAGAAAGATCAACCAATCCCAGCTGTAAAGTCATATACACAGTGCATTGCATGATCGCTTTTGACTTTGATCAACTATATTATGGCCAATCATTATCAATCAGCACTGAGATGAATACTGTGTATAGATTGTGCAGAAGCTAATAACTAGTTGTTGATGCAAGTCATTTTAGATATTTGTCATCCATATCCCATTGCTGACTCTGAGCAAATGAAACATATTGAATCTAGGAGTGCCATGCAGAAAAACTTACATTCAGTTCCATTAGTAATCAGCTTGAGAAGATGTTTTGATTTTGATTTTTCCTTTCTCCCTCCCCCCCCCCTTTTTTTTTTTTGTATTTTGGCTTTCTGGTGGATTACTGACTGCTTTGTATGCATGAGGATGTCTGAGAAAATGGATAAAGTGCAATATAGTTGGAAGTTATTGAAACACTTTATTTTGTGCTGGTCAGACCACCTCCAAGTATTTTTTTTGTTTCAGCACTTACTTTAAGAATAATTAAAAAGAAAAATCAATTTCAGAGAAAGGCAGTGAATATGAAGAGCAGTTTAGAAACTACGTTTCATAAAGACAGATTGAACATTATGAACATTTAGCCCTGAGAACAGAAGAGTTAAGGAAGATTTCAAGTACCACTTTCTTTTATATACAGCATAATGCCATGTTGTATATTTTATCAGCTAAGATTACAGAATACAGGATATATAACAATGGACTTAAGCTACATGCCAATTAAATGTTGGAAAAATTTACTGACAGACTATTTTGATGATACAACCAATTTTCCACAGAAGTAGTGTCCTCCACTAGTTGTGCTTGAGTGGAGACTAGAGTATTGAACATCAGGGTTATTAGAAATCTTCTTTTCTGCATTGGTCAGATGGTTGAGCTTGATGCCTTCCAAGGTATATGTATCTATACTACTTTGTTTAGCAGTCTTCAGTTTTCCTGTCCTCAGTTAAATCTCATGGGAAGTATCAGGAGCCCTGATGGTTCAATAGTTAGATTGCAATATTGTAGGCAAGTTTGCCCACAGCCTGAAGTTCAGTCGTGATGGGGCTCAAGGTTGACTCAGCCTTCCATCCTTCCAAGGTCATTTAAATGAGGACCCAGATTGTTGGGAGCAATATGCTGACATTTTAAACTGCCCATAGAGTGCTGTAAAGCACTATGGGGTGGTATATAAGTCTAAGTGCTATTACTATTCTATGAATAAGCTTGTTCTATTGGGCTTCAGCAGTGAGTCCTGTTACCTGAGGAGGGAATCATGCTCTTCAGATAGCACTGAAGATTGCTCCTTTCTTGAAGAACTCAAGTAAGCCTGCATTGGTTGCCGGTTGCACTCCGGGTGAGATTCAAGGTTTTGGTTTTAACATACAAAGTCCTTCATGACATGGGTCCTCAATACCTAAGGGAGCGACTCCTGCCGATGTCGAGCACCAACCACCCTGTGCGAGCACACACGCAAGGACTCCTCGGGGTCCCGTCAGCAAGTCAATGTCGGCTGGCGGTCCCCCGGCGACGAGCCTATTCTGTCGCAGCCCCTGACCTCTGGAACCAACTGCCCCTGGAGCTCCGCCTGGCCCCTGACCTCCGCACCTTCCACCATGATCTGAAGACCTGGTTGTTCGACCAATCCGGGCTGTGACCCCTCCCTGGGGGGGATGGGTTTTTTTAATTATCTTAAATTATTTTAAATTTTAGATTTGTTAACTATTTTGGGCTTGTGAATGGTTTAATTCTTTTTTAATTATTTATTGTCATTGTTTTTAGTTGTGAGCCGCCCCGAGTCTTCGGAGATGGGGTGGCATACAAGTCCAAATAATAAATAAATAAATAAATAAATAAATAAATAAATAAATAAATATCTATTTCTATTCACAAACCTTGTAGAAAATTTGAGTGAGATTAAAATAGTAAAGTAATTAATTGCCATTCCCAATTAAAAGAAAGTAATAGCAAATTAGGAGGAAAGGTTTTGTCTGAGAACATGGACAGCTATTTCCACTCAGAATAAAGAAGTTGGCTAAGTCATCTGATTATCTAACTTCTGTCTTCCCTCTGTGGCACAGTTATGTTTTCTTCTTCGCTTATTACTTTCCAGTGAAATGAATAAGTATTGAGATAATAGCAGCATAAGAATGTGCATCCTATACCAAGACCATTGCCATGTCTAGTTCACTGTTATTAGCAGAATGGTAGCATATTTGTAGGATTTAATGGAAACCCTTTCTGATCTCAAAGAGGAGATGTCAATGAGAAAGTATAAGATGCAGAACATGAATGTAAACTATTCGCAATACTGTGGATTTACCCAAAGGATTTTGCTTGGTTATAGTAACCAAGAATAGCTGAGAGTGTACTCTCTCTCTCTCACACACACACACCCAAAGCTACACCAAAGCTGTTTCTGATTCTTCCTGTTTCTTGCAATATAAACATCATCCATTTTCACAGTTTGAACCAAGACCACTTATTTGTGCCTTCTAAAAAAGATGCTAGTGTCAACTTCAGCACTTTAATTCCAGCCTATGAAATATATAGATATTACTTCCAAAAGGAAAATGAAGCATCCAGAAGCTTTCATCAGCTCTTTCTGAAACTGCCCTGAGCACTGAATCACTTGTGATGGTTCATTACAGTGAGCCTTAGCTAGTTTTCACAACACAGAGAAAGCTGACCTCATTGCCTTAATTAGAAAGTATGCCAGTATAAGGTCATCCTGTTTAACCTTGCTTGATTGGTTCTTGTCTATGAGTAAACACTTACAGCATTTTCTCCACATCATACCATCTGCATACCATCTACAGCAAGGCCAACCATGCATTGGTATGATTAGCATATTCAGCACAGCTCATATTTAATGGGCATTTGAAAACTTTCCTTGACAGGTGCTTTATGAATATTTCTCTGAATTTGACATAACTGCAAAGCAATTCAAGTTGGGTTTTCAAAGTCAAACTCACTATGAAAACTAACATTCTCCTTCCTTAAAAGCTAAAACTCTCATTAAAGAAATAGCTGGGAAATTTCTACAAGTTTTGCTGATATTAGGAAAACTGTCATCTAGTATCAAAGCTCTGTTTTAGTTCTATATGAAAATGTCATGTTGCCATCAATACACAGCAGTTATCTGACTTTTGAACATTTTAGAAAACAAGCAATTAAGAGACGTTTATACTATACATTTCCAAATGTTGGCACTTTATTTTATCTTATTTATATATAAATTTGCATGTCAATTTTTTAATGTACATGCTTCTCTCCTGGTGTCCAATAAAATTCAGAACAGTAAAAATATTTAAAGACCAACCCCCGCCCCAAAAAATCCAAATTGTAATCCAAAAAAACCCAGCATTTTTTAGTAAAAGCGTTTCAGCAAAAAATTCAGAAGTAGCCAATTAAGGTGATGAAGCAAGCAGAAGAAGGAGATAGTATCTTCTGAAATTAATAAGTGGCCAGAATGGAGTTGAAGGCCTTTCTTAAAATAGGATCTGTAGTCCAGCAAGACTCCCTTCGTTAAGGGACGGTGTCTTTCCCTCCGCCTTGAAGGAGGCGGTGGTGAGGCCCCTCCTGAAGAAGCCTGCCCTGGACCCGACCATGTTAGACAACTTTCGTCCAGTCTCCAACCTTCGCTTTTTGGCGAAGGTTGTTGAGAGCGTGGTGGCTCAGCAGTTTCCACTTTTCCTGGATGAAGCGGACTACCTGGATCCGTACCGATTGGGCTTCCGGCCTGGTTTCAGCATGGAGACGGCATTGGTCGCACTGATGGATGATCTCTGGAGGGCTCGGGACAGGGATTTTTCCTCTGTCCTAGCCCTATTAGATCTCTCAGCGGCTTTCGATACCATCGACCATGGTATCCTTTTGCAACACCTCGGGGGGTTGGGAGTGGGGGGCACTATTCTCTGTGGTTCACCTCCTACCTCTCGGGGCAGTCACAATCGGTGTTGGTAGGGGGGCAGAGGTCGGCCCGGAGGACGCTCTCTTGTGGAGTCCCTCAGGGGTCGGTCCTCTTCTCTCTTTTATTTAACATCTACATGAAGCCACTGGGCGAGATCATCCATGGTTTTGGGGTGAGGTACCACCAGTACGCTGATGATACCCAGTTGTACATCTCCACCCCAAACCAGATCAGTGATGCCCCCTCCATGATGACCCGTTGCTTGGATGCGGTACGGATCTGGATGAACGGAAGCATGCTTCAACTCAACCTGGCCAAGACTGAGTGGCTGTGCATATCGGCATCTCGGCCCAGTCAGGAATGTCCATCTTTGGCCATAGGGGAGAGGTGTTTCCCCCTGTGGACAGGGCGCAGAATCTGGGGGTCCTCCTGGATGCACAGCTCCAGTTGGAGGAGCAGGTGGGGGCCCTCGCCAGGGGGGCCTTTGCCCAGCTCCACCTTGTTCATCAGCTTTGCCCATTTCTGGACCGAGATAACCTGCGCACAGTCACTCATGCCCTTGTCACCTCCAGACTCGACTACTGCAACGCTCTCTATTTAGGACTGCCCTTGCATACCATCCGGAGATTGCAGCTGGTGCAGAATGCGGTCGCGCGGGTGGTGATGGGAGTTTCCCGATTCTCCCATATTACCCCCCTCCTGTGTGACCTGCATTGGTTGCCAGTTGCACTCCGGGTGAGATTCAAGGTTTTGGTTTTAACATTCAAAGTCCTACACAACATAGGTCCACAATATTTAAGGGAGCGACTCCTGCCGATATCGAGTGCCAATCGCCCTGTGCGAGCACACACGCAAGGGCTTCTTGGGGTCCCATCAGCAAGCCAATGTCGGCTGGCAGCCCCCCAGCGATGAGCCTATTCTGTGCCAGTCCCTGACCTTTGGAATCAGCTACCCCTGGGGCTCCGTCTGGCCCCTGACCTTCGCACCTTCCGCCACGATTTGAAGACCTGGTTGTTTGACCAATCCAGACTGTGACTCTTTCCCGGGTGGAGGGGAGGATGGTTCTTAACTTATTTTAAATTTTAAACTTTAGCTTAGCTATTATTGGGCTTGTTATCTGTTTAATTCTCTTTTTAATTATTTATTGTTGTTGTTGTTTTAGTTGTGAGCCGCCCCGAGTCTTCGGAGATGGGGCAGCATACAAGTTCAAATAATAAATAAATAAATAAATAAATAAATAAATAAATAAATAAATAAGAAGCTCCAGAATTTAAATGAAGGCAATGAGAAGGCCTTTCTCTTGTCCCAAGTTTGCCTATGCCACAGTTAAGGCAAAAGAAAAGGAAGTGTCAGTACTAGAAGAGGTAAACTCTGTGAAAATATCAACCTAACTTTACCAGGTTTTTAAAATGCCACTAAAGATTGAGCTCCACTTAGAAACAAGGAGGTAATCAATAGAGTGAAGAGGCATATCTGGAATTTGAAAGAAAAGGACTGTGGTTACCACAAGAAAGAAGTAAATTATCCAAGGACTTCAATGTATGTTGCAGTTCTAGAATTCAGCTCCCCAAACACAAATCACCTGGTTTAGATCTACACTTCCTGTGAATCAACTGTATGTGGTCCTCCATCATTGAGAAGATGAAGCACAAGAGATAATGGCTATCATTCCATTGACAATTAAGTTATTTTAAATGTTTTGATAAATACCTAAACATGGTTTTCATTTGATTATTAAAAATATGTTCTTTCTGGTGGAAATAATAGCAATTTTAGAAAGAAATGAGCAAATTTCTTCAAATAATGACTAGTTCAGTAGATTAAAACTTGCTGCTTCTTGATGACTTGATCCAGCCTGAACCAGCAGAACTTTAGCTGTTACCATGAAAAGAGATCAAAGAGCTTAAGACTGATCCTGAAAGCCAGGCCATAATAACTGTCAGATATATCAAATGTTGAGTTATGATCATCAGTGCTTTCCTGAATACAAATAAGGGAGTTATAAGGAGGTTATTAAAAAAAAAGTCAGAAAAGAAAATAAAGACTGCTTTTCATGAGATACTTCTAGCTTCAATGACTTTTAATCCTTTTCAAAGAAAAGATAGGCATGAGAAAATAATACCTTCCCCATTTCTTATATTTCAAAAGAGGAAATTGCATTTAGAAACAAATCTGAGCCATTCACCGAAGAGGAAATTATTTGTCTACAGTTCTTAGAAGAAGTGATCTTTCATATATCTTGGTTCATAGAATTTTTCAAAAGCTGAAAAAAATGGGGAGAATAATACTTAAGCAATCTTCTAAGAACCACCCAATGGAGCCCCTTCCAGACAGGAATCATGGCAGTCCCTGGGCAGCTCATTGCTGTAAACTTTTGAAAAAATCTGCTCTTCACTAGGTCCTTGATAAATGTATGATATGAGAAACTGTAGAGAGTATTTGTTGATTTAGAGGCTGTGCATGGTAAAGTTAATGGATATGAATTCCCAAATGTTTTATGCCAGCCAATGTAGAGTTGAAGGTTAATGCAGTTAAAGTGGTATATGATGCAAGTGAAGCTTGTGTGAAAATAAATTGAATGTTAGTAAACAGTTCCAACACTGAGGATAGAGCAAGTCAAGGATGTGTGATGCCCACTTAGCTATTTAGTGAGTTTCTGAATAAATGTGTCAGGAATGATTGCAGTGACATTAGATGTGAGTCAGTTAGGAATGGGAATATCTTGTACTTTGGCATGCAGAAGGTGCTATGCTTTTGGCTGGCAACCAAAATGATTGGCAGTGAATATTACATTGATTGAAAATTAATGTATCAAATGTACTATTGTGATTATGTAAGACAAAGAAAATGCAATGAATTACAGCACATTATACATTAATGGTGAAAAAGAGAGCAAAACATATACTTTCATAGACTAATTAAAAATAAGAAAATGGATGCAGAAATTTTAAGACCTCCACATTCTGACAGAAATATTGTAGGTAGTATGTGATCTGTTGAGGGAAATAGTACTTAGCAATAGCACCTAGACTTATATCCCATTCCATAGGGCTTTATAGCTCTCTCTAAGTGATTTACAGAATCAGCATATTTTTCCCAACAATCTGAATCCTCAGTTTACTAACCTCAAAAGGATAGAAGGCTGTCAACCTTGAGATGATCAGGATCAAACTGTGTATCAGAATGTGTTTCTGCCCATTTTTGTTCTGTGGAAGTAAGAATTAAGTATGACAGGAGAAACATATTAAATGCAAAATGCACACAAACTATTCTTAAGTAGTTTGTGTGTAAAACAAAAAAAAGACAGAGCCAGGAATGGATGGATGTTAAATTATTACTAATAAAATAAAAATGAAGAACCAGTATGACAAGAATTACATTGAAGAATTGTGTAAACAAATATGTGAACAAAGTGATGACTAAGAAACAAGAAGACTGAACAAATTGTGGTTGTATATTGCTGATGAGATCCTTAAGGGAAAAAAATGAACAATTTAAAGAACAAAAGGCAATGTATTAAATGGTGTGCAGATGTGGCATTACCAAGAATGATTTATGAAGAAACATATTTTATTATGGTCAAAAAGTATTATTTATAATAGCATATATTATAAGACATTAGATTTTAAGTATTGTATTAGATGTGCCTTGACAAATCCTTAGAGAATTTATGGGAACAATCACTTGTAGTAGCACAGCTTGCATTGGTATTGGGTGGGAACAGCAAAACTTAGCAACCAATTTTTTTTTTTTTTAATTACATTTATATGCCGCCCTTCTCCGGAGACTCAGGGTGGCTTACAATTTTTGGGATACAACCCAGTGCGCTCAGCAATAGCCTTCATTCCATTGTATATGCCTGCTTATTACTAAGCGGCATTTTTACAAGGTCAGCTAATTGCCCCCAACAATCTTGGGTCCTCAATTTACCTACCCGAGAGGATGGAAGGCTGAGTCAACCTTGAGCCTGGTGGGATTCGAGCCTACAGCAGTTGTAGGCAGCTGGATCTTAAGTGCAGGCAATTAACAGCCTGAGCTCATATATATATAAATTGTCTCAAAATCAATTCTGATGATATATTTCAAAATTATATAAACTTGAGAATAATTTTTCTACTTGACAAAAATCAGAAAAAGAAAATAGCTATTGAGCACCATCTGAGACTGAGGTCTTAAACTGAATAGTTAAGCCTGCAGAATCATTTTTCTCTAGAATGACTGTTGAATTATGGAATAAAATGAATACATCTAGTCAAGACCTTTAATCCCATCCCTAGATGAATAGAAACTAATTAAATATAGACATAATTGCTATCCTACAGCAGTTTTTTAAAAATAGTATTATTTATGACACTACTGGCCAAGCTTCTAATTAACTCATCCAAATGTTTTTCACAGGGTATAGATGTCAAAAGAGTAATAACTGGATCTTTCCTAAATGAACTTTTTAACATTTATTTACTTTTTATGAATTTTCAACTATCTATCTCCTCCTTGCCAGACTCTTAGTGTAGTGGGACCATTCTTATGCTAATTGACAATGACAATTATTCCAAAAAATTCCTGCCAGACTAAAAATTATTGCTTTCAGCTGGTCATAAGCACTGCTCAGAATCTCAATAAAAATAAAATAATCAAGTTTAAGAGACATACTGATTTATAAAGTAAAAGGCATCAACTTGAGCCAGGATACATACTTACAGTATTTCTGATTACAGAGAGGAAGCTATATTTTTAATACAAAGCATGTGCCAGCAGGTAGCTGACTTGGCTGATTGCATATAAAACTAAACTGGGTTAGATTGGATATGAACCTGGATGGAGAACAGTCAGAAAATCATTACTAGAAAGTAAAGTGAGAAAACAGAAAAAAATATCCCAAGAGTCAATGGCAAATTTCTGTCATACTGTTGCCAAATCAGCAGCTGACTTAAGGACATTTATTCTATAGTAAAACAGAATAGCAGAGTTGGAAAGGACCTTACTTCTAATACTATCTAGATCCCAAACTATCTCAAGTTATCAAACTTCTGGAAAAGAATTTAAAGTCCTAAGATGTATGCAGTGCATTTTCCCACGGTTCTTTAAATATTGCTTTACTAGAAGGCCTTTGAAGACAAAATGAGTCTTGAATGCTGGAAAACTTTCCCTAATTTTCCATTTGTGATTAGTGGTATACTGGAGAAAAACAATCTTGAGGATTGTTCTCAGAGGTGAATTTATGGCATCATCTGCTAGAATCCTAAGGTGAATTGAAGGTCCTCCTTGTTTTGGTAAATTAATGACAAGGTTAAAAACTTTAAAGTTCTGCTTCTGTTGGAAGATGGAGAATGACGTAATAATCATGAAAAGATTAATGCTTTTTAAAAATAGATTACTACTTTACAAAGTTTTGCAGGATTATTTTCATTTCTAATTAAAAACTGGAAGTTGCATTTTTACTCACTGAAATGTTTTTTTTGTTAAAGTTCAGTTTGATTACAATTTGAAATTGTGCCCTCTGTCTTAATCTCTCTTTGATTTAATGAGGTTTACTCCTAGATAAATATATAAGCATAAGAATATCCAATCTTCTTGAAAAAATAAAGCAGGCTTCTTTCAGTTTTGTAATAATATGCATAAATTGTTTCCTATCTGGACTGCAAAGAAGGAAAGGGAGAATGGCAGATGGAGATAAAGCAACAAGCACCTACTTATAGTACTGCAATTACATAGTGCACAGTCAGTTACAAAATCATGCATGCTATTTGATACTAACACTGATTGTATGCCTTATGCTGCAGTTCATGCTATTCTAGGTCACAGAGCTTAAAGGAGTTTGTGGTTTTAAAATCTTATTTTAGATTTTCTTTATATTCAAAGTGCAAGTCTTTTTTTTTACAAAATTATAATTATAAAATGTATATTTAATTTTTAAACCTTCTTTTTGCTTCTATGTTACTTAGGATGTATTGTTTTAATAATGATAATTTGAGATAATAGTCATGAGAACTTCTAGTAGACCATCTTCAAGGCAATGTTTTACAATAGTTCTACTCTTTTCCAAATCTGTAGTTCCAGTCAGTGGTAGAGGGAAAGATTGGTCCTTGTAGAGTTCTCCAAGGATTCATTCTCTTTCACTCCTGAAGTTAACAGCCATAGAAGCCTGCTGGAAGAAATCATCTGTTGTTGGGGTGATATTGCCAGGTCATGATATATTGCCAGGTCATGATATATTGCCAGGTCATTCACAGCTATATGTTGCCACTCTGGCCAAGCCAAAGTCAACTTAAGTGTCCAGAGGCCATGTGGGTCTGAATGGGACAAAACAAATAGAGGATGAACACGAAACAGATGTATTTGCCCAGTGACTGATTTTTCTAACTGCTCCTGTGTTTACTCTGGATGAGTTGGATTCCCCTGAAAGAGCAAAGTCAATTCCTGGGTGGCTTCCTGGCTTCCTGGCTATTGCTTAATTAACACACTGTGCCTGGAGGGAGTTAGCCAACTCTAGTTGGTCTACCTATTTCAGACCCATTTGTAGAAACCTCATGCCTACATCACCACCCACAGACTACTGAAATACAGTCTAAATTGAAGGCTATTTGCAAGTAACAACTGGTATAAAATGAAGACTGCTTGGAAGTTGCAATTGGTAAAAAAATGTTTCTGTATTGAATTGGTAACGAATATTGGTTAGCTTAAATGAAATCTAACAAGATGTTTCCCATTTTAATTCATCATTGTTTTTATGGACAAAGAAATATGGATTTATGCCACCTATATCATTATGGGGTCCCTAAGTAAGAGAATGCAATAGGAAATAGTGAGACTGATAGAAGAATCCAGAAAACCTGAAAGCTGCAGATAGTCATATAATACCAACAGTAATATCCTATTGGTGCTGCCTTATACTGTACCCTTCAGAAATATTTTTTCATTGACTGAAATGCTGAGGTTCTTGATCATTTCTTTTATACCACATTGAAGCTAATAGTGATTAATAATTGACTTGCACTTTAATAAGACAAATGGTAATTTACTAGGATTGTATTCATGATATTATTAAGTATGTTGCTTTCCTAGGAAGCAGTTTATATCTGTACTGTGTGGTTTTGTTTTTTTGTTTTAATAGTTTTTCTTGAACAAGCTGAACAAGGACAGCTAGCATAGCTGCCACTGAAGCTGTTAAGGGGCAACCTGACCCTTTATGGTAAACTAGGAACATTGCTCTGCTGTTACATCATGGAGTAAACTGTATGTACTGATCTTATACTGGGGCAGAGTACCCTTTTAAAGGCCATTTGCCAAAGCTCTAATTCTATGGCTTTTGTTATGAGTGTGTATTTTCCTTTTTCTTCTTGAATACGTAGCTACTTTATGTTTGATAGGTAGCCATTGGCATCATATAGAAAGCATCATACCGCAATCATAGTACAACAGCATTAAGAAGGGTTTTTTTATTGCAGTTTATAAGATAAGTGAGAAAGGAAGAAAGAAGATGAAAATAAATTGGACGCTGAACTAACTTCAAATTATGGGCTTTTGTTAAAAATATCCCATTTTTCTACATCTCAGTTTCTGTTAGGTACATCTGGATATCAAAATCAGTTTTGTCAGATATTGCTGCCCATTATTTTCATGATCTCTATTGATCATGCGAGTCAATTGTCTGTCAAGACTTGAATACTCACTTCTCCACTGTATATAGACTATAAGGAATAGAGAAGGACAGGCATTTCCCCTGAAATGGTAGCAAAAGGCAGAACTATGGGTCTTCGCATTAAGACTTTTAAAAAAGGTAATGTAATGCTGGTTTTTTTTATTAGGGTATCAATATGAGACACATAAAGACATTATTTTTTCAAAAGGATAGCTCAGTTATAGGCAAATGCTTGCAGAGAAAAATTCTATTGCCTAAAAGGGAAATATAAGAAATAAAACAACTTCCTGAAAGAAAATTGTTCATGCATCTGGAAAATATAAATTGCTTGTTTATAGAACAATATAAAAACTTGTATGCATGATAGAATATAATGCTAGAGTTTTAGAAGTTATAAGACACACTCCAGGGAAAAACTATTGTTTTTCTATCTTGCTCCCCCATCCCAGTCTAGGACTGCATGAACATATCACATTTGAAAATTTTTTAATGAATTATTATATACACAAATTACATGGTTTTTTTCCTTGTATGACAACAGTAAAGCAATTCATAATGCAGTTAATGGACCGAAGTGAAACAGAACAATAACATTCACTTTGTAAATATATATTAAAACTGCATTGACAATTTAATATATTAAAAATGTCTTGTCGGGGGTGGTGGTTGAGTTCCCCAAACTTATGATATTGGGGGATTTCAACTTGCCATCCCTGTGGGGGCATCGAGATTAGATCAGAAGTTCATGGCTTCCATGGCGGGGCCCCACCCATGAGGGGGACACACACCCGACCTTGTTTTTATCTCAGGACAGTGGTGTAATGATCTGGGTGGGGGATCTCCGACTGTTCATCCCCTGCCATGGAATGATCATTCCCTCCTGCGGCTGACCTTTCGGGATGCCACCCCTCTCCGCTGGGAGGCGGAACTGGTGAGATGGTTCCGCCCCAGGTGCCTAATGGACCCAAAGAGGTTCCAGATGGCACTTGGGTTAATCCTGACCACTCTCGCCCACGACTTGGTTGAGACCCTGGTGGACGCCTGGCAGTTGGCTGTCACTGGGGAGCTTGATTGAGTTGTTCCTTTGTGGACTCTCACCCAGTGCAGATCCCGGCCAGCTCTCTGGTTTTCTGCAGAGCTCCGAGAAATGAAGCATCGGAAGAGAGGCCTAGAGAGTTGTTGGAGGTCTAGCAGGTCTGAATCTGAACAATTGCAGTTAAGAGCCTATGTTAGGTCTTATCTTGCTGCAAAGAGGGAGGCAAAGCATGCTTACTTCTCCTCTCTCATCGGGTCCACAGATAATCACCTGGCTGCCCTGCTCAGGGTCACCCGCTCCCTCCTTAACCAGAGGGAGGGGGAGGACCTCTGCTGGGATTGGCCGAGGAGTTTAGTCAGCATCTGACAGACAAGATCTCTCAGATCTGGGCCGGTCTTGACTCTGACTGGTCAGAGTCTGGCAGGAGTGATGTGGCAGGTCTTAGGGATCCTACTAGTAATTTTCTTGGAAAACTCTACCACTATCAGGTGCCTACTTTTCTTTAAAAATTAAGCTAAAGTTCTTTGCATTAGAATTAATAATGGAAAAATCAATTCAAAATAGAAAATTTAAATTGTAAGAATATAAATATGCAAGTAGTACTCAACTTATGATCAGTAACAATAATGTATGCAGGAATGTATGCTAATTCAACAGGAAAAGCATCTTTGTCAAACAAATGTTCCCCTACCTCTCAATTTTCTTGTAGATTCTCAAACATTAATCTGAAGTGGAAATGAAAGCCCCTAATCCTTACCCAGGGATATTTTCATATACATCTTCCTTTAAACAGACCAAAGTTTTTTTTATATCCAGAAGAGGAAGGGATGAATCCCTGTACTGATTCAAATTATATTTATTTTCCCCAACTTTTGAATGCTACTACCTTACCTTAGTTTTTGGGTTTTGCATTTATTACATTTGTTACATCTGATGCTGTTTTTAATGGGATTTTTTTATATCTTGTAAGCCATAAATATCCACGACATGACTTTTGAACAAATAACTGCAACACAAACATGTTTGAAACCAGTCATAAAAGCTAGAAGTTCGCACAGAAAAAAGAGAGGTTTAGAACTTACCTTATTGCCTCATGTTCTATGAACATTTCAGCTAGACAGACATCATGTAACTATTAAGAACTGAGATGGTCCTTTATTTCAATTACTTTATCAAAGGTTCATATGTCTCTTCTGTTAATGTCTCTTCCATTAGCATGTTTTTTGTTATGCTCAAATAAAACCTGGCATTCTCTAATTTAAACTCATTATTCCTGTATTTTGACATTTTAGAGAGCAGGTGATAGCTTTCTTCTGCAGGATTCTATTGCCTTCAGTCTGTTTTTCCCAAGGCTAAATATACTCAGCTCCTTCAAGTTTATCTTATAGGTCTTCATTTCTAATCCTGTTTATTTGTGTTGCCGTTTTCTGAACCTGCTCCAATTTATTAGAATCTTTCTTAAAACATGGTGAGCGGTAGATGTACTTTTTAAATTCTCAGTATGGAATAGAATTATTCTGAATTTTATTTCTGTTTATATGAAGTTAGCCATTCTTTCACATTCTTTGTCAATTGTGTACTACTTCATTCCATATTTTCTTAAACAAACATTATTGGAGAGCACAGTCTAGGACAGAACCCTGCAGTGCTCCTCCCTCCCTCCCTCTCTCTCTCTCTCCAGTTGGATGGTGAACCATTGGCAAACACTTACTTAAAGGATTCATCTAATAAAAATGGCATCCAGCTCCAATAACATTGGAGTTTGCTAATCCAGATAAGGCACTTGTTTAAATGCTTTGCTAATAAAGTTGCATTATATTCACAAGAATCTATAACAACTATTGCTTCCTAACACTATGACTTGCATGAGGATAAAGCCCATCTCATTTTGTATAAATGGTTCCCATATTTTTGTTCAAATATTAATGATCTATCTATCTATCCTCTTATATTCATTTTATTACATTTTTATTTAAAAACACACACACACACATATATCCTTTCATATTCCTGATTTTTTTAAACTACTGCATAAATCCTTGTTTACATGCAAAGACTTCAGAATATACTGTAATTTACACTTCTGAGCAGACAGATTTCTAAATTTTAGCTTCAGAGTTGAGAAATCAGCTCATATTGTGACTGTACATGAAGAGCAACATGAAAAGTTAAGGCAAGCAGCAGGACGGCTAATTTAGCCATCTCATCTAGATATCTTGTGATCCCTAGTTTGCCAATTTATGCCTCTTCACCAGGTGCTCTTCCTATACCAGGCAACTCATAGAAATAATGCAGAAGTTTGACTCACATTGTAAGGAGACTCAGAGATACTTGGAAGGGGAGTTTATTGATTGAACTACTGATTGAACAGGGAATAGCAAAAATTCAACATGTCAGCAACAACAGCAAATGTTGCTTATGCAATGAGAAAAATGAAACAGTGGATCACTTTATCAGTGGCTGCAATAAAATCTCACAGCCTGATTATCTACAACATCATGATAGAGTTACCAGAATTATATATTGGAAGCGTTACCAGAAGTTTGGGTTCAAATGCAGCAAAAATTACTGGGAACACCAAACTGAGAAAGTTCTTGAAAATAAGCAAGTCAAGATCCTATGGAACTTTCAAAACCAAATAGACAGACATCTGGATCACAACATGCCTGATACTACTATTGTGGAAAAGAAAATAGTCTGGTTCTGTGATGCACAAATTGAAGAGAAAGCAGATAGAAAAACTGACAAAATATCATGATTTTCAAATTGCAAACTTCACATTCACTTGCATTGATGATGCTACCTAGTTGGTTAATGAAATGTCTGTAAGCAAACAATCATACTCAAACACCAAAGACTCCTTAGAGAAATCTATGATGAAACTTTTAAAGATGCTGGCAGTTTTAATTCAGGACTGAAAATGTGAGAAATTAATTAATTAATTAAGACCTGAAACATCTAGGGATTCAACTCTAGATTTAAAATTCAGAATAATCTAGCTAGGCAGATGAATGTGTTAGTTCCTTGTCCCTTTAGGAAATCTATGAATATTCCTTTATTCCTTTAGGAAATTTTTGATAGTTTTTTAAAGCCGCCCCGAGTCCTTTTTGGAGAGGGGGCGGCATATAAGTCGAATTAATAAATAAATAAATAAATTACAAAATAAGCTTTAGAAAATTTTATTCATCCTTATTAATAGTTCAGATGTGTCTGTTTTCCCTGATATAGGATCTCCAGAAATTCCTCTGGTTTGTTAGCTACCATAAATGTTGAAGTCCTAACAAATTCTATTCATATGGAAAACTGTCATGGGAGGATGGAAGGTTTTGCATTCCTCCAAAGACAGATTACTTTCGAAGCTTTAAAAGCCACACCATATCTGAACATAATACACCAACTAAATGGTCCTTTGCTTTACAGCCACTACAGGTTTGTAGATGGTTGGTTATGTGATTTAGATCTAGGACTATGTTGTTCTCTTTCCACTGCTGGAGATTGAAAAAGACCAATTCCTTTAATTCTAATCTGGGATACAACACTGCCACTAATTCATTCTATGGGGCTCTTATTCAAAATACATCTTCCCACCAGTGGCTTTTTACAAAGACATAATAGGATCTTTGCACAGATGCCCTTATATTTATTATGTGTAAAAATCATGCTGGCTAAAGTTAAACCACAGATATAGTATTTGTTGCCATGTTAAGTATAAAATAGTAAATTTGGGCTGATACTTTTATTGTTTTGATCCCCTGCCCTTGCTAATAGAAAAGCTCCATTCAGGGAAGGAAATGTAAATGAAATCATATAATGGGAGGACTATTCCTCCAAATGCTATATGAAAAGTTGTGACCTGCCCTTCTAAGATGGTAACTTTATGGACCTTGTGTTTATACTGCTGATTTAGCCTTAAACTATAAATTAATGGCCAAAATAACCTAAATTCAGATTTGATACTGAAGACCTGGAACAACTCCAGTCATTGAAGGTACCACTTATACCTTCATAATGCTATTGCCCTCTTTTATTACATAATGATGGGAAGCACTGGAGTCTGGAGTGCAAATCGATTAACCTGAGAGGGGGCATGATGGATTTTGTAAATTGAAGCAATTTTCTAGCAATTTTGCTGATCTATTTTTGTTTTGTATTTTTGTGAACTAAGGCATATGAGTGAACTGCCAAGGACATTAGTTTCATATATTTGAAGTTTTTGGTGTTTTTAAACTATAATAGTGTTCCAGACACCATAATTATATTGGATTTCCTGAGTGGTGGGATTCAATTTTTTTTTACTACTGGTTCTGTGGGTGAGGCTTGGTGGGGGTGGCAGGGGAAGGATACTGTAAAAGTCCAGTCAGATGTGGTATTTGCCGGTCCTCCAAACTACTCAAAATTTCGCTACCGATTCTCCAGAACTGGTCAGAACCTGCTGAATACCACTTCTGGATTTCCTCCCATCAGGAAAGAGACAGTGATATCATGATGGAAAGAATTTCTACCTCAGCTATTTGGGAAACCTCTATGTTCAGGAAAGAAGCTATTTCAGAACAACCTGCCAATCCCATCCACAGATAGCCCCACAGCAGACGATCTACCAATAAAACCAAACTCCTAAACAATGCTTTTTTCTCACTCTTGGCCTGCCTACAGATTTGCAGACCTGTGCAAGTACCAGTTTGTTTGTTTTTTCTATGGCTCCAATATTGCAGGTAACAGGAACAATCACTGGGTTGGTGGAGAAATCAAATAAGTCAAGACAATGCCTATGTAATTGAAGCTTCATCACTCTTTTATGTTTGACATAATGTGATATGTGAAAAGGAGTGGGGCTTCAATCACAAAGTAACAGCGGCAGTTCTGACCTTTTTATATACCCACACACATAGCTCAATGCTCTGATCAGGAATGTTGATTTATAAAACTAACATCAGTTTTACTCATGGTGCCTGTTTTTTTGCAGTTATACCAGTAGTCTTGACTTATGACCATCCACTGAAAAAAGTGAATTACAGATGGACTTCATACTTAATGACTGTTGCAGCATCCCCACAGTCATGTGATTAAAATTTGGGTGCTTGGCCACTGGCATATATTTACAATGGTTGCAGCATCCTGGAATCACATGATCACCATTTGTAACCTTCCCAGAGAGTTTTTGACAAGAAAAGTCAATGGCAGAAACTGGATTTGCTTAATTACTTCACTTAACAACTGTGGTGATTCACTTGGCAAAAAAGACTGACTTAACAACACTTGCTTAGCAACAGAAGTTCTGGTTCCAACTGTGGTAGTAAGGTGAAGACTATCTAGTTGAATATGGCTGGGAGTTTCAGTGCACTGAGTGGTGGAAAGGTATTCCAAATCTTTATTAATTACTGGCCCAATGGTTAATTCATAATTTTCGGTCTGGCAAAGAACTTTGGAAATGAATCATTCTCATTTGATAACATTCCCAGTCCCAAAAAATCATGAAATAAAATGTGATAAATATAAAACCTAAGGAATATTTTTATTGCAAATCTCCAGGAGAGTTTGGAAGTTGGGGGTATATAAAGTCAAACAGTTAACTACATAAATATGCCATAACTTAGTTATAACAGAATAATAGCTTTAAATCAAGAGTTGGAAATCTATGGACCATTATGCATTGTTACAACACATGCTGGCTGATACTGGTGGCATTATAAGTCCCATAACACCGTTAAAGCCTTAAGTCTCCCAAATCTGATTTAACATATCAGAATCCATTATGTTAAGTTTGCATGAAGAGTCAGACACGAAGAGCTTCAGTGAAGAGTTTATTAAGTGACTAAAGCTCGAATGGACTCAACTTGGCTGGGCTACGGCTGCTTCTTATAGCCAGCAGCTGTAGTTCCCAGCCAATCAGAGTGCAGGGTTTTTCCCGCACTTTTTAAACCAATCTTATTTGACATTTTTCAAGAACAATTCAAACTAAACCAATGACATTCAAACCTACATACATAACACCCCTCCCCACTAGGTTCAGTCCATACCAAACCCCAACCTATCTATTCTTTTAAATAGGTGGGGCTCTTACGTGTACGTTGAGACCTTCGTGGTTCAGAAGTTTTAACATTCTCACCCAGTGAGAGAGGAAATGTGTCTGCTGACATTTCCCCACTGGGACTTCCTGTGAAAGAAGACCCTGTTTGATTGTTAGAATCTGGTCTCTCCTCCCAACCGATCTCCAGCCCAATGTCAGCACCCAAGTCAGGTAGTGATGTACAATATTCCACTTCTAAGGATGGATTTTGGCATTGTGACAGGTTTTGGAATGGTTCCTGTCGTAATGGCTCGTTACACATGGGGTGGATTCTTGCTTGCTGATTTTCCTCCTGTTCCTCCCCTTCCCCCCTAGAATTGACATCAGTTGAGGGAACTAGAGAGGAACAAGTGTAATGTTCCTGAGAGAACCTGGATCTAAGTTGATCAATGTGCCTGCTCCAGAGGAGTCCATCCTCTGTTTGCACCCTGTAAGAACGAGAGCCTGTGATCTGAGTTATCTCAGCAGGAATCCACAAAGGTTCACCCATAAGGTTCTTAGCATAAACAGAATCACCCACACTGAATGTGAACTTTGGAAGTGGAATCTAGTGGTGCGTTGGGTGCATAAGTGGGATGAAGGCGGTCAAGGGAAGACCTAAGTTTCCTACCCATCAACAATTCTGCTGGGGATAAGTTATTAGATGGGTTAGGAGTGATGTGCTGAACACTAAGAAGTTTTTCAACTTTCTCAGTGATGTCCCCAGGACCCAGTTGCTGAAGCTTCTCCTTGGTAAAATGTACCATGCGTTCAGCCCGGCCATTAGCCGAAGGGTACCCAGGGGCAGTAATGTCTGATACCCTGTTGTGCTAAATAGGATTCAAAAAGGTTGGATGTAAATTGAGGGCCACTGTCAGAGACAAGAACATCAGGTAACCCGTGGGTTACAAAAAGGTTTTTGAGCTGCTTGATGACAGCATCAGTTGTGGTGGATGCCATGGGGATTACCTCTAGCCATTTGGAATATGTATCTACTATAATAAGAAAGGTGTGCCCTCTGGTAGGGCCAGCAAAATCAATGTGAATCCTGGACCACGGGCCCCTAGGACATTCCCATTCCTGTGTGGGGGCGAGAAGTGGGGCAGGCCTGACTACCTGACAGTTGGGACAAGATGCAACCCAGTTTTCAACCATTTTGTCAATACCTGGCCACCATACATAACTCCTTACCAATCCCTTCATCCTTACAATACCAGGATGACCCTCATGTAACATTTCCAAAACCTCTCTTTGCAGTTTTGCAGGAATAACCACCCTGTTACCCCACAAAATACATCCTCTTAATACAGATAATTCAGTTTGCCTGGACTTAAAAGGTTGGGCAAGGTGAAGTACATCTTGAAGAGGCCAACCTTTCTTAATCCAGCATATAACAGGAGCCAACACAGTGTCTTTGGCAGTCTCTCTGGCAATTTCAGCAGCATGAACTGGAAGCTTGGCAACAGTTTCTAGGAAAAAGGTGTGTGTTTCAGGTTCAAAGTCCTCCTTGTGGCAAGAAAGTGGGCAACGACTCAGTGCATCAGCATGTCCAATGACCTTGCCAGGTTTGTGGATAAGTTTGTATGAATAAGCAGCAAAAAAATCAGTCCACCTCAGCATTCTTGGTGACAGGATAGTAGGTGTAGGCTTGTCTCCTGCCACAATGCCTAACAAAGGTTTGTGATCTGTAACAATGGTAAATGTTCTCCCATACAGATATTCATGAAATTTCTTAACAGCTACTAGGTGGAGTTCTGGATGATTTGCAGGTGACCTCTTTTCTCACAACGTAGGCAGATGGTGTCTAAAAACTTGCATTCAGTGCGGGGTGCCCCCCACAGCCTCTGCAATAAAATTCTTGCCTCTTTCTTCCAAGGTCTTTCCTTTTCTTCTCCATTCTGAGTCTAAAAATTCTTTCCTCCACCTCACTACAGTCTGAATCAGAATCTATTTGCTCACAATGGGTTGTTGTGGACTTTTCCACATCAGAATGGCTTGAGGCCTTGTTAATTTTCTTCATGGCTGCTGCTGAGGACTTGGTTGCTTCCGCTGAAACAGCTTCCTCTATGGCCTCCTTAAACGTGATCTTAGGTTTCATTAGTAATTTGCTCTGTAAGACCTTATCTTTAAGGCCTAGAACAAACCGATCACGCATGGCCTCTTCTAAGTTGGTAAACTAACAAGCACCCCCTCAAACTTGCCATGAAGTCATTAACATTTTCGCTTTCCCCTTGATCCCGATGATAAAACTCGTGTCTCTTAATGAGGCACGATACTTGTGGGGCATAATGGGCTCTTAAAAGCTTTTCTAAATCAGGCCATTCCATTACCTTCAAGTCTGCAGCTCCTGCCAATGCCTTTGCCATCTTGAAAACTGCCGGACCGCAGTGCGTGAGAAATACCGCCCTCTTCCGCTTCTCGGGGATGTCGGTGAGGTCATTTCCTTCCAAATACATTTGGAAGTGATCCGCATACGATTCCCAGTCTTCTGCAGCCGGATCAAACGGGGCTGGGGGGGTGTTCAGCGCAGCCATCTCGCTCTTCTGTTTGTCTTCTGCGTCGTCTCTTCTTCAGGGGGATCCCATCCTCGTCGCCAGTGTTAAGTTTGCATGAAGAGTCAGACGCGAAGAGCTTCAGTGAAGAGTTTATTAAGTGACTACAGCTCGAATGGACCCAACTTGGCTGGGCTACGGCTGCTTCTTATAGCCAGCAGCCGTAGTTGCCAGCCAATCAGAGTGCAGGGTTTTTCCCGCACTTTTTAAACCAATCTTATTTGACATTTTACAAGAACAATTCAAACTAAACCAATGACATTCAAACCTACATACATAACACATTACCCAGTATTTTAAAAGCAAAGCTATTTTATAGTCTTTCTCTTGCTCATCTAGTATAATAATCACTGTGGATTTCATTGTGCCTGTGGTTGAACAGACTTCAAACAAAATCTCCAAAATTAACATCTCTTACTATTTTCTGAAGAATAATTCTGAAGTTCTAACTACTGCTCTATTATATCAAATGCGTAAAACTCAAGGTCTATCTTACTTCAATAAGGAGCTACTCAAGAATATGCCAAGGCCCAGGAGCATCTGCAACAGAGATTTTATCAAATGTCAAAGCATTCATCATGACCTGACAACACAAACTCTGCTCATTATGAATTGGTATGTGACGCACATCATAAATACAAAAATGGTGGAGTTTATGTTGCAATATCACAGTGTGCATTTCATTATTTGACCTCCTTTCCTCTCCCTGCAGGCATCTCTCTGCAGACACATCTACATTTTGCAGTAAGATGAAATGGCATCATAAAATGGCAATATCAGATGTCAGTGACTGTTAACAGTAAAAAGTAAGGGAGTTGGCCTGATGTTTTTGCATGCCAGTTCATTAGTATACGTCCCTGTGCTGATTTGCATAGAGATAGCCTTCTTCTGTCTTCTTTCTTGCACTCATACTTTAGAAAAAGGATAAATAATCTTCTGTCAGAGTTTAATAGATATATGTATTTAGTTAGCAGAAGAGTACAAGTAGTCCTTGGCTTACAACCATTTGTTTAGCAAATATTCAAATTTACAATGGCACTAAAAAAAGTGATTTATGACTGTTTTTCACATTTCTGACCATTGCAGCATCCCCATATGATCAAAATTCAGATGCTTGACAACTGGCATGTATTTATGATGGCTGCTGTGTTCCAGGGTCATATGATCACCTGTTGCAAACTTCTGACAAGCAAAGTAAATGCGGAAGCAGAATTCACTTAACAGCCCTGTAATTAACTTAACAACTGCAATGATTTGCTTAATTGTGTAAAATGGTGCAAGACTCACATAACAACTTTCTTGCTTAATAACATAAATTCTGGACTTAACTGTGATCTTAAGTTGAGGACTATCTGTATTAAAATATAATAGCACACTTATATCAGCTTTAAAAATCCAGGCCAAACCTACATACAGTAGACAGGAAGGAGCCTTGGTAGCTCAGGCTGTTAAATGCCTGCTCTTAAGATCCAGCTGCCTACAATTATTGTAGGCTCGAATCCCACCAGGCTCAAGGTTGACTCAGCCTTCCATCCTCTCAGGGTAGGTAAATTGAGGACCCAAGATTGTTGGGGGCAATTAGCTGACCTTGTAAAAATGCCGCTTAGTAATAAGCAGGCATATACAATGGAATGAAGGCTATTGCTGAGCACACTGGGTTGTATCCCAGAAATTGTAAGCCGCCCTGAGTCTTCGGAGAAGGGCGACATATAAATGTAATTAAAAAAAAAAAGAGTTGGTTCTGGTTTAGAACAAAATACTGGAAGTGGCAGGCAGTGTGTGAAGTCTCACACATATTAGCAAAATCCCATGTGCTTTGGAACTTAGTTGTATACAAGTCCAAAACAGTGGGCAGAAGCCTTGTCAAATCACAATCCTGTGTTCTACGCACTGATGTATAGATTGTCAGTCAGTTAAAATGTCAGAGTCCGGGGAGGCAAGTGGTTCGAGACTTCAGGTACACAGAGTCTGGTTTTCCAATGGATTATGGCTGGATAATAATAGCCCTTTCATGGAACCCCCACCAGCAGAATCTAATTCAGATAGTGACTATCCCTCCTAGGGGAGAAAATGCGCTGAACATTTTTGTTCCACTTAATCCAGAGAATGGCACATCTGGGGACCAGGTGGCTATGTAGGATCAGGTTCCTCATTATCCACCTGCAGGCACTTCAGATGATTGTGAATGGAGGCAGCCTCAGGCGCTGACCTCTTGATGCTTCCACAGGCTGACATTCACTCAGTGCATTCAAAACAGGGCCCAGGCCCAAGGTGAGCATGCATTAACAATTAGTAAAATTAGAATTGAGATGATGATTTCCAAAGTGGCAAAAACAAAAAGCTAAGACCTTCATAATTCATTAGTCAAAGCTTATTTTCCCTTACATCCCCTGCCACACCCAACATAAAAATTATTAGTTTTTCTTACCAGCTTACTCGCCTTTCTTTTAAAATTTTTGGAAAACATAAAGCAGCCTAGCCATTATCATGCTCTTTCAGTGTCACAGTGTGGAGAAAGACTATAAATATTAGAATATCCCTCAATTTGAATTATTACAGCAATACCAAGAACAGGTGTCTCAGCTATCATGAGATTCCCATAGGACAGATCAGAGGCAGAGAAAGCAAAATGGCAAGAATATTAGCATGGAAAAATAACTGCAAACCTTTCCAAAATTGTGAAGAGACATTTTTAATTGAATTCCCAATAATGTTATTATGGAGTTGTTTTTGTTCTATAAATAGAAAACCAGGTATCATCCTATCCCTAACAGTTATGATATATTCGAGCAACTAGGAATATATTTAGTTTTGCATAGATCTCTAAATAAAAAAATAAAAGAGGCAAGATGTGAATAAGACAGAGGCTAATTTAATAAAAAAAATCAAACATGAGTAGCTAACATGGAAATGTAGCATTAAATACTTACAGAAACAGGCAACCACTGATATATGATAAAATGTAGTGGGAAAATATATTTTGCTATAAATAGGAGGTTACATGTGGAATTGGAGATCTTATCTGCTTTTCCATATTCCACAAATGAACATGTTGATGGGTGAGCAAATATGCATTTATGTACTTTAAACATGTCATTATTATAATATAAGAGCTCAGAAGTAGAATGAGAAAAGAATCCCAACTCACAAGAACAAAAATTCCTCCTAAAGCAACAATATGGCTGTAAGACATTTCTGAAGGACCTTTTGATGGGCATTTCCCAAATACTAATAAAACATTACTCCTGCAAGGATAGATTATCTATGATAATATTATGAGAAACAGTCATGCCACTTCAGTACTAGGATTACATGATTGTCTGTAAAATACTGGGCTCCACAGTAAGCTATGAAAGGCCTGATTTGGGAACTTGGTCTAGTGTAATTGATAATTATTCTGACTGCAATCATATTGAACAACTAGAGATAAGAATATTTTATTGTATGAAAGCAAAGTAAAAATTTTTAATTCCACAGGTCCCAACTAGATTAAAGAGGTCATAGATAATACAGTAGCATGTGTTTGTTTATGAAATGTGTACTCACATAGTTTCCTGCTTCTCGTATATCATTTTATATACTTTAAGTATATGTTATGGTACTTTTTCAAATCTGAGTCAGTTCATCATTTCTGATTGAATTGAACAGTTTGTAGTTGCACCTGGTGAATCTTTGGTTTCAGAGTTTCACATTCTCTCAAATTCATCTTTTCCCATTTTGAAATGCAACAGACACAGCAAGCAACAAAAGGGACAAAGTTTGTTATATTCATGTGATGTGGCTGAGGGAAATTTTCTTTATTCCTAAAAGAATATTGTCAACAAATTATATGCACATTCGCCCATTTCTGGCTGACCATTCAGTGCACAGTGTCACCAAATAATGAACCTTTCATTATCATGGCTATAGGAATAGGACTAGAGCTGGACTGGTTACAAAGGAAGAAAACAAAGAATCCAAGATATAAATGTAGATGACAAACATAAAAATATAAATATACTTTGAGAAAGACAAAAAGTCTAAGGAGATGAAAATATGCAATGAGTATTCAACAATATCATATAATTGTTCCTACTAATGTTTGTTACACTAGTTGAGATGTATATATTGTTAACTAAAATCCTGGCTGTAGAATCATATATATGGACCACTAGTGTAGTTATGCTGCACCTTGTATTGGGTGTTTTACTTCTCAAAGTTAACTTTTTGAAATATAAGTGCTCTTTGGATGTTCCATCTTAAATCAACACTCAGGGAGGCAAAGAAAGTGTTTTAACTCTATTCAAATTTCCATACAGAGAGTAAATCTTTGAAACATTTATATACAATATAGAATTATGTAAAATCAGCATTCTATGTGCAGAAGAGAGCCTTAACATAGAAAACGGTAACTTCTGCTATTTCCTGTGGGGGGAAAATAATAGAATGAAAGAGAGACTAGTACTTTAAGCCTGGCGGACTTCAACTCCCAGAGTTGAAGTCTGCCAGGCTTAAAGCTGCCAAGGTTGGAGACCTCTGGACTAGTAGATATTGTATATTCAGTGGGGAGCTGTCCAGAGGAGATTACAAGATGTGTGGCTGTATAAAATGTTACAAATAATTAATACAATAAATAAATATCTTGAGGTACTTTTCCTCCTTGTACATCATCTCCAGATTTAAAAAGTCCAAAGAAGGTTTTTAATCTATCCAGATTTTATCAAACTAACTTTTTTTTCAGACAGCTGTATTTAGTTGAGCAGACAATTCACAGAGTAAACTGCATAGTTTTAGTTAGGTTATTGAGCATAAGAAAATTATTTTTCTTCCTTTATCCTGTTAAATAAAGGATGTCCACCTATCGACATACATCCTTTCAGTGTATAGTTACCATCTCTCCTTGGCAGTATTCTTAACTCAAAAGCCCTGCACAGATGCCTGTGACAGATGGTGCACTTTTTTTGGCTATAAAATTAGCAATATTGATAATTATGGAACACACTCCTCAATAATGGACTGTAAAGAAATGTTGAGGCTCTGAATAAAACAGTTGACTTTTAATAATGAGGCATATGAGGATGGAGAGCTTATTAGCTTGTGGAGAAAACAGAGGATGCTATCCTTTTAATCCCTGAAGTTCAGCAGAATATATATGGTAGAAAAATACTTTAAAAGAATATAACATGTTTGTTGGACCCGTGCCCCTCCTGGTTGGCTTATGCCGCCAGGGAGGTCACCTGCGGCTGGATCCGGGCAGTTGTCAACGCTTCCTTGAGAGAGGGTGTCTTTCCCTCCGCCTTGAAGGAGGCGGTGGTGAGGCCCCTCCTGAAGAAGCCTGCCCTGGACCCGACCGTGTTAGACAACTTTCGTCCAGTCTCCAACCTTCGCTTCTTGGCGAAGGTTGTTGAGAGTGTGGTGGCCCGGCAATTTCCGCTTTTCCTGGAGGAAACGGACTACCTCGATCCGTACCAATCGGGCTTCCGGCCTGGTTTCAGCACGGAGGCGGCATTGGTCGCACTGTTGGATGATCTCTGGAGGGCGGGACAGGGGTTTTTCCTCTGTCCTGGTCCTATTAGACCTCTCAGCGGCTTTCGATACCATCGACCATGGTATCCTTTTGCGGCCTTGTGGGGTTGGGGGTGGGGGCACTGTTCTTCGGTGGCTCTCCTCCTACCTCGGGGCGCATCGGTGTTGGCAGGGGGGCAGAGGTCGTCCCCAAGGCTCACTTGTGGGGTCCCTCAGGGGTCGGTCCTCTCCCCCTCTTATTTAACATCTACATGAAACCGCTGGGTGAGATCATCCATGGTTTTGGGGTGAGGTATCATCAATATGCGGATGATACTCAACTGTATATTTCCACCCCAAACCAGATCAGTGATGCCCTCTCCGTGATGACTCGCTGTCTGGATGCGTACGAATCTGGATGGACGGCAACATGCTTGACTCAACCCGGCCAAGACTGAGTGGTTGTACATACCGGCATCCCGTTCCAGCTTAGAATGTCCATCGTTGACCATAGGGGAGTGGTGTTGCCCCTGTGGACAGGGCGAGAACCTGGGGTCCTCCTGGATGCACGGCTCCGGTTGGAGGAGCAGGTGGGAGCCGTCGCCAGGGGGCCTTTGCCCAGGTCCGGCTGGTTCGCCAGCTTCGCCCGTTCCTGGACGGGATGCCCTACGTCGATCACTCATGCCCTTGTTACCTCGCGACTTCGACTATTGCAGCGCTCTCTATTTAGGACTGCCCTTGCATACCATCCGGAGACTGCAGCTGGTGCAAAATCGCGGCGGCGGTGATGGGAGTTTCCCGTTCTCCCATGTTAGCCCCTCCTGCGCTGCCTGCATTGGTTGCCGGTTGCTCTCCGGGTGAGATTCAAGGTTTTAACTTTAACATACAAAGTCCTACATGACATGGGTCCTTATTATTTAAGGGAGAGACTGCTGCCGACATCGAATACTAACCGCCTGTGCGAAGTCACAGACAGGGACTCCTTGGGTCCCATCAGCCGGGCAATGCCGGCTGGCGGTCCCCCGATGACGTGCCTACTCTGTCGCGGTCCCTGAACTCTGGAACCAACTTCCCCTGGGGCTCCGCTTGGCCCCTGACCTCCGCACCTTCCGCCATGACTTGAAGACCTGGTTATTTTACCAAGCCGGGCTGTGACCTATGGGTGGGGTGCTTTAGATTTTGTGGCTTTTAATGTTTTGTATTAATTGGGACCATTAATTTAATTCTTTTTAAAATATTTATTGTGTTTGTTTTATTGTAAGCCGCCCCGAGTCTTCGGAGATGGGGCGGCATATAAGTCCCATAAATAAATAAATAAATAAATAAATAACATATCTAACTAAGCACACTACCCTCAATTATCTTGAATTTTTTCCATACTTGGATGAGTGAACAATCGTTTTCTCTTCTGAAGGAAGATCATACAGAACTTGAAAATTACTGTTAAGTATTGTTGAAAAATTTGAATAGCCTGCACTGTCCCTTGGAAGGGTGGGTTGATCTACAAAGTACTTTAAGATTCCAATTGGGTTGCTGTTTATTTATTGTTTTTAACATTCTGTCTTTTGGCCGAAGATTTACAAAGCATCCTGCATAAAATCAAGAAAAACAAAACAGGCTTTGCATCTACAATGCACAATGTAAAATGAAAAGGCCTGACCGGGAAAGAGCAAAATAAAGCAGGTGCTGTACCTGACTTGATGGTTCCAAGTGAAAGTAATAGAGCTCCACCTGAAGTGGCTTGAAGGACCATTTTCATGAAGTTGTTTTGAATCACATTTTATTCATATAGATCCCTTAATTATGTATTCTGTGCAAATGAAAACAGATCTCAACATTGGCCCAGAAGGTAAGCTATAGTCTATAATAATGTAATATGGTAATGTGAGTCATGATGGCACAGTGGTTAGAGTGCAGTACTGCAGATTACTTCTGCTGACTGCCAGCTGCCTGTAATTTTGCAGTTCAAATCTCACCAGGCTCAATGTTGACTCAGTCTTCTATCCTTATAACATCAGTAAAATGAGGACCCAGATTGCTGGGAGCAATATGCTGACTCTGTAAACCACTTAGAGTGGGCTGTAAAGCACTGTGAAGTGGTATGTAAGTCTAAGTGCTAAGTGTTAATACAAGTTATCCCTTTTGCATTAACAAAGTAAGAGACTAGTAGTCAAAATGTACTACACTTTCTTGATGTACGCTTTCTTATCCCATTTCTGACAAATTTTCATTGTTGACAAAATGCATTCTGCTTAAGCAAAATGTTCTACAATTGCATCTTGACTGGAAATCACTGGAACTGCAGAGTTTGATTGATAAAGGTCATAAATTTATCAACAGTACACCATTTTAAACAAGGAAGTCTTTAGAACAATTCTGTGTAACAGCAGGAAAACCATCCAGCTTTGATTAATAACTTTCTCTCACAGCATCTTTGATGCAGTGAAGAAAAAGTACCATTTCAAGTCACCCTTTTTAGAATGATATTACTCTGTCCAGTGACTTCTTTCTTCCCAAGCAGCAGCATTCATTGTTTTTTCATCTTATTGTTTGGTTCTTACTGCTGCACTAATCTTGTTACTCAGGGTTTTAGGTTTCTAAATGGGTCCTTGGAGTCTCCATTTCTCATAGATAGCAATAGCACTTAGACTTATATACCGCTTCACAGTGCTTTTACAGCCATCTCAAAGTGGCATATCACAGTCAGCATATTGCCCCCAACAATCTGGGTCTTCATTTTACCCACCTTGGAGGGATGGAAGGCTGAGTCAACCTTGAGCCAGTCAGGATCAAATTGTTGGCAGTTGGCAGAATTAGCCTGCAATACTGCATTCTAACCGCTGTGCCACCACGGCTCTTCAGAATTAGATCATCAGAATAAATCCCAAGTGTTTAACAAAATAAACTATTTTATATTTACAAATGCACATTGTTTTCATTTACTGCATTTAAGTCTTGCCTTCTATTAGAGTGGTCAAGGCAGGATACAGAGGGACTTGCACCTCATGATTTTCCCACAACATAACCTTGGGAGACAGGGTGGACTAAGAGAGAATGACTAGATCAGCGGTTGCCAACTGGTCGTCTGCGGCCCACTGGTGGTCTGTGAGAAAATTTTGGTGGTCCACAGAGAAATGTCACCCCCAGAACAACCCCCCCAAAGCAATTAATCCAGGCTGCACAGGAGCTACAAGGCTGCACCGCCCACATGGCTGGCGGGAACCCACCCTGCCCACTCACTCCTTACCTGGCAAACTTGCCTGCTAAGTTGGTATTTTTCCTTTTTCTGACCATCAGCTGTTCTGCTGTGCCAGGAGATTTAGATTAGCTAGAAAGCAGGAAATCATTGGATTTCTTGCTTTCTAGCTAATCTTTAGATCTTCAGCTCTGCTTTTAAGCAGAGCTGAACCTGCTCCCTTAGGACTGAAGATGCTATTATTCAGTTGCAGACTCAGATAGCCGATGGCAGAAACACAGATCTCTCTAAGTGAATCTGTGATTCTGTGAGCAACTCAATCTGACTGCCTGTTTTCCCTGATTTTGGGTAAAAGTTGGTCTTTTTTTATAAAAAAAATTCAATATTTACACACATGGCATGTTGTGAGTTAATTTTGTGACTTTGCTTGCTAGCAAATTTTATTAGTTTGCTTGCAAGCAAATTTTATGTGACAGACTCAGGTAGCCTATCTCACAAATCTTGAATGAATCTGTGATTCTGTGAGCAACTCAATCTGCCTGCCTGCTTTGCCTGATTTTGGGTAAAAGTTGATCTTTTTTATTAAAAATCAATATTTATATAAATATTTATAATATTTACATACAAGTCTTACCCAGCCAGTCACATGACCGCCAAGCCATGCCCACAAATTAGGCCATGCCCCCAGAACCAGTTGTTAAGAAATTTGAATCCCTTCCTGCCTTGGTGTTTGTGTGTGTGTATGTGTGTGTGTGAGAGAGAGAGAGAGAGGGAGGGAGGGAGAGAGGGAGAGAGAGAGGTTAGATCAGATCTATCTCTATCTGTCTCTCTCTCTCTCTCTCCCACCAACATCAGCAAGCCACTGTCAGTCAAAATTCATATTAGTGGTCCCTAGGATTTAAAATTATGAGTTTGGTGGTCCCTGAGGTCCAAAAGGTTGGTGACCCCTGGACAAGATCATGCCCACCCATTGAGATTCCTGGTTGAGTTGGACTTGAACTCATGCTTTTCAATTCAAATTCAGTGCCATAAATGTAGTAATAAAGATAAAGAGAATACTAGTGCTTATAGCACCGGATATTTTCTTATATTGCTATGATGATGATGTTAAGGAAGTGTAGATTTAGATGAAGCTATATTAAGTCTAAACAAATCACAAAAACAATGTCATACATGCTAGTGGAATAATTATGGAATTTAATACTGTTCTAAAGGCGAATAAAGAAATCTATCAAGTGTTGCTTAGGAGGCAGGGCTTCTATTCATATTGGGTGTAGATAAGTGACTAGAATCTTGAAATTTAGGTTAAGATACTGAATAATAAAGCTTGTAGACTAATTTGAACAATTTTGTCTGTCTCAGAAACATAATTATTTCACAGAGCTTTCATTATGAAATAATGAGGAGCATACTATTCTATATTCTAGGAAAAACAGGAGAGAAACATAAAATAAATTGGTTTTTTAAAATGTCCATTTGTTACATTTCTATCCTGCTGCAATCAGTTTGGTTCTTGGCAGTTTACATAATAGAAAACAATTTTAAAATAGCCACAGTAAGCTTAAAAACATAAAACAAAACTTAATTACAGAGAAATAAAAACAAAACAAAACAAAAGCAAAAGATGGCCCTGAAAGAATTTAAATTTTCTAAAGAACAGCTTTGACCTCAATATCTTCTTGAAATATAATCAGGGATGGTACCAACCTGATATCTACAGGTAGATTGCTCCTGAAGATTGGCACTGCCAGTCAAAAACCTGTATCTTTTCATTCACTTATCTTTATTTCCTAAAAAGTTGGACTGAACCAGTTTTAAGCAGACAGTCTTCTAGAGACCTAGGTGCCAAGTTATAAGGTACGCAGTTGCATCCAGAACTGAATTATTACCCACTACTGGGGCCACAGTATAGAAGTAATACTGTATGTTCCCAACAATGAGAACTTATTAACACACATATCTGTATTTTGGACTAACTGCAGTTTCTAGGTAGTTAATAAAGGTAGCCCCATGTAACACACACTGCATTAGTTTGGAAGGATAATATCAGCATGAGTTACTGTGGCAAAGTGCTCTTCTGCAAATTATAATTGGTGCATTAGCTGAAGATGGGCAAAAGCCCTTCTAAGTTATGGCATCCAGCTGCTGTATCCCTTTTTTGCCTTCTTCATTGGTGTTCTAGCTATTGTTTCCACTGCTTCATTTCTTGAATGTCCTCAGGAAATCAACTACAACAGATCAGCAGAAAACAGATATTCTTGTCTGTTGCTTACAGTGGTGGGATTCAAATTTTTTTACTACCGGTTCTGTGGGTATGGCTTGGTGGGCATGGCAAGAGAAGGATACTGCAAAATCTCCATTCTCTCCCCATCCCATTAACCTGCTTTCCAGCTCCATTCTCCTGTTCAGGGCAACAAAAGAAGACCCAGCCGATGAGCTGGGACTCAGGAGACAGAGAATAGATGGGGGCAGGGCCAGTCAGAGGTGGTACTTGCCGGTTTTCCAAACTACTCAAAATGTCCACTACCAGTTCTCCAGAATTGGTCAGAACCTGCTGAAAACCACCTCTGGTTCAGATATAAGTCTTCTGAAATAGATTATAGCTACATATTTCCTTTGTTTGAAATTGTCACCAATTTGCATTGTTTTTACAAGGCACTTCTGCTATATAGATTGCATAAGAACTGTTATACTGTTGACTATTAAACTGTTTAATTTGTGCTAATTAGAAAAACTCCTTAGCTGTTCATGCAAACCAAAGAAATAGCATGATAGAGTGCCTAAAGATTAAATAGTTACAATAGCTGCCTACCTGTACATCACAAGGCAGTTTATAATACAGAGCTAAGAGTTCCTTTAAAATAATCTAAAATTAACAGAGGATCTAAAACAATCTAAAATTAACAGAGGATCTAGTGAGCTCCTCATGAAATTCTTCCTGTTCAAATGCCATTTACCAGTTTTCTGAAGGGCAAAAGATGGAGAACCAACCAGATGTCCAACCAATTTGGTTTCTGGTCCAGGCCAATGCCCTGAAACCTAATTCATCTCATCCTGGGCCCTTTCTAATTGAACTCAGCTATTATTCCAAGTAAATTTTCTGAGAAATTATACCTAAAGACTGGCCAGATGATTGAAGTTTCTTACAACTTTTCTGAACAAGAAATTTAAAAAAATATATACATGTGAGCTACCTTTAGTTATAGACCAGTAACCAATTTTGAAAGCATAAAAATGTATTCTGATTTGTAATGCCTTGTTTTACATTCCAAGTGGAGCAAATTGTCCAGAAAAAAAAGCTCAAACCATTTATTAACCATAATATCTGACCAATTTTTGACTCCTGAGTTTCTGATCACTACATAATGATTGCAAACTTGTGATGGACTTATCACAGCAAACCTCTGCTTCTGTTTTTGGGTAATTGCCTATCTTATAAGCAGGAATGATCCATGATTACAAATGATGGAAATTTCCTATGTTTAGGTTCCTCAATTATAGTAGCAATTATCATGCAGATGATGTGATGTGAACTCTTCTTAAATGCCAATGATGTAGTGACTATTTAGTAGCCAGAGATAAAAGCTTTTCTGAGACAAAGATCACTTGCCAGTCTCTACAGGCTCCAGCATCCTCGATTAAAAATTGTGTATTTAATTCTGTGTCATTAGAAGAGTTAGAAAAGGGCCATATAGTGAAGCTTGTAGAATTTATTTGTTAACCCTTGGATTACTTCCTACGTGCTTTTGCTTCATGACAAAACATCATTTTAAAAATGCTATTTATTATTTGATAAATTTATTTGCCACCTATCTCAACATGGGCCTAATCTAGGTGGCTTACAACAATAAAAAGGAAGAAATGAAGAGTATAAACCAAACTGAAGTAAATAATAGAACAATAAAAGAAATAATGGAAATAACACATCAAAACATTAAAAGAAAAACCAGTTGCATGGTTGAAAAAGCACACAACCATGACCTGGATGATTGAGAATTTCCATAGAACACACCAATACGATAACAAAAAGATAGATGGGTAAAGATCAGATAGCAAAGTGGAAGTGGACTCTGTCATCAATCCAGCAGCCACCTCCAGCATGAACTCTCCTATCTCATCCCAAAGGCAACCAGCAGAACCAGGTGTTCAGGCTTGAGTGGAAGGATCAGAGGCAGACACAGATATTACCTTAGGTAGTAAGATATTCCAAAGGGTGGGTGCTGAAACAAAGAAGGCTCTTCTTCTGAATCCTAATAGTTGGAATTCTTTGACTGATAGAATCTAAACTAGGCCCTCTCTGCTGGCATGAGTAAGAGGAGCTTGTCCTAGCAGGACAAGTGGTTTATCAGGTAGCCTGTACCTATGCCATTCAAGGCTTTAAAGGTCATAACCAACACCTTGAACTGCACTTAGAAGCAGATGTAGCCAATGAAGTTTGCAGAGCAGAGATATAATATGAGCTATCATAGGGGCCCAAAAACTGCTCTCGCTGCACCAATTTGCACCAGCTGAAGTTTCTGAATGGATTTCAAGGGTAACCCCATGTAGAGTGTATTGCAATAGTCCAGACTAGAGAGGACCAGGACTTGAGTAACTGAGTTCAGGAAATCACAATCCACCAGTCGACAGCTGATGAACAAACCGGAGCTATGTAAAAGCTCTCCTAGTCATGTCCATCACCTGCTCTTTGAGTAGGAGATGTGCAGAATTCCTAGGTTGTGAACTGGGCCTGAATGGGATAGAGCAACCCTGTCAAAAGCTAAAAAAGAGAAATACTCAGATCCTGAGGCTCCATACACCTAAAGCCAATCAGTCTTTCCAAGATTCAGATGAAATCTATTGTCTCCCAGCCAGATCCCTACAGTCTCCAGGCATTGCAGGAGGGCAGAAACAGCTTCACTCCAGTCAAGTATTTCATTGTCATGGGAACTTCCATTGGAAACTGTTCTGGTGAAAGTAATAAATAAAAATTGTTGCCAAGAAAGATACATTGATAACAAAACGTTGCATAGATGCATTCAGAAGTCAACTGTCCATTCAGTGGGCCTCACTCTCTTACACATGCATTAATATGTATTACTTTACAGCCTTTTATGTAAACTATTAATTCAAAAAAGAGCTAAGATTACACAGTCCTGCACTTACAAAGAAGACCAGTTGGTCGTTAATTTATTCCATCCTATTCAGACAAGACTTTGATTGCCTTGTGACAATGTTGCTGACCAATATAGATTTATTTATTTATTTATTTATTTATTTATTTATTTATTTTATTTATTTATTTATTTATTTATTTATTTGATTTTTCACTCACTTACAAGATAATAGGTATAAGAATAAACATGAGTATGAATACAGGAAATAGGTATGAATAAATGGGGACAAAAGGACAGGGATGGTAGGCACAATTGTGCACTTATGCACAACCCTTACAGACCTCTTAGGAATGGGATGAGGTCAGTAGTAGATAGTTTAAGGGGATTTGAGGATGTAACAACAGAGTCAGGTAGTGCATTCTAGGCATTGACCACTCTGTTGCTGAAGACATACTTTCTGCAATCGAGGTTGGAGCGGTTTACATTGAATTTGTATCTGTTGTGTGCTCTTGTATTGTTGCGGTTGAAGCTGAAGTAGTCATTGACTGGTAGGACATTATAGCAGATAATTTTGTGTACTACACTTAAGTCCACTACACTTAGTTCTAGGTTCTCCAAGCCCAAAATTTCAAGCCTGGTGGTGTGGGGTATTCTGTTCCGAGCAGAGGAGTGTAGTAGTTTTCTCGGGAAATACTTCTGGACTTGCTCAATTGTATTAATGTCTGATATACAATACAGATACCAAACAGATGAGCTGTATTTGATTTGTATTTGAGTTTTGATTGTGGTGCATGGAGGTGAATGCATGCTCTGATAGTTCTCTGGCCAGAATATTAGTATTTAAATGATTTCTATTCCTTTCTTTTGACATTTATAATCATAATTTTGTCTTCTAATAGTAGCAGAATGTCCAGCTGCTGTAAGAAAGCAATAAAAATCATTTATGAACAAAAGAAGTGAAACAGCTGAAGAAAAATGAAAAGATATTTCATGCTATTAGATAGCCATTAAGCTTTAGGAACAAAGAAAGAAAGAAGAGAGAAGAAGTCAGTTGTCGAATCTTAGAAGAGGAAGCAAAATTGAAGGATACAAAACAGGCATTCCAAATTCAGAAAACAAATCACGATCTTATGAAGGATAAAATGCGTTCTAAAAACCTCTGTTATTGTCTGCAAAGTACATTGCAGAGCAGAGAAGCTACATTCACCAATACAGTAGGACTATTTACAAAAATATCAAAAGTATCTCCATGGCAGTTCTACCTTGGCACTCCTCCAAGCCTCTCTGAATGATTTTATCATATTAGTACATTTCTGAGGGTTTTTTGGGGGGAGGTGATCCCCAAGATGACTGATTGAGAGCAAAAATGGAACCCAAGGTACCAGTGGTGGTATTCAGCAGGTTCTGACCAGTTCTGGAGTACTGGTAGTGGAAATATTGAATAGTTTGGAGAACCGGCAAATACCACCTCTCATTGGCCCTGCCCCCATCTATTCTCTGCCTCCTGAGTCCAGATGATTGGCTGGGTCTTCTTTTGTTATCCTGAATAGGAGAATGGAGCTGGAAATCAGGTTAATGGGGTAGGGAGGAAATGGGGATTTTACAGTATCCTTCCCCTGGAGTCAGGTAGGAATGGAGATTTTGCAGTATCCTTCCCCTGGAGTGATTTGGGAATGGAGATTTTACAGTATCCTTCCCCTGGAGTGGGGTGATAATGGAAATTTTACAGTATCCTTCCCCAGCCATGCCCACAAAGCCACGCCCACCAAGCCAAGCCACACCCACCATGCCCACAGAACTGGTAGTAAAAAAAAAGAATCCCACCACTGATCTGAACATTGTTTCTCTGGACCTATTTGTATAGGTAAAGGTACACATGTGAACATTCTACGTAATATCAGGAATTGCTTCTGATAACAGACAAGACAACTGTGTAGAACCATATTTTCTTTCTATTAGACTTCTGTCCAAAGAAAGTAGTTGATTCAGCCACATTTACTTAATGTAATGTCCAAGAAATCTAATAAATAAATATAATGTGAAAAAACTAAAAGCGAATAATACTGACTACTTGTACACCTATTTAGAATTATCGTTCTTTGTTGACTTACCTCTTATGGACTACTAACAATGATACCAAACTTTGTTTCCTTTTTTGTGAGTATTAATTTGGATGGGTAAAGAGAGGAAAAATACTGTGTTGGTTAACTGAAATATAATCTTTTATTTGAAAAAGACAGTTTCATTTGTTCCACTGTTCAAACATGCTAAGAAAGGGGAGTTCAACCTGCTGTATTTCTTTCACTAATTTTCAGTAAATATATTAAAACTAAAATTAGGATTCAACTCAGGAAATGAAAAATTTAGAAAAATGTAGATATTCTTGGCATGCTCATTTTCTGTTTTAACTATTCTCTGCCTGTTCCCTACCCATATTCCTAAATGCATTCTAGTGATAAAAACAGTTAGACTTTCTTGCTCTTTTCAAAAATACTACTGAATATATTATGCTGAACAAGGGTAGTATATTCAACAACTGTTGCTACAATAATATAAATATTAAAATAGCTACATTTTAGTGCAAAGTAAAATAACAATATAAAACCAACTGGGTGACTTTAGACTAGTCAATATTTCTGAACCCAATTCACTTTACAGGATTGTTATTGTAGAGAAAATAGAAGGTGGAAAGTGTGTTGGATATGTTTATGTTTACTTGAGCTATTTGTAAAATTAATAAAGGCAGGAAATTAATAAAGGCAGGATACAAATAAATAAATAAAAATAAATAAATCTATTGCTGAAATGGCATTAATAGAGCCATAATTTTCATTTATATTATGCTGAGGAAGATAGCTGGCATATAAATCAAGGTTTTGTATCCACTGAAGTTATAAAAGATACTTTTAAACAACTCTCATGTTTGCAGCACAAGAACATTAATTGTCTGTAAAGTTTTCTTTGTGACATAGAATAGAACTATGAAAAGTTCCATGATTTTATCATATGCAGCTGTAGCTCTTACATTTTTTTTATATAAAATAATGTGAGCATTAAAAAATACGGTTGTCTCAGATGTTTTGATACTGGTATCCAGTGATATTTTTTTCTGGTGTGTAATAAGGGAAATGGCCTTCTAGGAAATATAAGGGCATTCAATAGGACTGAGTTGTCTTTAAAAATATTCAGGAAACAACTCTGCCATAATTTTATTTTATGAGATCTCATATAAATAGAATGCAAAATATCCAGGGAGGATGCGTGTATAATAAATATTTTCATGTTTCTATAACATTGTTCTTGACTCATTTCTTTTATTCCCCTGTTAACTTCCTCTTTAATCTACTAATTTCAAATGTATCCCAAAATAGTTATGAAAGGTGAAAATAGTAGAATTTTAGCTGAAATTTCATTGATATGGAAGTAAGATTTATCTACTGTTATATGGTCTGTTCATTATATCTATTGTTATGGGCCTGTCCAAAAGAACTCTTCTTCTTACAGTTTGGATTTACTTGTTTGTATTTTATATGTCCTTATTTTTCACCTTTCAATTATACATGTACTATAAAATAGGGATATTGGTGGTTAAAAGAACCAGGAAAATATAACTATAAGAATAGAATAAAACAAGGGCATGATGTATTGGCCATTTGAACATAGGCAAGTAGGTTTAATAATAGTATCCAAAACTCTAGTTTCTCCACCAGAATCATTTCTTGCAGTCATCACCTGACTTTCCCTTTTGGAGGGACACCTAGAAATAAGTCTTCTGCTCATAACTCTATTAAATGGTTAAGTGTACATAGGCTGAAATAACTTTTCCAAATCAATGTAATACTTTGCATATCAAACAAAGGACTGTGATTAAATTGTGCCTGCTTATGGAGATATGTAGAAGAAAGTAGTGAGGTTGTTTTAAAAACTGGAAATAGTAGGATTCCAGGTCCCAGAATGATTAAACATTCAATAATAACAGATTGAGAAGCCTATAATGTTACTCATAGCAATTGTGAACTGAATGTAAGTGGGGGGGGGAGAGATATAGATGGAAGAAGCCATGAGATAATTTTCTGCAATCTGTTGTGCTTTGCTTCTTTTGCAGAGTAGGAGAACTGTTTTAGTCCATACTGGCAAACAAATTTGAAGGAGGCTGGTAGCCTATACAAATCCTTATTTCTTTTAAGAAATAATAAACCCATAGTTGGAAAATAGTGAACTGAAATCAGAAGTATCTGGACATACTCAGACCTGTTTCCCTGCTTTAGTTGGAGATAGAAATGAAATATTCTGGCTGTAATAAGAACTAAACAATAAGAACTGTAATAAGAACTCTTGGAGCCTAACCAGGGAGATGCGGTCCTGGAGAGGTAAAGAAGAGAGCCCAAAGTTTGGGGCAAAAGAAGTCAGCCTGTCATGGGCTGACCTGAAGATGTGACAAACCATCTAAAGAAGGAAGCAGAGAGGAGATATCGAATTTGAGATCGGGCAAAATATCGGCACTTAAACTTTGTGTTGGATTATAACTTGAGGTCTGTTTGGAAAAGAAGTTGGTGTGTGATTGGAACCCTAGAATGAAAGGGGGGAAAGCGGAAAGTGGCGGCAGCAATCTAGTTTTCTACCTCCAACTCCAGGTTAAAGTGGAAATTCATTCTTAATAGGAGATTGAGAAGGAGAAGCGAGTGGAGATTGTTGGAAAGAACCTTTTGTCTTTAGTTGTACGATTTAGAATTGCTGAAAGTATTTTTTTCTAAGAAAGGGGCTTGGACAGAACTTTGAAAATGATTTGAGGAGTGACAGTGCAACTTGTGGAGGTGGCCATTGAGACCAGCAACTTTGGGAGAGTGTAACTACGTATCTGGAATGACTGATAGGCCCGAGAACTGAGAACTGAGATCTGAGAACGGAACAGAATGGAATGGAATAGATATAAAAAAGAAGATATAAAAAGAAGTCAGAAAAACGTATTTCTATATTTATTGTTTCTGGTACGTTACTTGATATTTGAAGAGTTATTATTACTTATCACCAGAATATTAAGGTAAAGGCAGGAAACTAAGAGACATTGAACTCCACCCCTTTTTATTGCTTTCTTGAATTTATTGGAGTTGTATAGTTTTACCTCACATTTACTTACATTATATACTTAAACAATAGAGAATAAGACTGATTAGCTACCTTACATAAAACTTAGTTTGGAGAGTGATATTTATCTCCTCTGGGTATTTTACACCTTTTTTTTCTCCCCTCTCCCATATATACTTGATTGAATATAGATTAATGAATTTAGTATATTGATTAACATAATGATAATTTAATTAATTGCTCCTCCCCCCTCTCTCTTATACCCTCTCTCTGTTGGATACTGTGGTCTATTGGGATTTAAAAAGTATCAATTTGAATTCTGAATTTTATTATATATCTGGAGAAATAATAGATGAAATATTATAGTTAATTTAAAGAATTGTATCTGGTTATAATACTGTAGGATATATTTAAATATTAATATATTTGAGTAATTAGTTATTATTAGATTATTTAAGAACTGATAACATATTGTATTTCTTAAGATTAACTATTATACTAACCTATTGCTAGGTGAAAAGTAACTGAGAAAATTAAAACTGTAAAGTACGGATAAGGTTGATGGTAGTTGGCAATACGATCTGGGAAAACATACTTAGAATAGTGGAGGAACAGCAGAGAATCATTAAAGATATGACCAGCACTACTACCACTATTACAAAAACCGGGAGAAAATTGGCACCAACAGTAGTACCACCTACTCCCACAACATCATCGACCCAATGAACGATTGAAGAGATGTTGGCTCCGGAAAAATCCAATAACCAAACCGGTACCCAATCAGTCCAAGCCTCATTGTTAGCAATCCAAGGTACAATGTTGGCACTGCAGGAGTCGATGTCCAAAAATCACACTGAAAGCAAAGCCAAAAGGGAAACAATGAAAATAGAATTTAAAAATGAAATAGGGGAAATGAAAAGTGAAATCAAGAATTTGGATGGGAAAATAGGCCAGATACAGGAAACAATTAAGATAAATTATTATTTATTATTTAATTACATTTATATGCCGCCCTTCTCCGGAGACTCAGGGTGGCTTACAATTTTTGGGATACAACCCAGTGTGCTCAGCAATAGCCTTCATTCCATTGTATATGCCTGCTTATTACTAAGCGGCATTTTTACAAGGTCAGCTAATTGCCCCCAACAATCTTGGGTCCTCAATTTACCTACCCCGAGAGGATGGAAGGCTGAGTCAACCTTGAGCCTGGTGGGATTCGAGCCTACAGCAGTTGTAGGCAGCTGGAACTTAAGTGCAGGCAATTAACAGCCTGAGCCACCAAGGCCCTTAAATGAAGAGAAGATTAAAGCAATTGAAAAACAAGCTGATCAAATGGAGAAGGGGAATATATTGAACAAAAACTTATGGATCAGAATAAAGAGACAAATGAGACCTTAATTCATCTCGAGATGGGCAGGGCCTCCTACTATCTCAGATTCCAGAATGTGGACGAAGAGAGAGGAGAGAATTTAGCATTGGTAATGGCAGAAATATAAGCGGAACCCTTAAAAAGAGACAAAAATGAGATGGTGAATGAGTTGGATGATGTATACAGAGTGTGCATGAGTTACACGAGACGGCACAGCCTTCCCCGAGAAATGCACATTAGGTTCGCCAGGAGGCGAGTGAATCTATACGATTACGAGAGATGAAATGATAAAATATAAGAGTCGGGAAATAATTGTGCTAAAACAGGTGCCAAGGACAGTCCGCAAACAGAGGAAAGATCATCAATTTTTTATGAATTATCTAAATAAAAAAAGTATACCCTTTAGATGGATTACCCCACAAGGTATCCTGGTAACATGGAAGGAGAAAAGAGTGAGAATAGATAGTCTAACCAAAGCTCAGAAAGTTTTCGATAAAATAGGAGGAACAGAGGAGGAACTGAGTAGCAGAGATGACCCTGAGATCTCAAGCCAAGAAGAACTACAACCTAGAATTAGAGGGAGGGAAGGAGATGAAGAGACATCTGTTAGAGAGGAGATAGGAGTGAGAACCAGAAGTCAAACAACGAGTAAACTCAACAAGGGATAGAAGTTAAGGGGTAAATGGAAAGAGGAGTGAAATTAATATCTATTAATATTAATGGATTAAATGATCCATCTAAGAGAAAAAGAACATTCTTTAAATTAGAAAAACAAAGAGCTGATATAATCTGTCTCGAAGAGGTTCATATTAAAATACAGGATCAGAGATATCTACAAAATAAAAAACTGGGGAAAATGTATACAACATTGGCAGAAGAAAAAAAGAGGAGTTGTACTGTATATCAAAGAGGATATAACCTCAAAATTGATTTATAATGAATAATGGAGAGAATATTAATTGTAGACATGGTCATACAAAACAAAAAGACATTATTAGTAGGATATATATGTCCCTAATAAAAATCAGAATGAATTTTTTAAAACTTTATATGAGAAATTGATAGAATTTGGCAACCCAAGAATTTGTATAATAGGGGATTATAATGCAATAACAAATAACAAACAAGATTACGTATGTGAACAAAAACAGTATAAAAAACAAAATATATTGCCCAAGAGATTTTTTTGAGATGGTTGAAGAACTACGATTAGTGGATGTGTGGAGGAAAAGGAACCCAGGAATGTCCCTGTTTACTTTCTATTCCAACCCTCATAAATCATGGTCTAGGTTAGATATGGCATGGGTAAAAAGCGAGTTATGTAAGGAGATTCAAGATATAAAGATCTTAACCAATACTTGGGTAGACCACAACCCAGTACAGATAATTTGGAAAGACGGTATCCACAAGAAAAGTAGATGGACATTTAATTTGCAATTATTGAAAGAAGAAAACTATATTCAAAAAGTTAGGGAAGAACTAATCAATTTCTTCAAATTTAATAAAAAACAGGATACCTCATTGCAGAACCTATGAGACACAATGAAGGCATATTTAAAGGGAATATATTAAAGCTTATATTGCAAATAGAAATAAGAAAAGATGGGGAAAACAAAATACTTTAACAAAAAAAGTAGAAAACCTGGAAAATAGGCAAATGGAAACTCCGGGGGACGAGCAAATTAGAAATGAATTAGTATTAGCTAAGCATGAAATGAATATCTTAGAACAGGAGGAATTAATTAAGAAATTAGAATATACACAACAAAATTACTTCGAGCATGCAAATAAACCTGGTAGGTGGCTAGCGTGCAAATTGAAAAAAGAAAACCAGAAAAGAATGATATACAAATTAGAGGATAAAAATGGAACAATAGAGACGGATTTGGGGGGGGGAAAGGAAATTGTAAGAGAGTATTGTGAGGACCTCTACAAGCAAGATATAGTCGGTCTAAATAAAATAGAAGAATACCTGAAAGAAGGAACACTATACCCGCTATCAGATGATAAAAAGGAGTCACTTAATAAAGAAATAACTTTAAATGAGTTAAAGGAGGTGATTAAAAAACAAAAAAGCAACAATATGCCGGGTCCAGATGGATTTCCAAGCGAATTATATAAAGAGCTAGGAGAAGTATTAGAGAATGCGTTGTTAGAGATCTGCAATGAGGTATTACTGGAAGCTAAAATTACAGAATCATGGAAGGAAGCATATATAACACTGATTCCCAAAGAGGGTGCAGATGCCAATCAAATAAAGAATTATAGACCAATATCCCTTTTAAATTCAGACTACAAAATTTTTATGACTGTAATGGCAGAAAGAGTAAAAAGAGTGCTCAGTGATAAAATCCACTCAGATCAAAATGGATTCCTTCCCATGAGGCAGATTAGGTATAATACAAGAATGATAATAGATATATTAGAATATTATGAAAATCATCCAGGAAGCCAAGTGGCCTTGGTCTTCCTGGATGCACAAAAGGCTTTTGATAACTTAAATTGGGATTTTATGAAGAAGCAGATTAATTTGATGGAATTTGGTGGTAATTTTTCAAAAATGCTTAACGCAATTTACGCCACACAAAAGGCAAATGTATTAATAAATGGAGAAGCTACTAAACCATTTGAGATAAAGAAGGATATCAGACAGGGATGTCCATTGTCACCCCTGCTTTTTATAACAATTTTAGAAACACTACTGGATAGAATTAGACTGAACAAAGAAATTAAAGGAACTAAAATTAAAAGTCAGGAGTATAAATTGCAGGTGTTATGTATGCAGAGTTTGAATATGATTGGTTGTTCTTGTAAAGTGTTTGAAATCATTGGTTCAAAAGTGCGGGAAAACCCTGCACTCTGATTGGCTGTCAGCCGAGGCAGCCGGCTATATATAGCTGCCTCGGCTAAGCCAAATTGGGTCCGTTCTGAGCTGAAGTCACAATAAACTTTGAGTTGAAGCACTCCGCGTCCTGCCTCTCTATGCGAACTTAACAGCAGGCTTTTTCAGATAACATGGTATTTGTCATAGAAGAACCAATAGACTCAGGACCAGTACTACTAAATGAAATAGATAAATTTGGCAAATTAGCAGGATTAAAAATTAATAAGGAAAAAACCAAAATGTCAGTCAAAAATTTAACAAATAGTAAACAAAAAAAATTAGAAGAAAAAATGGGATTACAAATTGTAAATAAGATTAAATATCTAGGTATCTGGTTAAGATCCAGAACATTAATTTTATGGGAGGATAACTATATCAAATTACTGAAACAGATCAAAAAGAACTTGGAAAACTGGAATAAGATGCAAATTTCATTACTAGGCAGAATAGCAATGACTAATATGAATGTCTTACCTAAAATCCTCTGTTTCAAACAATTCAAATATTATTGGATAAAATTCTTTTCAAAGAATTGGATAAAATTGTTATGAAATTTATTTGGGCAGGGAAAACAATGAGAATTAAAAAAAATCTATCTACAAGATAATAAAAGCAGGGGTGGCTTTGGACTCCCTGACTGGGAGATTTATTATAAAGCAATGGCACTAGTGTGGATAAAAGACTGGATCAAATTGGGAAATAAAAGGGCCATGATTTGCAGATAGGATGGCATGCATTCCTGTGGAACCCAAACAACAAAAACCATTCATACTTTACCAGACACATACTATGTAAACCTTTGATTAAAATTTGGACAGATATTAGAAAGAACCACTATACTAAAATTCTGAGGTGGATTTCAATGATGGAGGTGATGTTTCATCCCAATAAGATGGATATTAATAAAAAGCTTAAATACCACCAAATTCTAGATAATGAGGGAAGACTTAAATCGATACAGGAGTTAGAAACCCAAGGAATAACTATTGATAATTGGTCCTATTTCCAAGTTAAAATGAGATATAATAAGGATCTAAAGGAATATGGAGTTGAAATAAAAGATACGCAATTGGATAAAATACTTTTGGGCCCAGAGAAAAGTTTGATATCTAAATTATATAATTATTTATTAGAATATGAATTGGCTGAGGAAATTGTGAAAGGACCAATGTTAGCTTGGGCAAAAAAATTTGGTCATAATATAGATTTGGATGATTGGGAGGAAATTTGGCAAAAGAAATCTCACACTAATAAAATCAGTATCACACAGGAAAAATCTTTACAAAATGATGTATAGATGGCATCTGACCCCCTCTAGATTAGTTAAAATATTTCCGACAGCAAACCCAAGCTGTTGGAAATGTAAAGAGAAAATAGGTACTTACTTTCATCTTTGGTGGACATGCCCTGAGACGAAGAAGTATTGGACAAAAATAAAAGTATGGATAGAAGAAATTATAAAATGCGGCCTGGAGTGGAAACCAGAACTGTTCCTCCTGGGAATGATTAAAAGGGATCACCCCCCTAAAGAGAGATATTTGATCATCTACTTATTAACAGTGGCACGGATTTCGCTAGTGCAATACTGGAAAAAGCCTAATGTACCACCTCTACACATTACTATTCAAAAAACATATGAGTGCTCCGAAATGGAGAGATTCACGCTTAAACTAAATGGGAAGGAAGATTCAGACTACTACCAGATATGGGATAAGTGGTACAACTGGGTAGAACACAAGAAAAAGACCACATAGAAGAAATGAACTCAAGAAACATTATATTCAGCTGTACATATGGAATGTATAATCATAACAATGGTCTTAAGTTTCTCGTTCTCTCTTATTATTTAAATAATATGAAGGTTTTATCGATTAAATAACAGTTATAACCCAACAATAATAATAGCAGAGTATTGTGTATTACTTATTATTCAGGATGTAAATTTAAAAAAATGAATATATGCCATTTATTAGTTATTATCAATTATTATGTTCTATCAAATTTGATACCCAATGTAAAGAGTAAGAAAAGTGCTCAATGCGCTATCTATATACTATTACTTCTGTACATTATTAAGCTTGTACGTTTTTAATTTTTTTAAAAAAAATGGTTGTTTTTAAAATTTTAAAAAAAGAACTAAACATTAATAATAAAGATAATCTAACAATAATTATTAATAATAATATCCATATCTACCTACCCCAAGTCCTCAGAAAGTACTTGATAGTTAGACAAAAATGCTAAACTCAGTTAAATATCTGACTGTGTGATGAACAACAATAATAATCAAAATAATGAACATATTATACAATCATTATACAGACTTTTATACTCACTTTAAAATGCCAGCCCAACCAGAGAAACTGATTTTCCATCCTACAATTTATTATTAGCAATGTTATGTATTATCTTCTGAGTAAAAAGGAGTGTTGAAAAAAGTTAAAAATTTGCACAATAAAGGAATATATTTGTTGGGCTTCTGTGTCCCTTAACTTTTCATAAGTAAAGAGAAAGACAGGTCTCCCACCTCCCCTTTTATTAAGAAATTCCTTTCTCTCTCTTCTTTGTTTTGTTATGGTTTAGGCATACATCTTGCTTTCTTAAAAGTAAGCAGCTGCTGTAAATATTTCTTTTTGTGATTCACAGTAATAATTGGTAGCAAACACCTCAATTTCAAGCAACCTCTTTCTCAGCTTGTGAGCAGCTTTCCTGTCTCAAATAAATCCATTCCTCATGAATGACAGTCAATTAATTCACCTTCCCAAAGACCTGAGGCAAAGTAGCTTTTATTGTTGGTTCTAAGTCATTATGTGATTTTCTTCAAATCAGAATGAAGAATTAATTTACTTCTAAGAGATGGCTGTAAATTAGCTTAGCCTATTCCTGGAAGGACAGAAGAGAGTTTGAATGCGGGAAAAGCTATCATTAGGTTTCATTTTGTTTACATTTATTGAAGAGATGTCATTTAGTATAAATTCTCCCATAGGTTGCAACTTACAGGTTCCTCTGCTCATGCATTTGTATTGTGTCTCATATTTTATAAGCTTTGAAAAATCGCTATATCTCAGGGAATGCAAATAGAAGAAACAACCACAAAAATAGATCACTTTGGTTTATCTATGCATATGTCTATGTAAAAATGGTAAAACATGTGAGTATCTATGTGTGTGTTCATAAATGCTGAGGACATAATTTTTGCATGATTAAGAATGGCTCCAAAAGGTTTATGCTACCTCAAATACATCATATAAAGTGTTCATGAAAAAAATGCACTTTATCCCAAGTAGAGGAAATAAATACTAATGATAACATTCTGTAGACATTTGGAGAAACAAAACAATCATCAGCACACCCCAATCAACTTCTAAAAACTACATACAACATACACTATAAATACCACACACAGAATAGCACACACTTTGCTAGAGAGAAGTTCCCAGAAGATGAGCTCCAGCAAGCGTCCGAAAGCTCTGGAAGAAAAAACCACCGGTGACTGATCCAGATTGGATCCTGCAAACAGAACAATCTTACAGATAGGCAGCCCTGCAATTGTATGACAATGTTACTCTTCATTTCTCTCACTATCAGAAATCAGGAGCATCCATTGCATGTAAATGTAGGGTCATTCAAGGCTGTCAGAAGGAAATAATTATTTATGCAACACAAAAAGTTGCAGTAGCAGTAATGACAACCAGTTTGGATGGTTTAAAAGAGAACCAAAATTAAATGGAAGAGCAGCCTATCAAGATTACTGATATTGATGGCTGTTTATTACAGGTGAAACTCGAAAAATTACAATATCGTGCAAAAGTTCATTTATTTCAGTAATGCAACTTAAAAGGTGAAACTAATATATAAGATAGACTCATTACATGCAAAGCAAGATAGTTCAGGCCGTGATTTGCCATAATTGTGATGATTATGGCTTACAGCTCATGAAAACCCCAAACCCACAATCTCAGAAAATTAGAATATTGTGAAAAGGTGCAATATTCTAGGCTCAAAGTGTCCCACTCTAATCAACTAATTAAGCCATAACACCTGCAAAGGGTTCCTGAGCCTTTAAATGGTCTTTCAGTCTGGTTCAGTAGGAATCACAATAATGGGAAAGACTGCTGACCTGACAGTTTGTACAGAAAACCATCATTGACACCCTCCACAAGGAGGGAACGCCTCAAAAAATAATTGCAAAAGAAGTTGGATGTTCCCAAAGTGCTGTATCAAAGCACATTAATAGAATGTGCTTTGATACAGCATGGAAAGGAAAAGTGTGGAAAAAAAAGGTGCACAAGCAGCAAGGATGACTGCAGCCTGGGGAGGATTATCAGCAAAGGCCATTTAAAAGTGTTGGGGACTTTCACAAGGAGTGGACTGAGGCTGGAGTCAGTGCATCAAGAGCCACCACACACAGACGGATCCTGGACATGGGCTTCAAATGTCATCAGAAGCGTCTTACCTGGGCTAAAGAAAAACCGACCTGGTCTGTTGCTCAGTGGTCCAAAGTCCTCTTTTCTGATGAGAGCAACTTTTGCATCTCATTTGGAAACCAGGGACCCAGAGTCTGGAGGAAGAATGGAGAGGCACACACTGCAAGATGCTTGAAGTCCAGTGTGAAGTTTCCACAATCTGTGTTGATTTGGGGAGTCATATCATCTGCTGGTGTTGGTTCACTGTGCTTCATTAAGTCCAGGGTCAACGCAGCTGTCTACCAGGAGATTTTGGAGCACTTCATGCTTCCTTCCGCAGATGAGCTTTATGGGGATGCTGACTTCATTTTCTAGCAGGACTTAGCACCTGCCCATACTGCCAAAAGCACCAAAACCTGGTTCAATGACCGTGGGATTACTGTGCTTGATTGGCCAGCAAACTCGCCTGACCTGAAACCCATAGAGAATCTATGGGACATTGCCAAGAGAAAGATGAGAGACATGAGACCGAACAATGCAGAAGAGCTGAAGGCCGCTATTGAAGCATCCTGGTCTTCCATAACACCTCAGCAATGCCACAGGCTGATAGCTTCCATGCCACACTACATTGAGGCAGTACTTGCTGCAAAAGGGGCCCAAACCAAGTACTGAGTACATATGCATGCTTATACTTTTCAGAGGTCCGATATTGTTCTATGCACAATCCTTGTTTTCTTGATTGCATGTAATATTCTAATTTTCTGAGATTGTGGATTTGGGGTTTTCATGAGCTGTAAGCCATAATCATCACAATTATGGCAAATCACAGCTTGAACTATCTTGCTTTGCTTGTAATGGGTCTATCTCATATATTAGTTTCACCTTGTAAGTTGCATTACTGAAATAAATAAACTTTTGCACGATATTCTAATTTTTCGAGTTTCACCTGTATATCCCGAATCTCAAGGAGTATTCTTAAAATGTTACTGGCTGAAAAGTGGCTATAAAAGTGATTATCATTGTACAGAAGACCCTTATTGAAGTTTAAAATAAAAACTCATATTTCTTGAACAAATTTTACACAACTGGGTGCCTAAAAGGTAGAGGACTGAATGATACATTGTGTGTTAGAAATATGCTAATCAGCCATGATTCCATTCAAAATTACTTTGTATCAAACATATAAGTCGATGTATCAAATTGATTCCAATTAATTTCATGGAATCTTAGATACTATAAATATATGTGACTATATGCATAGGACTCTACTGAATGTTTAAATTAATTTGAAGGTATCTGATTTGATTTGACGCATTGAATCAGTTTAGTTATTCTATACTACGATTTAGTGGGCGGTGAAAACAAACTTTCATCTAACCTAATGAGTATCTTAAATAATATTGGAGACTTAATTGCCACTAAACAGCAACAGTGGATCTCATGTATTCTTTCCCCACTTCTCCAATGCTTCAAATCCCTATCTGATTTCTGATTTTATGCAAACCAAAGTCTGAGTTTGCAGTCAAATCAGGAAAACATAACCTGTAGCTACTTCCAAGGCAAAACAAGAAATTTACTTCACATCATAGTTTTCGATTTTGGATTTAGAGATTTATGAAAAGATCAAAGTGATGGCTATATTCAATCCAATGACATTTTACAGAATATACTAACAGAATATACTAATAGATACCCATCAATTCTGTGTTTCCCCATTGTGATAATTCAGCTCATAATCATACTAGAAGATTTATTGACTCCTGCAGATTATCCTTATGGAAGGCAATGTGTTCCATGACAGAGAACTTGCCTTTTTAGCATCAACACTTGGAGAACTAACTAACTAACTAACTAACTAACTAACTAACTAACTAACTAACTAACTATCCCATATTTCTCTGGGATATAGCAATAGCAGACTTATATTCCACTTCATAGTGCTTTACAGCCCTCTCTAAGTGGTTTACAGAGACAACATATTGCCCCCAACAATCTAGGTCTTCATTTTACTGACCCCAGAAGGATGGAAGGCTGAGTCAACCTTGAGCAAGTCAGAACTGAACTCCTGGAGTGAGCAGTGAGTTAGCTTGCAGTACTGCATTCTAATCACTGTGTCACCACAGCTCTTCTGTAGGATCCACAAGTCATTGCTGACCAAAGGAGGTCACTTTAACCTTAGCTCACTTTAACCTTGCAGCTAATTGGGATAATTGCAGGACACATTAACATTTCCCATGAACCAGTTAAGTGTGTCCTAAATATACTGACAGTGATTTGTTCCATCAAGGAAATCAGGGTGCTCCAGACAAAGAGTGATGAGGTGGAGAGCATAAAGTTTGTGTAACACATAATACATTTTCTTTATGTTTGTATTACATTTGCTGCCATCAGCTTTTATTGGACATCAGAATATGATAGAAGTGATACTTTATTACTGACACCTTCAAATCTGTGGCTGGATTAAAAAAAAAAAAGGTTGGTAGACTTTTTAAGCTATGATCCCTGTATATGAATGAGTTGGTTGAAAAGAAAAAAATGTATGTAAAATTGTAAAAGAAATGTATCTTGGAATAAGTATAAAATGCTATGTAGGCCAAGGTAAGATTGATAGTGACTCAGTAAAAGCTGCAAGTAATAACAGAACACATAAAAACAAGGCTTCAGAACAATACTTTATTATAAAAGAGAAGACATATACCTTCTACAGATGACATTTGAGGCAGAACAGACTGTGATTCTTGGTACTTGGAAAACAATTATGCTTTTGATTCTAACCTTAGATTATATAGATACTATCTTATATAATAATTAAATGCTATTTCACAGTTATCAAATTTTAAACTCTGGTACTTACTAAGCAACAAATATGATTAAATGTGAAATGTTGAGATTAAAAATATAACTAGAATCATAGAAATGGAAGGGCATTTAATTTAATCTCTAATCTCATAGTTCATCTCTAAATTCTATGGAACTCAGCTAAAATATTTCAAAAAGATCTTCTTCAATATGTATTGGAACATATTTAGCAAAGCAAAATTATTTCCATCAATAATTGCTTCTATTATCAGTCATTAAATATGGACATCAAATAATTTGTGATGATTGTACATGCAGTGAGCTTTCAGAGAGTATTCACAGAATGTGGTCCTAAAGTGAATTATGCAGAAAAAGGGATTTATTCTTAATTTGTCAAAAATCTTTAAAAAGAAAACAATCTAATGTTCAAGTGCTTCAAATGATTTTATCAAAGATCAAAAATAAAAGTGCAGCATCCTTTTTTGAAGCGTTTGATGGAGCCACAGATGAAGAAAGCATCAATAACAGCTCTATAGCAAGATCATATGAGCCTATCATATTAGTCCCTGGATGAACCGTGAATGAGTAGGCATCTTCATTGTCCAAATTAGAAATCCAAATAGTCTAGGAAAAAATGTTGATTGATAACTGCACAGCTTATATGTCTGTAGAAATTCTCAGTCATCTAGGTCATGGATGTCCCAAAGGTGCTTTTTCAAAAAGCAATTGGACTTTGTTTTACCTTGAAGATGTTTCACTTCTCATCCAAGAATCTCAGAAATGGAAGAAGCTTCTTGAATGAGAAGTGAAATGTTTCAAGGAAAAACAAAGTCCAGTTGTCTTTTCAAAAATCAACTTTGGGTGCACAACATATACTGACTCACTTTATATATGGACATGCAAGTTGTTTTGTCAATTTCTTTAACTGGCACAAATATAATTTTGTCCTAGGTTCAAATTATCATATATTGAACAAAATATGTTGATACCCAATTCTCTTGAGAAATCCATAATGCTGGGAAAAGTGGGGAGAGGGGAAGAAAAGTTGATTAGAAGCAAGGTGGATGGACTCTACTGTAGCAGGGATGAGTACACTGTTAGCAGTTCTGAAAAGCCAGTGTGAGACTAGATGAAGCTGCCACAATTAAAGATGAAGCAGGCACATAAGTAATGAGGAATATGTCTAAAAACACAGGAATATGTCTAAAAAATCTCTTCGGAGAGGTAGATATGCGGGAAAGAAGTCATTAAGGAAACAAAGGAAAAGATATCACCTGACCCAAACAAAGAAATTGGACCTTAGCACGTGGAAAAACAGCCAATCTCAGTTAACCAACAAAGCAAAAACTTTTGGGGATAAAAAGGGGCTCTTAAGCCTGCCCAATTCTTGAATCATCTTTAGATCCAGATTTGGTAGTTTCCATCCTTCCAGCTAGTGCCTGACAGCCTAGTTGAGAAGGTTGTGGGTAAGTGTGGATGAGTGTGTATGTATCTATGTGTGTCTGTGTGTGCAAGGAAGAATGAATGTACACTGTAACCAGTAAAGTTGTGTTGTTACTTTAAATTCACTGGGTCCATATACTCCAAAGAACATGTTGTTCCTCATATTTACTTGAAAATGATTTACGTGTGTTATCCTACTTGAAACCCAGGTACAAAGCAAGCTGGTTAATGATCCATATGCCTTAACAGGCTATGTGCAGTGGTGGGATTCAGCCAGTTCCCAGTATGGCTAGTGACTATTGGAATGTGATCCAGGTACTCAGATCCAGACTACTTGTGATAATCACCTAGGACCATTTTTGGTTCTATGCTGTGAATATATATTCTGTGATGACATATCTAGTGGTACAAATAGATTAGATCAGAAAGAAGTAAGATGACAGAAGCAGTGCTGTGATGCAAGTTCTACCCTCTTGTATATGGGTCAATGTTGCATCCATGTCTTTCATTATAATACTCTTTCTGCTATCTTGCCAATTTGACAATTCCTTACTTCATGGATACCATTCTAAATAATAAAGATTAGGGAAAGAGGAGAAGATGACAATTAGGGCTGTTATGATTATTTTGAGATAGCTGTAACTTTTTGCAAGTGCAGAGTAACATAGCCAAAGCAGGCGGGAGTAACATTGGCAAGAATTGTCTGTTTCTATTTCTCTTCAGTAGATGACCAACCATTGTGGAAAACCTAAAGCAGTTTGTTTGTTTCATATAGAGGCATGGGTCCAGGAGATGGCAGAAGCAAGGATTCTTGCTAATAGGACATAACACCCTGAAGCAAAGAGAAGGCGGAAAGTCTTGTTCGATACCCAATGGGCCAGCACTATCTGATCAGACAAGTCGAGAGGTAGTTTTAAACTGGAGCAAAGTTTTTCTGTCAAGATCTTCATAGTTAGCATTTTTTATTACATTAAGTAAGTAAATCTGATAGAGCACAATCTTTTCTGTCTTTCCCAAACCATTATTTAGCTTATTATACTTTAGATTTTTAGACCAAGAATCTAATTTCTTCTTCTAATAGATACATATTCTGTGAATCTCTTCCAAATTTTTTATCTTGTCTTACTATCAAAATCATATACTCTTTGGTCTGTTGTTTTATCCTTAAGTACTGCTATAAATGCAGTATTTCTATAACGTACAACATATTGCTTTGGTCCCTACCCCAAAAGGAGGAGCGAGAGAAGAAAAATATGCTAATTAATTTCCAATGCAGTCTATGAAAACAAAAAAGCATTACGCAAGATTCAAAATTAAAATTGTGCACATGCAAATCTTTTGTCGCGTGGAATAAATATTGAGGCCATTCAAGGACATTCATGATTTCTGTAATAAAGCAGAATTTCTTAACCAGAATGTACATCACAGATGAAGGGATTCACTTAATTGTACAGATCTGTTCTCCAATGCACTCTTATACCAAAAGGATGAGAGTTATCTAGAATGATGTCAAGGTAAATGACTTTCTGAATCATTTACTTGAGAGCATGGCAAAGAATTTTAAATCCTCTGCTGTTGTTTGGGTGATTGGATGGAGAAGCACATATTCAGTTTATCCCTGTTTTCCCTTATCTAAAGACAACTTTTAAAAATCTTCTTACGATGTGTGACAAGAACAGGTTCAGTTCATTCATTGTCCTTGTATTTTCTTACTCTAATTGGATTTTTTGTTCAAATGTATACTAAAGGGGCATAAGGGTTGCCAAGTAAACATTCTTCACTGTAATTAGTTTGTATTTAAGCTAGCATCATCCTTTTACAAATTGTATCATTGACCCTTACATGACTGATATGCAAATGATGTGGAAAAGTTGAAACTTAGGCAGTAGATATTCAGCCTGGGCAACATTCCTTATTTTTGTCACAAATTTCTAAGAAATAAAGTTCTCTTGTCAAACTATAAATGAAGCTTTATGTAGACAGCTCATGCTGAAGAATCCCCCTCCTCTGCAACTGCTATAGCAGAATAGTAAAATGTATACTTTATATTAAAAAAAAGCCACAGACTCTAATCCCTGCCATCCCCTGAAAGGATTAAGATAACAAAGGAAAGAAAAATCTCCTTGAACCATTAAAAGGAAAGTTACACTGGGCTAGATGAACAAATACTGTGATTTATTATAAAGAGTCTATACATAGCAGTAGCCTCAAAATACACAAGATGCATATGGCCCACAGAATTTATTGGAAAAGCAAGGGAATCTCCAACAACATGGAAAAAATGCAGCAGGCAATACCTAATTCAGGTGACTTGGAGTATCTTTTTCCAGAATTCTGTTCAAGTAAAATTCAAGAAATGAATGGTTTACTCTTTCCTCTACTTACTTGAAGAGAGTTGTGGGCCAATAAAAAATCATGTTCCAATGAGAATTGGGCTTCCCTTGAAACATTTTTTTAAGAACAGTACCCTGAATGTACTTTTAGCAGTCAGTAGTTTCAAGGACACTAGTGGTATCTTCATTTCTCCCTCCCACTTCCTCCCATCATTGTATCTCATTCCACCTTAACACTAATTTCAATTTTAAAAACCCTGTTAGAACATTTCACCCTGTTTGTATTAGTCTTGCTGCAGGACTTCTATCCCACTTTCGTGGCCATGTTTTCTTCATAGTCTGAATGATAATTGTGATTCTAGCACACAAAAACTGTTAATTACTCTGCTGTACTTTTTCACCCTGCTTTGGCCAAAGGATGCATAAGAAGAAGTTTCCAGAAAGAATCAGTCCTAAAACTCTGCTTAACGTAACCAGCAAATTAACCACAATGCTGGCATTTATGTGTCCATTTCTTTTCTACAAGTTTTTCAAATTCAGCACTTAGAAGTAGATTTTGCAAGTCTGACTTCTCTGAATATGGGACACTCAAAATGCTGACATAATTCTTTTTATTGAGGTTAAGCCTGATGTATCTGAAAGATCTCCCAAATCTTTTACTATCCCTTGATTTTTGTTCTGATTCTCCCCTGCATTTTTTAAACACCATACTTAATACCATCATCTCATCAGACAGATTAATATATAATTTTCCCACCAATTAGACTTTGTGTTAAGAAGAAATAATAACCAGATTCAGGACTAGAGCATGTTAATGAACAACTCTCATTCTCTAGATGCTGTCTTCATGGCTCCATTTTTTAAATTGTTTCACAGAAATTAGATAATTCTTTTTACCTCATCTTGATTTTTACCTACTTTCATTTTTAATCTTTTGTGACCTGTTCAGTGACCTAACATTTTCATCTCCAAGATATCATTTTCTCTTGACTCAACTAAATATGAAAATGTAGTTAAAATTTACTGCAAACCACAGCAGCAGGCATCCATGTAGAAACAATCCATCCACAAGATTCTCCCAACGATTAAGGGTAGATTAGGTTTTTAAGACATTCAGGATTTGTATTAATGAGCCACTTTTATTTCCAGTATCATTGATATTAGTTGAAGTTGCAGAAAATAAAATGAGGTGCTAGAGCTTTAGAAAGCAATGCTATCATTCCTTGCATTCTGTAATGAATTAATATTTAATATAGCCAAATAAAGCCCAGAAAAGATGTTACAGTATATTCATTTTCTATTGTAATGGATGTGGACAGTGTTAGCACAAAGAAGAAACAGAGTCAGATTGTTACAGAACTTTTAGTCATGTGATGCCAGCTAAAGGCCTGTTGATGGCTGCAGTACTAGTGACAGGGCAAAAGAGAAAGCCTTGTTTTTAGACCAAGGGTCTTCAGACTTGACAAGTTTAAGACCTGAGCTAACATGACTGGAAGAAGAATTCTGGGAGTTGAAGTCCACAAGTCTTAAAGCTGTCAAGTTTGAAAACCCCTGCTTTAGACTAACCACTCACTTTAGGTCAATCTCTATCAGGAAATGTCCTCACCCATGTGCTGCTTAGATCAGAAGCAAGCAACCTATTGTCTCAGGACCATAGGAAACCCCCAATCTTTTTTCTGTGGCCTGAACATAAATGTATAAATGGAGATGATCTATAAATGGACATGATCTCTAAGCATAATCTTTGAAAAATCTTTCAGGACCAGCTCCTTGCCAAAACTATGGTCACAAGACACAGTCATTCCCATCTTCAAAAAGGGAGACCCCAGCCTAATTGAAAATTACAGACCAATCTCTTTATGCTGCATCACCTGTAAAGTCATGGAATCAATTATTAACCAATCCATTATCCTCCACTTAGAGACAAACAACTACTCCCTAATAAACAATTTGGTTTCAGAAAAAAACTACCCTGTAATCTACAACTCTTACACTGCAAAAACTTATGGATTACACAACTTGATCAGGGCAAAGCAATAGACGCAATTTCCATAGACTTCTATAAAGCCTTTGATTCAGTGGTACATGACAAACTACTCCTAAAACTAAAATCTTATGGTATCTCTGGACACCTGCATAACTGGATAGAAGCATTCCTGTCAAACAGACAACAAATGGTCAAAATTGGGAGCGTCCTATCAAATTCTGTACCTGTCAACAGTGGTGTCCCCCAAGGCAGTGTTCTAGGACCAACTCTCTTCATACTCTACATAAATGACCTCTGTGATCATATTAAGAGCAACTGTGTTCTCTTCGCTGATGATGTAAAGCTATTCAATACCACAGACAATACTGCTACCCTTCAAAAAGACCTTGACTATGTATCAGAATGGTCAAACAAATGGCAACTTCACATATCAACAAATAAATGCTCTGTCTTACATATTGGCAAAAAAAATCAGAAAATAAAATGCAGGCTAAATAGTCAAGACCTTGTTGATGATCCAAACTCTGTCAAGGATCTTGGAGTACTCATCTCTAATGATCTAAGTGCTTGATCCCACTGTAACTACATAGCCAAAAAAGCATTAAGAGTTGTTAACCTAATCCTACGTAGCTTTTTCTCTGGTAATATTACACTACTAACTAGAGCACACAAAACATTTGCTAGACCAATTCTCGAATACAGCTCATCAGTCTGGAACCCACATTACGTATCTGATATTAACACAGTTGAGAAAGTCCAGAAATATTTCACAAGAAGAGTTCTCCACTCCTCTACTCATTGCAGAATACCTTATGCCATCAGACTTGAAATTCTAGACTTAGAAAACTAGAACTACGCAGCCTTCAGTCCGATCTAAGTATAGTATATAAAATCATACATTGCAATGTCCTACCTGTCAATGAATATTTCAGCTTCAACCATAACAATACAAGAGCACACAATAGATACAAACTCAAGGTTAACCGCACCAAACTTGATTGCAGGAAATACGACTTCAGCAACAGAGTGGTTAATGTCTGGATCTGACTCTGTGGTTTCTTCCCCAAACCCCAAAAACTTTAACCTTAGACTGTCTACTATTGACCTCACCCCTTTCCTAAGAGGTCTGTAGGGGGCGTACATAAGTGCACCAACATGCCTACCCTCTCTGCCCTATTGATTCTTTTTATTTTTATATTTCTTATATGTATCCATTCCATGTATTCATAACTACGTTTATACTTATACCTATTATCTTGTAAGCGATTGACAAATCAAATAAATAAATAAATAAAATGTAATGCACAACACAGGAGCCAATGTGTCCTCTTATGTGTATATCAACCCCAGGATTTAAATCCTAAACTTTTTCCTTTGATCCTTTCAGTTAATAGACTTCTATCTATATTCCTTTCCTGGATTTGAGAGACAGAGGAATCTGGTCCATGTTTTCATAGCATACATTTTAGAAAAAGAACAAAACAATTCACCTCCATTTTCTGTATCAGGATTATTTTACATTCCAGTTTGGTTGGCTGTGAATATATTTCTTAAGATAAAAATATTGTTATATATAATAACTTATGACTGGTATTTGAACAGAACCTGTAAGATTGGCTTCAGCTATTATACCAGGACTGATCTATAATTTCTGATTTAATTTAGGGCCTGAATTTATATTTCACTTCTGATATCTGACTCCTCTTTGGCTATTGATGAAAATCATTATTGTACATAACTTATTTTCAATATGACCAATTTTGAGAAAAGTATCAGAATAACACAGTCTGTAACTCTGTGTATCTCCTAAATCCCAAACAGATTTATGTCAGATTTACTCTGCTTTAGAAAACTCCATTTGGGAATCTATCAAACCTATCCAAAATAAACCTAATTTGGGTATGAATTCAGGGTTTCTCTGGATCTGATCCATATTTACTAGTGGCTATACTTAATTGTTACAGGAATGAGAAAGAAGAGGGGGTCAACTTATTATCCAGAGTGCCTGAAGGCAGGACAAGAAGTAGTGGATGGAAACTAATCAAAGATAGAATCTGTTATGTATGTAGGTTTGAATGTTATTGGTTTATTTGAACTGTTCTTGTAAAATGTCAAATGGTATTGGTTTAAATAGTGCGGGAAGAAACCCTGCACTCCCATTGGCTGGCAGCTCGGCTGCAGGCTATGAAGCAGCCGTAGCCAAGCCTGGACGGGTCCATTTGAGCTGTAGTCACTAATAAAGTCTTTGCTGGAACTCCTCGCGTCTGACTCTTCATGCAAACTTAACACTGGCGACGAAGGTGGGATTTCCCTGAAGAGAAGACGACGCGACGAACAAGCAACTGAGCGAGATGGCTGCGCTGAACACCCCCAGCACCGTTCGATCCGGCGACGGAAGACTGGGAATCGTATGCGGATCGTTTCCACATGTTCCTGAGGGGAACGATCTCGCGCATCCCCGAGACGGAAGAGGGCGGTCTTTCTCACGCACCGCGTCCGCAGTCTTCAAAATGCGCATTGGCATGGGAGCAGCAGAGCTGAAGGTAATGGAATGGCCCGATTTAGAAAAACTTTGAGAGCCCATTACGCCCACAAGTATCGTTCATTAAGAGACACAATTTTACCGCGGGATCAAGGGGATAGCGAATGTTAATGACTTCGTGGCAAGTTTAAGGGACATTGGGGTGCTTGTGACTTTACCAACTTAGAAGAGGCCATGTGATCGGTTTGTTTTAGGCCTTAAAGATAAGGTTTTACAAAGCAAACTATTAATGAAACCTAAGATCACGTTTAAAGAGGCCATTGAAGAAGCTGTTTCAGCGGAAGCCACCAAGTCCTCAGCAGCGCCATGAAAAGATTAACAAGGCCTCAAGCCAGGCCTCAAGCCATTCTGATGGGGATAAATCCACATCTACTCATTGAGAACAAATAGACTCTGATGGCAGTAAGGCAGAGGAGGGGATTTTTAAACTCAGAATGGAGAAGAAAAGAAAAGACTCTGGGAAGAACAGGCAAGGGTTCTATTGCAGAGGCTGTGGGGCCACCCAAGACTGATGCAAGTTCTTTGACTCCATTTGCCTACGTAGAGAAACGGGGTCACATAGCCAGAATCTGCAAATCATCCAGAACTCCACCAGCTAGGAAAAAATCCCCTGATAGAGACTTTAAGCCCAACAATTTCCTTGAAAAATGGGGCAAATTAGAAGCAAATGGCAAGAATGAAATGCACCAAACAATCACTATTGGTCATTCTTCACCCTTAAAAAGCAGAAAAGTACATGTGAAGGTGTTTATTGAAGGAAGACCTTGCCAAATGGAAGTGGACTCAGGCTCTTATTTATCTATGGTGTCATGGGACACTATCCACAGACTTTTTCCCAAAATTCAGAAAAGCATTTCCAGAAGCAAGCACTGACTCTCAAAGACTACCAAGGGAACAAGATTCCAGTAGTTGGAGCGAGAGATTTCAACGCAGTTTAAAGGCCACACCAAACGCTTTCCCCTGACCATCGTGGACAAGGATCGCCCAAGTTTGCTGGGACTTGAGTGGTTCAAGCCACTTGGCATCGAGGTGACTGGCATCCATCACGTGAGCAGTTCTGACTGGGAAGAGTCCTTGAAGTCTGAGTTTCCAGAGGTCTTCAGCGAAGGACTGGGCAAGTATGGGGACCCCTATTGCTTTCAGCCTAGACCCCAAGGTGCCCCCAATTCGCTTAAAGCCCAGGAGGGTCCCATTTGCTTTAAAGGAAAAATTGATGCACAATTAGATAAACTCATTGCTCAAGGGGTTTTAGAGCCTACTGACCACTCCAGATGGGAACACCCATAGTCACACCAGTCAAGGCTGATGGGTCAGTGAGAATCTGTGGTGACTACAAGGGGACACTTAACCATGCGCTGCAACAGAGCGCATATCCTGTACCAGTTGTGCATCATCTGCTCCATTCCCTTGGCAGGGTACAGTATTTGCTAAACTGGATTTGGCTCAGGCATATCAACAATTAACAGTTGATGATGCCACTGCAGAGGCACAAACAATTGTGACCCATAGAGGTGCCTTCAAATGTAAAAGACTACAATTTGGAGTAAGCGTGGCACCTGGCATTTTTCAGAGCCTTATGGAAAGAATGTTGCAAGGACTGCCAGGGGTAGTGCCTTATTTTGATGATGTATTAATCTCTGCTGAAAATGACACTCAGCTTCAAGAAAGACTCAGAGAAGTCCTTACCAGATTCAGAAAAGCGGGTTTAAAAGTCAAGGAAGACAAATGTACACTCAAAACAGACAGAGTTGAGTTCCTGGGGTATATGATTGACAAGCATGGCATCCATCCTACTGATGCCAAGGTTAAAGCAATCAATGAAGCCCCTAAACCTCGATGCAAGGCAGATTTGCAGCCTTCCTTGGCCTTATTAACTTTTACCACATGTTTCTACCTCACAAAGCATCTATTGCTGAGCCCTTACATCGCCTACTTGATAAGAATGCTGTTTGGATCTGGGGCGGAAGGAACAGTCAGCATTTAACAGTATTAAGAGACTAATCACGTCTGATGCTGTGTTGATACAATTCTCTGAGAATTTGCCTGTTGTTCTGACTTGTGATGCATCCCCTTGGAGTGGGGGGGTTTTGAGTCACAGGCTTCCCAATGGACGGAAGCCCCAATTGCATTTTACTGCACGCTGTCCAAAGCAGAGAGGAATTATAGCCAATGGACAAGGAGGCTTTAGCAGTTGTTGCAGCTGTTAAGAAATTTCATGAATATCTGTATGGCAGGTCATTCACCATTGTTACAGATCACAAACCTTTACTAGGCATTGTGGCAGGAGACAAACCTACACCTAATATCCTGTCACCAAGAATGCTGAGGTGGACTGAATTTCTTGCAGCCTATTCCTACAAACTGATTCACAGGCCTGGCAAGGACATTGGACATGCTGATGCACTGAGTCGTTGCCCACTACCTTGCCACAAGGAGGACTTTGAACTTGAAACTCACACTTTTCCTGGAGACCGTTGCTAAGCTTCCAGTCCATGCTGCTGAGATTGCCAAAGAAACTGCCAAAGATGCTGTGTTGGCACCTGTTATGGGCTGGATTAAGAAAGGTTGGCCTCTTCAAGATCTACCTCACCTTGCCCAACCTTTTAAGTCCAGGCAAACTGAATTATCTGTATTAAGAGGATGTATTTTGTGGGGTAACAGGGTGGTTATTCCTGCAAAACTGCAAAGGGAGGTTTTGGAAATGTTACATGAGGGTCATCCTGGGATTGTAAGGATGAAAGGTTTGGCCAGGAGTTATGTATGGTGGCCAGGTATTGACAAAATGGTTGAAAACTGGGTAGCCTCTTGTCCCAATTGCCAGGTAGTCAGACCTGCCCCACCTCACGCCCCCACACAGGAATGGGAATGTCCTAGGGCCCATGGTCTAGAATCCACATTGATTTTGCAGGCCCTACAAGAGGGCACACTTTTCTAGTGATAGTAGATGCATACTCCAAATGGCTAGAGGTAATTCCAATGACATCCACTACTACTGAGGCTGTTATCAAGCAGCTCAGAAAATTGTTTGTAACCCATGGGTTACCAGATGTCCTTGTCTCTGACAATGGCCCTCAATTCACATCTAACATTTTTGAATCCTTTCTAGCTCAACAGGGCATCAGACATGCCCTCACTGCCCCTGGGCACCCTTCTCGCCAACGGCCGGGCTGAACGCATGGTACGCTTTACCAAAGAGAAGCTTCAGCAGCTGGGTCCTGGGGACATCACTGAGAAGCTTGAAAAGCTTCTTAGTGTTCAACACATCACTCCTAGCCCATCAACTAACTTGTCCCCAGCAGAGTTGTTGATGGGCAGGAAACTTAGGTCTTCCCTTGACCGCCTTCATCCCACTTACGCACCCAACGCACCACTGGATTCCACTTCCAAAGTTCGCTCTTTAGTGTGGGAGATTCTGTCTATGCTAGGAACCTTATAGGTGAACCTTTGTGGATTCCTGCTGAAATAACTCACATCACTGGCCCTCGTTCTTACAGGGTACAAACAGAGGATGGCCTCCTCTGGAGCAGGCACATTGACCAACTTAGATCCAGGTTCCCTCAGGAACATCGACCCTGTCTCTGGGTCCCTCACCTGATGTCTCTTCTAGGGGAAGGGGAGGAACAGGAGGAAAATCAGCAAACAGGAATCAACCCCATGTGTAACGAGCCATTACACAGGAACCATCCCGAACCCTGTCACAATGCCAAGATCCATCCGTAGAAGTGGAAGATTGCACATCACTACCTGACTTGGGTGCTGACATTGGAATGGAGATGGGTTGGGAGGAGAGACCAGTTTCTAACAGTCTAACAGGGTCTCCTTTCACAGGAAGTCCCAACAGGGAAATGTCAGCAGACACATTTCTCCTCACTGGGTGAGAACGTTAAACTTCTGAACCACGAAGGTCTCAACGTACACGTAAGAGCCCCACCTATTTAAAGGAATACATTAGATAGGTTGGGGTTTGGTATGGACTGAACCTAGTGGGGAGGGGTGTTATGTATGTAGGTTTGAATGTTATTGGTTTATTTGAACTGTTCTTGTAAAATGTCAAATGGTATTGGTTTAAATAGTGCGGGAAGAAACCCTGCACTCCCATTGGCTGGCAGCTACGGCTGCAGGCTATAAGAGGCAGCCGTAGCCAAGCCTGGACAGGTCCATTCGAGCTGTAGTCACTAATAAAGTCTTTGCTGGAACTCCTCGCGTCTGACTCTTCATGCAAACTTAACAGAATCAACCTAGAACTAAAGAGAAATTTATTGACAGTTAGAACAATTACTCAGTGGAACTACTTGACTTGTGGATGCTCCAACCCTGCAGGTTTTTTTATAAGAGACTTGATAACCATTTTTCTGAAATGATATAGGGTTTCTGCTTGAACAAAGGGTTGGACTAGAAGACCTCCAAAGTCCTAACTCTGTTATTTTGTTAAAATTGAGATCCCCTTTTTTATTGGATGTTTTTCACTGTATTTAATGGAATTTCAAGAAAGATGGTTAATTATAAAGTGTAGCAAGAGGGAAAATTGGAAAGAACTGCATTTGGATATGATTGTGAAAATCCAGTCCCAAAAAGGGAAGCACAGTACAGTGATACAAGAACAGAACCAGAATTATCTTCTCTTGGGGAGATGCAGAGAAAAAGGCAAGAATAATTTAGTGGGTGGAACAAAAGTAGAAAGACCCAGTGGAGTAGGGAAAATGACCTGCATCTGTGTTAAAGATATATACACACAAGCTCACCTCACCCTCTGGCAAGGAAGGAAACAGCCACACTTAACCTTCGGCAGGTTTTTTCTGCATTGCTAGGTAACAGTAATCATAATGTGAGCAGGTGTTTACTGCTTATGTTTTCTGGGTTAGAATAAAAGAAGAACCAAGAAACCAGCATTTGCACATTAGAGGACATGTGACAATAATTTGAGAAGCAGCACACTCTACCTTTCTGAAGGGGGTTGAAGCATGTAGACAGAGCTTTGAAAGGCTTTTAGATACTTTGAATTTTTTTAATTACATATATGCCGCCTCTTTCTCCGGAGACTCAGGGCGGCTTACAATTTTTGGGATGCAAACCCAGTGTGCTCAGCAATAGCCTCATTCCAGATATATGCCTGCTTATTACTAAGCTGCATTTTTTTTTTTTACGCCAAGGTCAGCTAATTGCCCCCAACAATCTTGGGTCCCTCAATTTACCTACCTCGAGAGGATGGAAGGCTGAGTCAACCTGAGCCTGGTGGGATTCGAGCCCAGCAGTTGTAGCAGCTGGATCTTTAAGTGCAGGCAATTAACAGCCTGAGCCACCAAGGCTCTTTTAATGTATCTCCTGGATTTTTTTTTTTAGAAATGACTCAAGGTGGAAAACATACCCAATCCTTTTCTCTTTTTCTCACAATAACAATTCTATGAGTTTGGTTGGATGAGAGAGAGTGACTGGCTCATATCCAGCTGGCTTTCATGCCTAAAGTGGGACTAGAATCCCAGTCTCCTGATTTCTAGCCTGGTGCCATAACCACTATATGAGATTCTGAAGCTGTAGGCTTTAGGGTGAATTATATCAATGAGAATATTTTTGTTGGGTTTTTTTTAATATTAAAAAAATATCTAATCTGGAAAGTTATTCTTTAGAACAGCTGAAGAAAACATAAACTGGATTGGCAAATTACATCTCTGTCTATATGAATAAATGGATGTATGATATAGATATGAGTATATGGTTATTATTATGGTTATTATATTATTATTATTCTTTAGAACAGCTGAAGAAAACATAAACTGGATTGGCAAATTACATCTCTGTCTATATGAATAAATGGATGTATGATATATAGATATGAGTATATGGTTATTATTATTATTATTATTATTATTATTATTATTATTATTATTATTATTATTTGGATTTATATGCCGCCCCATCTCCGGGGGGGACTTGGGGCAGCTCACAGAAGAATATACATACAACAATAATTAAAATATTAATCCAATCCAAATAACTAATTCAATTATACTCAAATACCATATTAAAAGCCCCAATCACTCTCAATCCAGGCCAGCCTGTAAAAACAGCCAGGTCTTTAGATCGCAACGGAAGGAACATAGGTCAGGAGCTAACCGCAGCTCCAGGGGCAGCTGATTCCACAGGGTGGGTGCCCCCACAGAGAAGGCCCTCCCCCGGGGGACCGCCAACTAACATTGTCTGGTCAATGGCACCCCCAGGAGGGCCTGCCTGTGGGAGCACACTGGGCAATTGGACCTCGATGCTGGTAGGAGGCACTCCTGCAAATACCCCGGACCCAAGCCATGAAGGGCTTTATAGGTTAATACCAGCACCTTGAATCTTACACGGAGGGCAACCGGCAACCAATGCAGTTCACACAGGAGGGGTGTCACATGGGAGTATCGGGCCACTCCCATCACCACCCGCGCGGCCGCATTCTGCACCAGCTGAAACCTCCGTATAGTCCACAAGGGCAGCCCCAAATATTGCTGGACAAGGGCAGCCTGAGTCTTCGGAGAAGGGCGGCATATAAATGTAATTAAAAATTAAAAATTAAAATAAATTAAATAGAGAGCATTGCAGTAGTCAAGATGGGAAGCAATCAGCACATGGGTGACTGTGCGTAGGGCATCTCGGTCCAGGTAGGGGTGCAACTGGTGCACCAGGCGAACCTGGGCAAATGCCTCCCTGGCGATGGCTCCCACCTGCTCCTCCATATTGAGGCGTAAATCCAGGAGGACACCCAAGTTGCATGCCCTATCCATGGGGGGCAACACCTCTCCCCCCATGACCAAAGGTGGAATTTCATGGATCCGAGATTCCAGTAAGCACAGCCACTCAGTCTTGTCTGAGTTGAGCTGGAGCCTGTTCCTCCACATCCAGATCCATACCGCCTCCAGGCACCAGGGCATCATGGAGAGGGCATCACTGAGATGGTCCGGGGTGGAGATGAAAAGCTGGCTATCATCAGCATATTGATGATACCTCATCCCGAAACCACGGATGATCTCACCCAGCGGCTTCATGTAGATGTTGAACAGGAGAGGAGAAAGAACCAACCCCTGAGGTACCCCACAAGTGAGAGGCCTCGGGGCCGATCTCTGCCCCCCTGCCAACACCGATTGTGTGCGTCCCGAGAGGTAGGAGGAGAACCACTGTAAAACAGTGCCTCCCAACCCCCGAAGGCACCACAATAGGATACCATGGTTTATGGTATCAAAAGCCGCCGAGAGATTTAATAGCACCAGGATAAAGGAACATCCCCTATCCTGAGCCCTCCAGAGATCATCCATCAGCGTGACCAATGCCATCTCTGTGCTGTAGCTGGGCCTGAAGCTCAATTGATACAGATCTAGGTACTCAGTTTCCTCCAGGAAAGCCGGAAGCTGCTGGGCCACCATGCTCTCAACAACCTTTGCTATAAAGCGAAGGTTGGAGACAGGATGGAAGTTGTTCAAATTGGCTGGGTCCAGGGCAGGCTTCTTAAGGAAGGGCCTCACCACCGCCTCTTTCAAGGTGGCAGGGAAGAACCCCTCCCACAATGAAGCATTGGTAACTGCCTGGAGCCAGCCACGTGTACCCTCCTGGACAGCATATACCAGCCAGGAGGGGCACGGGTCCAATAAACACATAGTGACACTCAGCTGCCGCATAATCCTGTCAACCGCATCTAAGGTCACAGGGTCAAACTCATCCCAGATAACATCAACAAGACTCAATGTTGCCTCCATGTCCGACTCAAGCCAGTTGGTGTCCAAACTGGCCCAAATCCGAGTGATCTTATCCAGCAGATGTTGATCAAACTCCTCGGCCTGCCCCTGCAGAGGGTCCTCCCTCACCCCCTGATCAAGGAGGGAGCGTGTGACCCTAAACAGGGCGGCCAGGCGATTATCTGCAGATGTTATGAGAGCAAGAAGTAAGCCTTCTTTGCTGCTCCCATCACTGCCAGGTAGGTCCTTGAAAAGGACCTCAACTGGGATCAGTCAGATTCAGACCAGGTGGACCTCCAACAGCTCTCTAGGCCCCTCCTCCGATGCTTCATTATATGTTTATATAACCCTCTCTCTCTCCAAACATGCATGCACATACACACAAATGGAAAGACAAAAATGTGTGTGTGTGTATGTATTATGTATGTACAGATAGAGAGACAGATAGATGATAGATAGATGAAATTAGATAGATAGATAGATAGATAGATAGATAGATAGATAGATAGATAGATAGATAGATAGATAGATAGATAGATAGATAGATAGATAGATGATAGGTCTAGGAAAATGGATGCTAAACTGCAAAGTCAGCTTTTAATAGGCAAAATCATAAAAGCTTCTATTAATTGGAATTATGCTCCTTTCTGCCTATCTTTCAAATAATACAATGAAAAAATAACCCTGTCAACAATGTGGATATCATAGACATATTGAGAGGTATACAGAGACAAAAAACTTTGACATAACAATGAAAATGATGGAGAGTCCATTAGAAATTTGGATGGAAAAATTCATTAAGTTTGTCGTAAAGAATAAATTTTGTTCTTTTTCCGAGTTATCTTGCTGATGGACAAATAAATGGGCTGCCGCCCCTTTCATAATTTATTTTCAGCATTCCGTTGGATGAAATGAATAAAAAGCATTGACTAAACAGAAAAGCATGCACAGGATTGCTATTAATAATTTATTAAGACACTGTGGGCATGGGCTTCCTTGAACCATAAGATTCCTGATTCTTTCTCTCTCCCTTACTCTCCCCCTCCCTCTCTGTCCATTCTGGACTTTTTGTTATAACAAATTGATTAAGCATGACTTTAAAAATACTTCCATAAAATCTATAGATTAAAAAACTACACATACATTTGTTATCTTTGAACAGCTGTCTCAGGATGTCTTAACTCTCCTTGAGGTATACTACCCCCTGATACTACTGGGGAACCATACCTTCTCAGTTTTTTTGTTATTGTTCTTTTTGGTTGTCAGAAAGTGCACTAAAAATCCATGCCATAGGAAAAATTATGTTACATTGCCTTTACTTTACTCTGATCATCAAATTGCTAACTTCAGCAGATCATTTGAAATTAGAAATCCCTTGTAAAAGAGAACTAAAGTATGAAGTATGGTTCAACCCTATATCTACTCAATGAGGGAAAACTTTTTAGATTGCCTGTGAGTCAGAGAACAATTGAAGTTTAAAAATGTTGGAAGAACTTGACATTCATTAGGAGTGTAAAACTGAAGTACTATAGAAATGTCTTAAATATACTGTGTAATGCCCATTTTGTAAGAAACAATTACTGTTATGTATGTAGGTTTGAATGTTATTGGTTTATTTTGAATTGTTCTTGTAAAATGTCAAATGGGATTGGTTTAAATAGTGCGGGAAAAACCCTGCACTCTGATTGGCTGGCAACTACGGCTGCTGGCTATAAGAAGCAGCCGTAGCCCAGCCAAGTCGGATCCATTCGAGCTGTAGTCAGTTAATAAACTCTTCACTGAAGCTCTTCGCGTCTGACTCTTCATGCACCTTAACACTGGCGACAAAGGTGGGATTTCCCTGAAGAGAAGACGATGCGACGAACAAGCAACAGAGCGAGATGGCTGCGCTGAACACCCCCAGCCCGTTCGATCCGGCGGCCGAAGACTGGGAATCGTATGCGGATCGCTTCCAGATGTACCTGGAAGGAAAGGACCTCGCCGACATCCCCAAGAGACGGAAGAGGGCGGTATTTCTCATGCACTGCGGTCCGGCAGTCTTCAAAATGGCGTTAGCGGGCTGCAGACTTGAAGGTAATGGAATGGCCTGATTTAGAAAAGCTTTTAAGAGCCCATTACACCCCACAAGTATTGTGCCTCATTAAGAGACAGGAGTTTTACCGTCGGGATCAAGGGGAAAGGGAAAATGTTAACGACTTCATGGCAAGTTTAAGGGACATTGGGGGTGCTTGTGAGTTTACCAACTTAGAAGAGGCCATGTGTGATCGGTTTGTTCTAGGCCTTAAAGATAAGGTCTTACAGAGCAAATTACTAATGAAACCTAAGATCACGTTTAAGGAGGCCATAGAGGAAGCTGTTTCAGCGGAAGCAACCAAGTCCTCAGCAGCAGCCATGAAGAAAATTAACAAGGCCTCAAGCCATTCTGATGTGGAAAAGTCCACAACAACCCATTGTGAGCAAATAGACTCTGATTCAGACTGTAGTGAGGTGGAGGAAGAAATTTATAGACTCAGAATGGAGAAGAAAAGGAAGGACCTTGGAAAAAAGAGGCAAGAATTTTATTGCAGAGGCTGTGGGGGGGGGGCCACCCCCGCACTGAATGCATGTTTTTAGACACCATCTAGCTACGTTGTGAGAAAAGAGGTCACCTAGCAAGAGTATGCAAATCATCCAGAACTCCACCTAGTAGGAAGAAATTCCCTGAGAAGGAATTCAAGCCCAACAATTTCAGTGAGAAAATGGGGCACAACTCAGAAGCAAATGGAAAGAATGAAACTCATCAAACAATCACCATTGGTCATTCTTCACCCTTGAGAAGTAGAAAAGTACATGTGAAGGTATTCATTGAAGGAAGGCCTTGCCAAATGGAAGTGGACTCAGGCTCCTATTTATTTATGGTGTCATGGGACACTATTTACAGGCTACTTTCCAACATTCAGAAAAAGCATTTCCAGAAGCAAGCACTGACTCTTAAAGATTACCAAGGGAACAAGATTCCAGTAGTTGGAACAAGAGAATTCAACGTGAAGTTTAAAGGCCACACCAAACGTTTGCCCCTGACCATCGTGGACAAGGATCGCCCAAGCTTGCTGGGACTTGAGTGGTTCAAGCCACTAGGCATCGAGGTGACTGGCATCAATCACGTGAGCAACTCTGAATGGGAGGAGGCCTTGAAGTCTGAGTTTCCAGAGGTCTTCAGCGACGGATTGGGCAAGTATATGGGGACCCCTATCACTTTCAACCTAGATCCCAAGCTGCTCCCAATTCGTTTAAAGCCCAGAAGGGTCCCATTTGCCTTAAAGGAAAAAATTGATGCACAATTAGATAAACTAATAGCCCAAGGGGTTTTAGAGCCCACTGATCACTCCAGGTGGGAGACACCCATAGTCACACCAGTCAAGGCTGATGGGTCTGTGAGAATCTGTGGAGACTACAAGAGGGCATGGAACCATGCGCTGCAGCAGAGCGCATATCCAGTTTCAGTAGTGCATCATTTATTACACTCTCTTGGAGGGGGCACAGTTTTTGCCAAGTCCTAACCCATCTAATAACTTATCCCCAGCAGAGTTGTTGATGGGTAGGAAACTTAGGTCTTCCCTTGACCGCCTTCATCCCACTTACGCACCCAACGCACCACTAGATTCCACTTCCAAAGTTCGCACATTCAGTGTGGGTGATTCTGTTTATGCTAAGTACCTTATGGGTGAACCTTTGTGGATTCCTGCTGAGATAACTCAAATCACAGGCCCTCGTTCTTAGAGGGTGCAAACAGAGGATGGAGTCCTCTGGAGCAGGCACATTGATCAACTTAGATCCAAGTTCTCTCAGGAACATCGCACTTGTTCCTCTCTTGTTCCCTCACCTAATGTCAATTCTAGGGGGGAAGGGGAGGAACAGGAGGAAAATCAGCAAGCAAGAATCCACCCCATGTGTAATGAGCCATTACGACAGGAACCATCCCAAAACCTGTCACAATGCCAAAATCCATCCTTAGAAGTGGAAGATTGTACATCACTACCTGACTTGGGGGCTGACATTGGGCTGGAGATGGGTTGGGAGAAGAGACTAGATTCTAACAATCAAACAGGGTCTTCTTTCACAGGAAGTCCCAGTGGGGAAATGTCAGCAGACACATTTCCTCTCTCACTGGGTGAGAATGTTAAAACTTCTGAACCACGAAGGTCTCAACCTACACGTAAGAACCCCACCTATTTAAAAGAATACATTAGATAGGTTGGGGTTTGGTATGGACTGAACCTAGTGGGGAGGGGTGTTATGTATGTAGGTTTGAATGTCATTGGTTTAGTTTGAATTGTTCTTGTAAAATGTCAAATAGGATTGGTTTAAAAAGTGCGGGAAAACCCTGCATTCTGATTGGCTGGGAACTACGGCTGCTGGCTATAAGTAGCAGCTGTAGCCCAGCAAAGTCGGATCCATTCGAGCTATAGTCACTAAATAAACTCTTCACTGAAGCTCTTCGCGTCTGACTCTTCATGCAAACTTAACAGGATGGTAATCACTTCTCCAAACCTGCTTTATTAAACAGGCAGAATAAGAGGATAATAATAATAATAATTGCTTTACCTCACACCAGTCTTACAAGGGCAGAGATATCTTCTGATAACAAAGCAGGCAAGCCTTTCTAAATCTAAACTATAAATGAAATATATGTAAATACCCATTATTTTCTCTAAGGGAAGGCAGTAACTAAAATAGCATAAAATGGTTGAGAACTATAATATAAAAAAGATTATGCGCAAAAGCAAACTTGTTATTAAGTAATGTTGCATACAAATGATTGATAATTCTTGTTTTAAATCTGAAATACAGATACAGTGTCAAAGTCTTCTTTTGTCATTTTCAAATTCAAATTTGGCAATGCTTCCTGGAACAAAACTATATGTCAAGCATTTCTATTTCTGAGTTCTCAGTGTGTTGTCCATTTTTCAGCAACTGTGGGATCAAAATCCACTTTGGGCATCCAGAGACTACCAAAAAGAAAAACAAGCAAGCAAAAAATCTGGAATGTTGTAGAGATTTTACCCTTAGTACAGAATGTGGAAAGCAAACAGAATGACGTGATTAATTAACACATTAAAATAAAACTATACAGGTACAACTTTCTGAAAAAAGACTCATGAAATTCAGCAATTGAGGACCCAAGATTGTTGGGGGCAATAAGCTGACTTCGTAAAAAATGCCACTTAGTAATAAGCAGGCATATACAATGGAATGAAGGCTATTGCTGAGTGCATTGGGTTGCAAATTGGAAGCCCTGAGTCTCCGGAGAAGGGCGGCATATAAATATGAATTTTTTAAAAAATTGAAAGGTAGAATTTTTATTAAAAGAAATAATAAAGAGAGTCAGAGAATATAAGGGATATAAACATCATGACAGAAATCTATGGGGCATTCACATTGTAGCACTGGTCAAAAAGACCCAGCAGAGATTATACTGCCTGAAACTTCTCAGGAAACAACAACTGAATGAAAAGCTGCTGGTAACTTTCTACTGCTGTACCTTAGAGAGTATTTTATCTTATTGCACCCGTGTGTGGTTTGCCAATTGCACAGTGGCAGGTAGGACAGTGCTCCAGAGGGTTAACATCATTGCCCAGAGGATCATTGGTGGCCCTCTACCCTCTGTTGAAGAGCTTTATAGCTCCTGTTGCCTTAAGACAGTTCAAAACATTCTTAAAGATCCATCTCATTCTGGGAACCCTTTTTTGGAACTATTACTACCTGGCAGATGGTGCAGGATAATAAAAACAAAGACAAATAGGCTGAAAAACAGCCTATTCCAGAGCAGTAACTATATTCAATTCTACTGTAAAGTAATAGCAATAGTACTTAGGCTCATATACTGCTTCATAGTGCTTTACAGCCCTCTCTAAGCAGTTTACAGAGTTAGCATATTACCCCCAACAATCTGAGTCCTCATTTTACTGAGCTCGGAAGGCTGAAAGGCTGAGTCAAACTTGAGCCTAGTGAGAACTGAACTGCCAAATTGCTGGCAGCCAGTGATCAGCACAAGTAGCCTGCAGTACTGCATTCTAACCACTGTGCCACTGCAGCTCTTGCACCACCACGGCTCTCATATTATTTTGTATAGTACAATATTAATGCAATATCAAGGGTTTTCAATTCAGTTGTATAGGATGTGAAGGATGTGTGTTTGTGTTTTATTTTTATAGTTATAATATTCACTGAAGATGGCATTTAATTTCATTGTATGAGATGCAACGACAATAAAGTAAACTAAAACTAAAAAAAAACCCTAAAACAATCAGTTTTAGAACGGCATGCCTTTAGAATGGCATAGATATGAAAAGATCAATGTAAAGACACAAAGAAAGAGAAACAACAATGATATTGGCAACAATGTACTGCTGTTTAAATTTTTGACAGAATTAGATGGATGTTGTAGACACAGTTATGCTAGGATGGGTCTTAAAGCCTGTCTGATGTAACAGAAGCATAGTGCTTCAGCATGGAAACAGGAAAGCCAACTCAGGCATTCTCCCTGCAGATGATCTACAAATCTATTTCATATAAAGGCAACCAGAATAGTCTTGAAGGAGAAGAACCCAATATTCATCGTCATTTCTTCTACTTGTGTGTGCAATTTATGTCTAAGAATGATATCTAAACAGAATTCCAAGTCACATCTGGTTTGTGGTTTTGGGATTATACATTTTAAAGACATTGTAAAACTGGATGAGTCTAGAGGAAAATTGGTCAAGATAGGGCCTGAGGAAGTCCTATAGTCATGGGTGGTGTTATGTATGTAGGTTTGAAGTCATTGGTTTAGTTTGAACTGTTCTTGTAAAATGTTGGAAATGATTGGTTTAAAAAGTGCGGGAAAACCCTGCACTCTGATTGGCTGGCAACTGCGGCTGCTGGCTATAAGTAGCAGCCGCAGCCCAGCCAAATTGGGTCCGTGCTGAGCTGTAGTCACTAATAAACTAAGAGCTTGAAGCACTCCGTGTCTGTCTCTTCATGCAAACTTAACACTGGCGACGAGGATGGGATTCCCCTGAAGAAGACGGCAACGCGGAACAGAAGGAGAGCGAGATGGCTGCACTGAACACTCCCCCCAGCCCCGTTCGATCCGATGGCAGAAGACTGGGAGTCGTATGCAGATCATTTCCAAATATATCTGGAGGGAAACGATCTTGCCGACATTTCCGAGAAGCGGAAGAGGGCGGTCTTTCTCACGCACTGTGGTCTGGCAGTTTTCAAGATGGCGAAGGCATTGGCGGGAGCTGCAGATGTGAAGGTAATGGACTGGCCTGACTTAGAAAAACTGTTAAGAGCCCATTACGCACCACAAGTATCATGCCTCATTAAGAGACATGAGTTTTACCACCATGATCAAGGGGAAAGTGAAAACGTAAACGACTTCGTGGCAAGTTTAAGAGACATTGGGGTTCATGCGAATTTAACAATTTAGAAGAGGCCATGCACGATCGATTTGTGCTGGGCCTTGAGTGGTTCAACCCGTTGGGCATCGAGGTGACTGGCATCAATCACATGAGCAACACTGAGTGGGAAGAGGCCTTGAAGTCTGAGTTTCCAGAGGTCTTCAGCGACGGATTAGGCAAGTACTTGGGGACCCCCATCACATTTAACCTAGATCCCAAGGTACAACCAATCCGTTTAAAACCCAGAATGGTCCCATTTGCCTTAAAGGAAAAAATTGATGCACAATTAGATAAACTAATAGCCCAAGGGGTTTTAGAGCCCACTGATCACTCCAGGTGGGAGACACCCATAGTCACACCAGTCAAGGCTGATGGGTCTGTGAGAATCTGTGGAGACTACAAGGGGACATTGAACCATGCACTACAACAGAGCGCATATCCAGTTCCAGTAGTGCATCATTTATTACACTCTCTTGGAGGGGCACAGTTTTGCCAAGTTGGACCTGGCACAGGCATATCAACAATTAACAGTTGATGATGCCACTGCTGAAGCCCAAACCATTGTGACCCATAGAGGTGCCTTCAAATGCAAAAGATTGCAATTTGGAGTAAGCGTGGCACCAGGCATCTTCCAAAGCCTTATGGAAAGAATGTTACAAGCTTGCCAGGGTAGTGCCCTATTTTGATGATGTTTTAATTTCTGCTGAAAATGACACTCAATTACACGAGAGACTCAGGGAAGTCTTAACTAGATTCAAAAAGCGGGTTAAAAGTCAAAGAAGAAAAATGCACACAGATAAAGTGGAATTCTTGGGTTACATGATTGATAAACATGGCATCCACCCCACAGAGGCAAAGGTTCAGGCAATCAAAGAAGCCCCCAGGCCAAAATGCAAAACAGATTTGCAAGCATTCTTGGGACTCACTAACTTCTACCATATGTTTCTACCTCAGAAGGCAACCATTGCAGAACCCCTACATAGGTTGCTGGACAAAAAATCTGCTTGGGTCTGTGGGAGGAAGGAACAAGCTGCATTTAACAATATCAAGAGACTAATCACGTCTGATGCTGTGCTAATACAGTTCCCTGAGAACTTTCCTGTTGTTCTGACTTGTGATGCCTTTTGGAGTGGGGGAGGGTTGAGCCACATGCTTCCCAGCGGGAGGGAAGCTCCTACTGCATTTTACTCTCACACCTTGACTAAAGCAGAGAGGAACTACAGCCAACTGGATAAGGAAGCCTTGGCAATTGTAGCAGCTGTCAAGAAATTCCATGAGTATTTATATGGGAGAACATTTACTGTTGTCACAGATCACAAACCTCTTTTAGGTATTGTGGCAGGGGACAAACCAACACCCACGATCCTGTCACCAAGAATGCTGAGATGGACTGAATTTCTTGCTGCTTATTCATACAAACTGATGCACAGACCTGGTAAAGACATTGGGCATGCAGATGCTTTGAGTCGCTGCCCACTTCCTTCACACATTGAGGACCCTGTTCCTGAGACTCACACCTTTTTTCTAGAAACTGTTGCCAAGCTTCCAGTACATGCTGCTCAAATTGCCAGAGAGACTGCCAAAGACACTTTATTGGCTCCTGTTATAGGCTGGATTAAGAAGGGTTGGCCACTTCAAGATCTACCTCAACTCGCCCAACCTTTCAAATCCAGGCAAACTGAATTATCTGTATTAAGAGGATGTATTTTGTGGGGTAACAGGGTGGTTATTCCTGCAAAACTACAAAAAGAGGTTTTGGAAATGTTACATGAGGGTCATCCGGGAATTGTCAGAATGAAGGGATTGGCCAGGAGTTATGTATGGTGGCCAGGTATTGACAAAATGGTTGAAAACTGGGTTGCATCTTGTCCCAACTGTCAGGTAGTCAGGCCTGCCCCATCTCTCCCCCACACAGGAATGGGAATGTCCTAGGGCCCATGGTCCAGGATTCACATTGATTTTGCTGGCCCTACCAGAGGGCACACTTTCCTTATTATAGTTGATGCATATTCCAAATGGCTAGAGGTTATCCCTATGGCATCCACCACAACTGAAGCTGTCATCAAACAGCTTAAAAGCTTTTGTAACTCACGGATTACCTGATGTGCTTGTTTCTGACAATGGCCCTCAATTTACATCCAACCTTTTGAATCATATCTAGCACAACAGGGTATCAGACATGCCCTGACAGCCCCTGGGCATCCTTCGCTAATGGCCGGGCTGAACGTATGGTACGATTTACCAAGGAAAAACTTCAGCAATTGGGTCCAGGGATATCACTGAGAGAGTTGAAAAACTTCTCAGTGTTCAGCATATCACTCCCAACCCCTCAACTAATTTAACCCCAGCTGAATTGTTGATGGATAGGAAACTCAGGTCTCCCTTGACCGCCTCCATCCCACTTACGCACCCAACGCACCACTAGATTCCACTAGTAAAATTTGCACTTTCACTGTGGGTGATTCTGTTTATGCTAAGAACCTTATGGGTGAACCATTATGGATTCCTGCTGAGATAACCCAAATCACAGGCCCCAGGTCTTACAGGGTACAAACGGAGGATGGTGTCCTCTGGAGCAGGCACATTGATCAGTTAAGATCCAGATTGCCTCAGGAGCATCGCTTTTGCTCCTCTCTGGTTCCCATACCTACTGCCTCTTCTAGGGGGGAAGGGGAGTAATCAGCAAGTAAGAATCAACCCCATGTGTAATGAGTTAACACGACAGGAACCATCCCAAAACCTGTCACAATACCAATACCAACAACCATTTTCACAAATGGAAGATTGCACATCACTACCTGATTTAGGTGCTGACATTGGGTTGGAGATGGATTGGGAGGAGAGACCAGGTTGTAGTAACCAAACAGGTTCTACCATTACTACAAGTCGAAGTAAGGAAATGTCAGCAGACACATTTCCTCTCTCACAAGGTGAAACTTCTGAACCACGAAGGTCTCAACGTACACGTAAGAGCCCCACCTATTTAAAAGAATACATTAGATAGGTTGGGGTTTGAGTATGGACTGAACCTAGTGGGGAGGGGTGTTATGTATGTAGGTTTAAAGTCATTGGTTTAGTTTGAACTGTTCTTGTAAAATGTTGGAAATGATTGGTTTAAAAAATGCGGGAAAACCCTGCACTCTGATTGGCTGGCAACTGCGGCTGCTGGCTATAAGTAGCAGCTGCAGCCCAGCCAAATTGGGTCCGTTCTGAGCTGTAGTCACTAATAAACTAAGAGCTTGAAGCACTCCGCGTCTGTCTCTTCATGCAAACTTAACAGGTGGAATCATTACAAGAACTCAGATATTTTCATTTAATGAAGAGCAGATGTACAGGTGGCATTATAGCAGAGAAAACAGATACAGTCTCTGCTGTTCCAGAAGATAGGTTTAAAGTTAATGGATTTTAAAAATCCCAGAGAACCACATTTTAGCTAAAAATGAGCATGTTTTCAAATAGAAAGATCTCTGTGAGATAATTAAATAGAATTTGAAGATGCATTTGTCAGGAGTGATTTTATCCTGCTTTGAAAATAGTGGATTATACTGATAGTTGACTTCCAAAGAACCTTCCAATTTTATGATGCTACAGAAATTCCAATTTTATGATGGACAGAAATTGGAAGAAAAATGTTCTGTAAAAGGTCAAATGGAATGCTCTCTAAACATACTGGTAAACTTCCTCAGCAGCACTAATGAGACAAGTTAGAAACCCAAAGGTTATTTCATTGAAATATATAAATAAAACAGGCCTCACATAAAGATTCTTTCATAATTACCTCCACTGCCTCTGTATAAAGAACAGGATAAGAACAGGCAGTCCAAGTGCATCAGGATCCTTCAAAGGCATAGCAGATATAGCTATTTCTGTTAAAGCAGGTTCAAGTGACATTAAAATTCCTCCACAAGAAGAAGTTACCTGTCAAGGTTCCAATAATCTCCATATGTGTGCACTCATTATTTTTTCAAAATTAAGCAAGGAAACATTTGTGCTGGACCAGAACAGACAGCTAAGGGTGTGTGTGTGTGTGTGTGTGTGAGAGAGAGAGAGAGAGAGAGAGAGAGAGAGAGAGAGAGAGAGAATTTTCTTGATTCATCAGTCAAAGCAAATACTTTATGCAGTGGCCCCAAAACTTTTAGGCACCAGGGACCGGTTCTGTGGAGAAAACCTTTTCAGAGGGGGGCATGGTTTTGCCTGCTGCCTGCATCCCACAAATGGGGTTTCAGTTGTTTGCACAGACTGGTTGCTGGCATGCCGCGGACCAGTGCTTGAGTACCTTTGCTTTATTGCACTCAAGGCTTTCTAGACTTGCTTGCTGTCCTGCTGTCCTGCTCAGATGGAGCCTTTGGGGTAACAAGTATAAAGAAGAATAGCAGCTGCTTATACCAGTCCTGAGGGATTTCTCTAGGACAAGATGCCAGTTGTCATCTAGTGAGAAAGCTCAGTTGGAGAATCTTCACACAAGAAGATTGCATGGAACTGGAAGGAATATCAGGAAGAGTCACAAAGAGAGATAGGAAAATCTCCTTCTTTCTGGGGCTAGCCTTTGGAAGTTGCCTCTGTTTTTATCTTTTGAGCCATTCTCACGCGGTCTACTAGTTTGTCTTTCTTTTCATTATCATTGTGCTGCTCTATTGCACTCTTCACTGAGTGTGCACTACAGCTGGATGAAGAAACCAAATTAGGCCATGCTTGTATGAATTTTTATCTTCTTAAAAGCTAGTGTTCCTACACTGAGGTCAGATGTCAAACAATATTGTCTATCCACCTGGTTCACATGCTTAAATATTCTTCTTGGCTGATTCACAAAACTGATTTTTTTTTTCATTCAGCACAGTTTTTCATAAAAAAAAACAATATTGAAAATGTGTGTTGTGTATTACTCAAGAGGTTAATGTGATGCTGGATCTGTTTTCCCCCCCCAAAATGATAGATTGCATGCGTATGTATTCATGATTCTGAGAAAATCAGGATACAAAAAAACAAGACAAGTGCATAAGGAAAAAATGCTATTTCTGATATCTGACTATAAAGATTCTTCCCCCTTCTGTTTTTTTTTCAAATTAACTGAAGAGAAAATAGACAAGGTCACATCTAAATACTGCATTGAAGCAAAGTAAAAACTATCTCTTGTGAAATGCTAGCAATCAGAAGAGGCTTTTAAACTAAAAAGATCAAGGATGATGTGCTCAAAATTATTCTGAAGCATTTTTTTCAATCTTGTGTACTTTCCAATTTGCTTTATGAATCTTTACATCTCTTTGTTCATTTAGGCTTAGGAAAATATGCATATGAGCTCCAACTTGCTATAATACCATAAGAAAAGCCAACAAATAGCTTTAGGTGTTTTAGAACAAGCAGAGATCTCATGCAGTATCAATCTGTGACTTTTAAAAGCAGATTAGTTTCACATGGCTGTTCAGTGTAGATGTTCAGAGATAGAGTCCCAGGAAACATCTCGCCCTGGCCAACTCACCATAGCCGTCTCGTCATGACTAACCCCATCTTGCTGCAGCCGACTTACCAATTTGCCACAGGACAACTCAACATGATAAATGTTATCTGCCACTGTTTTTTCAACATTATTTCCATTTTAGTAGATAACATTTATCACACTGAGTTACTCCATGTGGCATTGTTTGTGGTATGTTGTCCCGTGGTGAGATGTAATGGTGAGATGGCCACAACAAGTTGTCCAAAAAACTCCAGGATATATACTTGGTTTAAGGAATTGCAAACAATTATCACATGCACAGCTATGCTGTTCTAAAACTTTGGTGGTGGTGTTATTATTTTGTTTTCCAAACTGCTGTACAGGGTTTTTTTTATTGATACTGTTTGCTTTCATGAAATCATAAGTCTGAAAGAGACAACAAAGGTCTTCTAGTTCACCCATACCATCTCACTATTTTATTCTCATACCATCTCAGACAAATGGTTGTCCAATTTTTTTCTTGAAATCATCCAGCAGTGGAACTTGGGAGGAAAGCTGTTCCATTGATTAATAATTCCAACTGTTAGGAAATTGCTCCTTATTTCCAATATGGATTTCCCCCTGATGAGCTTTCGACCATTGCATCTTGTCCAGTGGTGGGATTCAAAAAATTTTACTACCTGTTGGTGGATGTGGATGTGGCGTGGCTTGGTGAGCGTGGCAGGGGAAAGATACTGTAAAATCTCCATTCCCTCCCCACTCCTCGGGGAAGGTTACTGCAAAATCCCCATTCCCTCCCCACCCCACTAACCTGCTTTCCAGGTCCATTCTCCCGTGCAGGGCAACAAAAGAAGACCCAGCTGATCAGCTGGGTGGTATTTGCCAGTTCTCCGAACTACTCAAAATTTCCACTACCGGTTCTCCAGAACTGGTCCGAACCTGCTGAATACCACCTCTAGCAGCAGGGCATTTGCATACTGTAAGTCATTTAATTAATGTTAATTCAGGCATATAGCCAAAACTAGCACAATATTTTTTTCCATTCTACAATCAAACTGCTAAATTGTTTACTCTGCTTATCCAGAGCACAATCTCTTAGTACCTTGCACTATTTCTTGTGAAGTATATAACTAACCTTGATTGTTTCTTTTAGCCAAGAGATCCTCCATATCCTCCGCCTTTTAGTTCAAATCTAAAATTAACGTGGTTTGCTAGGTTTATAAATTTATTCCTTACAAGCAAAGGAATTCCTTTCTAGCATTGCTTACTCTGATGCATAAGCTATGTTTCCATAAGCAGGAAGAATTCTATATTTCTTTCCCTGAACTTTAATTTTCCTTACAGACTATGTGGCCTTGAATATTCAGAGAAACATTGATGTTGATAAAAGATATGGCAAATTAATACCTGCTCATATATATTCAAGCAAATCATTTTTAGTACCCTGGAAGAGCTGTATTAGACCTATAAACTGCTGGATTTGAAACCAACATAACTGTGTAATAAGGAATTTAAGAGTATTCCCTATGGGGAAATGTTTCTTGTTGTGAATCATTTTGCTGTAGTTTTACAGTTTCAGTATGAAGAATGGAAACCAATAATTTCACATGATGAATCTGAATGCACATATATTTTGTCTCGTAAGTCATAATCTGATGCAGATTTCTTTGAAGGACTTGATAGGCATGAAGTGGAAGCCTAAATTTTTATTCAAGATAAATATTCACCTCAAGCAGCACTTTTCTATCCTTACAAAATATTGTATCCTTTATGAATTGAACTTGATATCTGTAGGGAATGGAGAGTTTAAGAAAACAATGCTTTTTTACATATTTAATAAATGTTCATTGGATCTTATGCTATTAGAAAGACAAAGAAAAGAACAGTTAAAAATCAACACAGATATTGCCATGTTTGGTTTGCTCAAGGTAGAATTTCACTAGAAGGCATAGAAATACAATTAAAAACAATGTTATTAAAAATTCCTAGATACATCTGAAAAGCAATTTAGGGACAGAAAAATCAGGACATGTCAAAGGAGCTAAGTGGCTTATTTGTATAATCATTTATATACCTGAGTGAATAAAAAGAACAAAGTAGTGATTCAATTTAGTTACTGGTAATCTTCTCAATGTCATGTGTGGAAGTGGATTTATGAACTCTCTGATACCATTATTAAAGGCCAGGCCACGAGGACCACATTTTCATGATATATTATGAGGCAGAAATTCTGAGCAGAAGGAATGAAATCTAATGATAAATATGACTCACTAGAAATACTTTTTTAAAGTCAAATATTGAACACAGGAGATTCTTCAATTCCCACAATACTTTATAATGACTTTGAGATAAGGGTGAATAACTAAACTCTTCTCAAGTCAAGTTCAACTCCTTTTGATTTTATGGACATACTTTTGCGGCTTTCTTGATGAAAGAGTGATTAGTTACTGTCTTCTGTGATTTCCTTCTCTTTTTAATGTTTTAGCGTCTCAAACCTAGATATGAGAAAACAATAGTGGTGACTTTTCTTATGTCTTTGTTTGGACTAAATCTAGATTTATAGTATAGGATAATGACTGTTAGATTAAAGTTCTTGAAAAATTACGTAAGGATGTTAAGTTACATTATGTCATGTTGTGTTGTTTTGTTCTGTTCTGTAGGTTATGTCATAGTATGTTATGATATGTTATATCATAGTATGTCAGAACAACAGAATAACAGAGTTGGAAGAGACCTTGCAGGTCTTCTAGTCCAAGGTCCCCTCAGGCAGGACACCTTATACCATTTCAGACAAATGTCTCTTCTTAAAAACTTCCAGTGTTGGAGCATTTACAACTTCTGGAAGCAAGTTGTTCCACTGATTAATTGTTCTGTCAAGAAATTTGTCCTTAGTTCTAGGCTGCTTCTCTCTTTGATTAGTTTCTATCCATTGCTTCCTGTTCTGCTTTCATGTGCTTTGGATAATGGCTTGACTCCTCTTCCTTTCATTAAACTAGACATACCCAATTCCAGAAACTGTTCTTTACATGTTCTAGTCTCCAGTGTCCTAATCATCTTTGTTGTTCTTTTCTGTACTCTCTCTAGTGCTTCAACATCATTTTTACATAGTGACGACCAAAACTGGATGCAGTATTCCAAGTGTGATCTTAACATGACTTGTGTTAGATTTGCATGAGTCAGACGCGGAGTGCTTCAGTGAAGAGTTTATTAGTGACTACGGCTCATAACAGACCCGATTTGGCTGGACTGTGCTGCTACTTATAGCCAGCAGCCGCAGTTGCCAGCCAATCAGAGTGCAGGGTTTTCCCGCATTTTTTAAACCAATCATTTCTCATTGGTTTACAATCAGAATTTTACAAAAATTTTACAAAAACAGTTCAAACTTAACCAATGACATTCAAACCTGCATACATAACACCCCTCCCCACTAGGTTCAGTCCATACTCAAACCCCAACCTATGTATTCTTTTAAATAGGTGGGGCTCTTACGTGTACATTGAGACCTTCGTGGTTCAGAAGTTTTAACGTTCTCACCCAGTGAGAGTGGAAATGTGTCTGTTGACATTTCCCTAGTTGGGCTTCCTGTGAAAGAAGACCCTGTTTGATTGTTAGAATCTGGTCTCTCCTCCCAACCCATCTCCAGCCCAATGTCAGCACCCAAGTCAGGTAGTGATGTGCAATCTTCCACTTGTATGGAAGGATGGCATCTTCCACTTGGATTTTGGCATTGTGACAGGTTTTGGGATGGTTCCTGTCGTAATGGCTCGTTACACATGGGGTTGATTCTTGTTTGCTGATTATCCTCATGTTCCTTCCCTCCCCTAGAAAAGCATTAGGTATGGGAACTAGAGAGGAACAATTACGATGTTCCTGAAGTAACCTGGATCTAAGCTGATCAGTGTGCCTGCTCCAGAGGACTCCATCCTCTGTTTGTACCCTGTAGAGCGAGGGCCTGTGATTTGAGTTATTTCAGCAGGAATCCATGAAGGCTCACCCATAAGGTTCTTAGCATAAACAGAATCACCCACACTGAGCGTCTTGAACTTTGGAAGTGGAATCTAGTGGTGTGCTGGGTGCGTAAGTGGGATGAAGGCGGTCAAGGGAAGACCTAAGTTTCCTACCCATCAATAACTCTGCTGGGGATAAGTTAGTTGATGGGTTAGGAGTGATGTGCTGAACACTAAGAAGTTTTCAACTTTCTCAGTGATGTCCCCAGGACCCAATTGCTGAAGCTTTCCTTGGTAAAGCGTACCATTGTTCAGCCGACCATTAGGGGTGCCCAGGGGCTGTCAGGGCATGTCTGATACCCAGTTGTGCTAGATAGGATTCAAAAGGGTTGGATGTAAATTGAGGGCCATTGTCAGAGACAAGAACATCAGGTAACCGTGGGTTACAAAAGCTTTAAGATGCTTGATGACAGCATCAGTTGTGGTGGATGCCATAGGAATTACCTCTAGTCATTTGGAATATGCATCTACTATAATAAGGAAGGTGTGCCCTCTGGTAGGGCCAGCAAAATCAATGTGAATCCTAGACCATGGACCCCTAGGACATTCCCATTCCTGTTTGGGGGCGAGAGGTGGGGCAGGCCTGACTACCTGGCAGTTGGGACAAGATGCAACCCAGTTTTCCACCATTTTGTCAATACCTGGCCACCATACATAACTCCTGGCCAATCCCTTCATCCTTACAATACCCGGATGACCCTCATGTAACATTTCCAAAACCTCCCTTTGCAGTTTTGTAGGAATAACCACCCATCCCACAAAATACATCCTCTTAATACAGATAATTCAGTTTGCCTGGATTTAAAGGGTTGGGCAAGGTGAGGTAGATCTTGAAGAGGCAACCTTTCTTAATCCAGCCAATAATAGGAGCCAATAAAGTGTCTTTGGCAGTCTCTCTGGCAATTTCAGCAGCATGTACTGGAAGCTTGGCAGCAGTTTCTAGGAAAAAGGTGTGTGCCTCATGTTCAAAGTCCTCCTTGTGATGATAAGTGGGCAATGACTCAAGGCATCAGCATGTCAATGTCCTTGCCAGGCTTGTGGATGGTTGTGTGTGAATAAGCAGCAAAAATTCAGTCCACCTCAGCATTCTTGGTGACAGGATAGTGGGTGTAGGTTTTTGTCTCCTGCCACAATGCCTAACAAAGGGTTCATGATCTGTGACAATGGTAAATGTTCTCCCATATAAATACTCATGAAATTTCTTGATAGCTGCAACAATTGCCAATGCTTCCTTGTCCAAATGGCTGTAATTCCTCTCTGCTTTGGTCAAAGGTCAGTAAATACAGACTTCCCTCACTGGGAAGCCTGTGGCTCAAACCCACACTCCAAAGGGGATGCATCACAAGTCAGTACAACAGGTAAATTCTCAAGAGAACTGTATGAGTACAGCATCAGGCGTGATTAGTCTTTTAATACTGTTAAATGCTGATTGTTCCTTCCTGCCCCAGACCCAAACAGACTTTTTGTCAAGTAATCTGTGTAATGGTTCTGCAATGGTTGCCTTCTGAGGTAGGAACATGTGATAAAATTTAATGAGTCCGGAAGCTTGCAAATCTGTTTTGCATTTTGGTCTAGGGCTTCTTTGATTGCTTTAACCTTGACATCTGTAGGATGGATGCCATGCTTGTCAATCATGTAGCCAAAGAACTCAACCTTGTCAGTTCTAAGAGTGCATTTTTCTTCCTTGACTTTTAACCCCGCTTTCTTGAATCTGGTAGGAGGACTTCTCTGAGTCTCTCTTGTAATTGAGTGTCATTTTCAGCAGAGATTAACACATCATCAAAGTAAGGCACTACTGGCAGTCCTTGGACATCCTTTCCATAAGGCTTTGGAAGCCTGGTGCCCGCTTACTCCAAACTGTAACCTTTTACATTTGAAGGCACCTCTATGAGTCACAATGTTTTGGGCCTCTGCACTGGCATCATCAACTGTTAGTTGTTGATATGCCTGGGCCAGATCAATTGGCAAAGACTGTACCCCTGCCAAGTGAATGTAATAAATGATGCACCACTGGAACTGGATATGCGCTCTGTTGAAGTGCATGGTTCAATGTCCCCTTATAGTCCCCACAGATTCTCACTGACCCATCAGCCTTGACTGGTGTGACTATGGGTGTCCCACCTGGGTGGTCAGTGGGCTCTAAAACTCCTTGAGCTATTAGTTTATCTAATTGTGCATCAATTTTTCCTTTGAGGCAAATGGGACCCTTCTGGGCTTTGCAGAATGGGGGGCACTTTGGAGACTAGGTTGAAAGTGGGGTCCCCATACTTGCCCAATCAGACTTCCTGGAAACTCAGACTTCAGGGCCTCCTCCCATTCAGTGTTGCTCATGTGATTGATGCCAGTCACCTCGATGCCTAGTGGATTGAACCACTCAAGTCCCAGCACGCTTGGGCGATCCTTGTCCACAATGGTCAGGGGCAAATGTTTGTGGCCTTTAAACTGCACGTTGAATTCTCTTGTTCCAACTACTGGAATCTTGTTCCCTTGGTAATCTTTAAGAGTCAGTGCTTGCTTCTGAAAATGCTTCTTCTGAATGTTGGGAAGAAGCTTGTGAACAGTGTCCCATGTCACCATAGATAAATAGGAGCCTGAGTCCACTTCCATTTAGAGCCTTCCTTCAATAGTACCCACATGTACTTTTCACTTCTGGAGAAAAAGGGACCAATGTTGACTGTTTGATGAGTTTCATTCTTCCCATTTGCTTCTGTGTTGCGCCCCATTTTCTCACTGAAGTTGTTAGGCTTGAAATCTTTGTCAGGAAACTTCTTTCTGCTTGGTGGAGTTCTGGATGATTTGCAGACTCTTGCTAGGTGACCTCTTTTTCACTAGCGAGGCAGATGGTATCAAAAACTTGCATTCAGTCTTGATTTGCCCCCCACAACCTCTGCAATAAAAGTCTTGCCTCTTTTCTTCCAAGGTCTTTTTTTTTCTTCTCCATTCTGAGTCTATAAATTCCTTCCTCTACCTCATTACAGTCTGAATCAGGAATCTATTTGCTGCTAATGGGTTGTTGTGGATTTTCCACATCAGGATGGCTTGGCCTTGTTA
>CM019149.1:259433091-259664079 GCA_009733165.1 Naja naja | reverse complement strand
GCCTTGAGGAACCCGATGCTTTAGGTTCCTTTGGATCTCTGCCTATCGAACTGGATATCTGACTGCCTGGCTTTTTCTTTATTTCTACGGTCCTCTGTGGAGATATTCATCACCTCTATCCAATGGCCACGGTCCTTAATTATCAACTGGACCTCTCCTTTTTACCAGGATCCTGGGGGACAGGCCCCATTGTTGTGGGAGGACGATGGGAGGATTATCTCTCTACTGTGGGAGAGTAGGAGATTCAACATCTGATCCTGCAGTTTTGAGACTTTTTTGGTTTCCGCTGTGAGGGAGGCGGTTCGCCATTTATTACCATCTTCGTCTCGGGACGGGTGTGAGAGACCGGTCTGTGAGACTGAAACTCTTGACTATTGTAGCCTGTATTCCTCTGTCCTCCATTCGGATTTTTTAACATCTTCCCCGGTTGTATAATGCCATGCTTTACTCTGACCCCTTTATAATTTTGCCAACTGTTTTATGGGACCTACTTCGCTCGGAATTGTGGGCACTCAGGACTGCGCCTTGTCCTTGAGTTGGCCCAGGGGACTATCAACAGCTTACCTTGATGACGGTTCTTGGGATCCGAGAGGTGGCATGCTGCAATCAATGGGCCAAATTTTAAATCAAGTTCTAAGGGATTAGAATCTTAAAATTTTTAATTTGTTGTTTTAAAGGGTTAGGGAAGGGAGGGTGCAGGGGTGCATCGGTCACTTTGTAGCCCGGGCGTGCGGCGGGAGTGTGTGGGGGTTGGGGGCCGGCTGGGGCTCGGGCCCTGGGGGGGGGGCTGCGATTCCCAGGGTGATCGGGATTGGAAGAGGTCGACGAGGCATAGGGCCATATCAGGTTAGGGGATAGCGCACCCGACATTTAAGGCCGGTTGCGCCGCTCCGACCCTATGGCCTCCTCCCAAGGGGGCAACGGAACTAGGATCCCTGGGCTTAGGTTGGTGTATTTTAATGCCAGGTCGGTGCTAATAAGTAGTTCCCTCCTCCGGGAGATCATTGAGGAGGAGGCTGCCGACCTGGCCTGCATCACTGAGACCTGGTTGGGGCCAGAGGGGGTGTCCCTCTGGTTGATTTATGCCACCAGGTTTTGGGTTCTGCACCGGCCACGGGCTCAGGGTAGGGGTGGTGGGGTGGCCGTGGTTAGGGAGACCTTGTTTCAAGGGAGGTCTCTGTTGCAGAGATAGGCGGGAGTGAGATCCTTCTCCTGAGATGGGGCCTAATGGCGGGGTGGGCTTGCTGCTAGCATACCTTTCCCCAGCTATGTGGCAGCGGCCCTGCCTGGGCTTCTCGATCTCCTCTCCGGGGTGGCGGTGGAGCTTCCGGACCTTATGGTTCTGGGGGACTTCAACCTGCCTTCCTTGGGGGGTCGGGTTTGGCCCAGAATTCATGGCTTCCATGGAGGCCATGGGCCTGACCCAAGTGATTCAAGGCCCTACTCATGGAGAAACACTCTTGACCTAGTTTTGTCTCTGAACAGTGGCGGAGTGACAGAGGGCAGGTCACTATACGACTCTGCCTGTTCCATGGTCTGATCACTATTTCCTACGGCTGGTCTTCCAACAGGCCGTCCCCACTGCTGGGATGAAGAGCCACCTAGATGGTTCCGCCCAGCGCCTAATGGACCCTGAGAGGTTCCAGGCAGAACTGGGGTTTTTCCTTCTTCCCTTGCTCACAGCTCTGCCGAGGATCTGGCAGTAGCCTGGCATCGTGGCGCTGCGTCGGAGGCCCTCGACAGAGTTGTCCCCATGCGTCCCCTTGTGCGCCGTGGATCCCGGATGGCTCCTTGGTATACTGAGGAGCTCCGGGGGATGAAGCGCCGTCGAAGGGGTTTAGAGAGCAGGTGGAGGTCTACCCGTTCCCAATCCGACCGAGCCCAGTTGAGAACCTTTATTAGGACTTACCTGGTAGCTATGAGAGAGGCGAGAAGATCTTATCTCTCCACCCTCATAGCGTCCGCAGATAATCGCCCGGCCGCCCTGTTTCGGGTTACTCGCTCCCTCCTGCAGTTGGGGGGGGGTTCGGACCCGTTGCGGGGTAAGGCTGAGGAATTTGTGCAATATCTGTCGGATAAGATTGCCGTATTCGGACGGGTTGTCCTCCGATTTGCAGTGGTCTGAGGAAGGGGGTGCAGGGAGTCTGGCTATTGTTATCTGGGATGAGTTCGATCCGGTTTCCGAGGATGAAGTGGACAGGATTATGCGCGAATGAGTTCCACCACCTGTTTGTTGGACCCGTGTCCCTCCTGGCTGGCTTATGCCGCCAGGGAGGCCACCTGCGGTTGGCTCGGGCAGTTATCAACGCTTCTTTAAGGGAGGGTGTCTTTCCCGCAGCCTTGAAAGAGGCGGCGGTGGTGAGACCCTCCTGAAGAAGCCTGCCTTGGACCCGACTGTGTTAGACAACTTTCGTCCAGTCTCCAACCTTCGTTTTTGGCGAAGGTTGTTGAGAGTTGGTGGCTCAACAGGTTCCGCTTTTCCTGGATGAAGCGGACTACCTAGATCGTATCAATCGGGCTTCCGACCCGGGTACAGCAGGAGACGGCATTGGTCGCGCTGATGGATGATCTCTGGAGGGCTCGGGATAGGGGCTTTCCTCTGTCCTGGTCCATTAGACCTCTCAGCGGCTTTCGATACCATCGACCATGGTATCCTTTTGCGTCGCCTTGAGGGGTTGGGAGTGGGAGGCACCGTTCTCGGTGGTTCTCCTCCTACCTCGGGGCGGTCGCAATCGGTGTTGGTGGGCCGGGGTCAGGTCGTCCCCTAGGATCCTCTCTTGTGGGGTCCCTCGTCAGGGGTCGTCCTTTCCCCCCTTTTATTTAACATCTACATGAAGCCGCTGGGTGAGATCATCCGTGGTTTCGGGGTGAAATTCCATCAGTACGCTGATGATACTCAGCTGTACATTTCCACCCCAGGCCAGATCAGTGATGCCCTCTCCCTGATGACTGGTGTTTGGTTGCGGATGCGGAACTGGATGAGCGGGAACATGCTTCGACTCAACCCGGCCAAGACTGAGTGGCTGTGCATACCGGCGTCCCGGCCCAGTCAAGATTATCCATCTCTGGCCATAGGGGGAGAGGTGCTGCCCCCTGTGGATAGGCGGGAATCTGGGGTCCTCCTGGATGTACGGCTCCGGTTGGAGGAGCAGGTGGGGGCCGTTGCCAGGGGGGCCTTTGCCCAGCTCCGCCTGGTTCGACAACTTCGCCCTTTTCTGGACGGGGCGCCCTGCGCACGGTCACTCATGCCCTTGTTACCTCAGACTTGACTACTGCAACGCTCTCTATTTGGGACTGCCCTTGCATACCATCCGGAGATTGCAGCTGGTGCAGAATGCGGTGGCGCGGGTGGTGATGGGAGTTACCGTTCTCCCATGTGACCCCCTCCTCGCGGCCTGCATTGGTTGCCGGTTGCGCTCAGGGTGAGATTCAAGGTTTTCTGTTAACATACAAAGTCCTTCACGACATGGGTCCTCAGTATTTAAGGGAGCGTCTTCTTCAATGTCGAATACCGATCGCCCTGTGCGAGCTCATAGGCAAGGACTCTCGGGGTCCGTCTCAATGCCGCTGGCGTTCCGACGACGAAGCCTTTCTGTCGCTGCCCCTGACCTTTGGAATCAACTGCCTTTGGAGCTCTGGGATCCGCACCTTTCGGAGTTGAAGACCTGGTTATTTGACCAACCTGGATGACCCTTTGGGAGGGTTGTTTTAATTATTTTATTAATGTTTGAACTTATAAATTAATTTAATTGTTTTAGTATTTATTGCCAGTTGCCCACCAGCTGGAGATCGGCATAAACAAATAATTAAATAAATAAATCACCAGAGAATTAAGACTTTAAGAGCAGACTTGGACATTTTAGAACCTCCTCCCAACCACATCCAGCCTTTTGGCTGTCTTTGTACAGCCTGTGAGGATTGCTTTTATTCTGAAGATGACTGCTATCTTTTTCAATTTACATATGAATGTGCACCTTCACAGCCCTATTGATTCGCCTCTTATGTGGCCCTTTGGAAAAATTGCCCACCCCTGCCTAAGAGGATGTCATATGTACAACCATACTTAAAAAAGCAATTTGTGGTAGAGACTTAATTGAGATTCAGGCTGAGAGAGAAGGGGCTAAGTGTCTGTCCAAAGAAAAATAAACACGGATAATGTTTTGAAAAAGAGGCTGTTCATGATCTTTGTTTACCTACTACCGGTAGTTAAAAAGTTCCTTTATTATCTGTTACAATCATAAGTTAAATTTAATATTTTGTATCAGACTTCAAATAGAAAGCTTTAAATAACTTGAAGTTGAGATTAATTTGGGTAGCTGAACTTGTAAAAACCTAGAAATTTCTGAGTTTAAATATAATGATACAAAGATCAACATTCAATTCAAAGCAGAAATTTTCTTGCTGTGTTTAATGGACAGCCAATTAGAAAAGAGCCATGGAAGATTATTTTTACATATGATTCCTGCTTTTACACTATTATGTGTGCAAAAGGGAAAGACTCTGAAATATTCATAATGGACAAATGGTTTGTAAAGACAACAGAGTTAGCAGAGATGGCAAAATTAACTTGTTTGATTAGAGAAAGATCAATAGCTCCATTATCAGTGATAGGAAACATCTTATGGACCTTTGCTGAAGAAAGAAAAGAGAAGTTGTGATTTATGAGCTTGAAGATTAGAAGGGGTAGGCTATGGAAAGACAATGGTGATGTAACCTTAGCGAGAGAGACAGACAAGAGGGGGAGGAGAATGCAAAATATAAATGTATCTATAATTGCAACCAGGAAGATCAGAAGTCACCTCTTTCTAATCTTTCATTTCTTTTTCCTTTCTTATTTTTTTCACTATGTACTATTTTTCTTTATTGTCTCTATTTTCTTTTATGATTTTTATTTTGTTAAAAATTATTTCAATAAAGGGAGTAAAATTTGGACAGTTAAAGCCTACAGACATTTCTAGCTTTTGTGTTTCAAACCATAGACTTACTGAGGATAGAAAGGACTCTCATCATTTACGGGAGCACTATGGAGAATAAATATAAAAATAAATATTTATTTATTGTATTATTATACCAACTCCAAACAACCCTGGGAAGCTTCTAAAAGTTAAAATAAACAATGTTATATGAAAAGATCCACAACGTTGCTGTGTCTTACATCACTGAAAATCTGCTTCAGCAAATTGGGGGACTCTTTTCGATAGTTAAGGAGCAGATATTAAGAGCTCCAGGAAGAAAAAACAAAGGACAAAACTTTCAGCAACTAAGGCCATTCTGAATAAATCTGATTTGGAGACACGTTCACTTGAAGAATATTACTCTGGACTAAAGCCATAATATTTCTTATTTCCAAGCTTTCAGTATTATGGCAGGGGTAATTCATTTTTTGAGAGATTTTGTGTGATAGGCAGGTATTGGAAAATAAACCATGGAATGCTTTATGGCTATGCATCAATTGGAGTCAATTTTGGTTTAGCATGATAAAAGAATAGGAGAACGTAGCCGAATAAACTGTTTATTCTACATGGCCTGTTAGTATAATCTAATTGTCCTACAATGCTTTTTCATGATTTCCTTCACAGAGATATTTTATTTCTCTTCTGCTTTTTGATGATGTTCCATTCTATTAATACTAGAATGAGTAAGAGTTTTCTGATACTAGCTAATTGTCTTTGCAATCTGGCAGATGTTATTAAGGAGTCTTTGCTTAATAACCATTTGTTCAATGACTGAACATATGACAGTGCTTCTGGTCTTTATGTTGATCACAAAACCTACTAATTATCAGAATGCCAAAATACAAAATCTATGGAAAGATTATAATTTTGGTAGCTGAATAAATTGTTTATTCTACATGGCTTGCTAGTATAATAAATTGCCCCACAATGCTTTTTCATGATTTCCCACACAGAGATATTTTATTTCTCTTCTGCTTTTTGATGGTGTTCCATTCTATTAATACCAGAATGAGTAAGAGTTTTCTGATACTTAGCTAATTGTCTTTGCAATCTGGCAGTCAAAGACAATTAAAATTTGGCAGCCATAGAGCAGATACTAAAAGAAATCAGTTTCAAAGGTAAATAGTTAATGGAAGAGAAGAAAATCTTCTAATAAATATCCCATTACTTAAAAGGTTCATTTACACTCCATGAGCAATTTTGTTATACTGGCAACTATCATTACATCTAAAGAATTTTCTTCTGATTTGCTATTGACTCTAAAACAAGTGAAGTAGAAAAAGAAACAGTTGAATAACCAAATTTATTGCCATTACATATAGAAGGTGGAATTATAATCCAACAACTGAAGGCCATAGATTCTTCATTCCTAGGATATAAAATCATACAGCTGAATGAGAGGCATTTAGGTGCTAGAATACATCCAGTAAAGGGGAGTCCATGACCTCTCTGAATAATTTGTATCAGTATCAAACTGGTCATATTTTTGCTGTTACTGTTAGGCAAGCTTTTGTAACATTAAATTGGATGATGATATGCAATACTGATAAAAGGGTTTCCTAGGCAAGTATTTCTTCATGCTACAATATAAGTGAAATGCATACTTGGAAAAAATCATTTGTAATCTTAATCAGAATTATTGTAAATTAAAGCAGAAGGAAGAGGGGCCGAGATCTATAGACACAAGTAGAAAAGTGCTGAACGTTAAGGATGTGGACAAGGCAAGAGGATGGGAGGATAATCAAACCCTCAACACAACAGTAGAGAGGTCAGCAAGCAATATTATCCCCAATCTCCAGGCAATAACAGGAGAAAATGAAAATCTAACTAGAAAATATAAATTAGGTATCATTGAAACATGGTGGAATAAGAATTATAGCTGGAATGTAGAACTCAGATATTATTCATTCAAAAAAATAGACAATAAAAGAAAGTCCTTTGGCTTTCTAATCTTAATATTCATTTTCCCATTAAGTATTTCATATTTCAGAATATAGAAGTTCAAAGCATTTGGGGTAGTTGAAAAGGAGTATAAACAATATAGTACAATTGAGAGAATTTACTGTAAGCAATATTTTTAAGCAAAGGATGTGAAGTGTGACTTCCTACTTTCCATGATTTTAAGGAAGGAGGCTATAATTGTAATGGAAGATTTCAACTACTCTGTGATCTGCTGGAAAATTAACTCAGCTAAAAGGGTTAGATCTAACAGACATCTGATCTCTCTTGGTGACAGTTTAATTTTTCAGAAGGTAGAACAAGAGGTCATGCAACCTTGACATAATCCTGACCATCTGAGAGGAATTGTTTGATGGACTAAAGATACCATGAAGGAAAGCAAGCTTATTCCGCCAAAGTTCAAGATAACTAGGGGAGGAAATGTTGAGAAGTCAGTATGGCCTTTGGACTTCAGGAATACAGATTTTAATCAGGTAGAGCAGAAATTGGAAATGCGGGGCAGCATATGATATTTTTAAGCAAAGGATGTGCTCAATATCATGAAGGTATTCAAGTTGAATATAATTGAGAGATCCTGAAAAATGAGATGCTGAAAGTATAAATTATTCCCATGAAAAGGAAATAAAAGAAGAAAAGTTAATAGGCTGGTAAGGACATATAGAGACCTCCCAGCTGCCAAGTAGACCAAATTTGAAAGCCAAAGACCTACAAGCTAATTATAAGGGTATAGTAACAGAATGTTGAAAGTTTCCCCCTGTCTCTCCTTTTATCTTCATGAAAACTAGAAAGGGTCACACCTGAGGCACTTTCTCAAATTACATTTCTGCCCTGGATTCAGATGTCTTTTATCAGATTGTTGACTCATTTGCAGCTCTTCCTTCTGTTCTTCAAGGTTATTCTGTCTTCCCATTACTATAGTCACTGATAAGTTTGAGAAATAAAAAGGTGATATATAGTATAAGAAATGGAAAGAGGAGCTAATAACTGAACTGGTAGTTTTTAAAATCCAGAATGAGAGAAGGCTAGTGAGGAATGCAAAATGGGTTTGAGATTTATATAAAAAAACAGGAAAAGTTAAAAGGCAATTGGCCTGCTGAATGGGAAAGATTCATCCAGCTTCTGTCCTCCCTGTAAGGTCCTGCTTCTGGATAGGATAAATCAAATACAAATCAAATACATAGACACAGATTAAAACACTACATGGCAAATATAAAAGAGGGAAAAGTGCTTTTTCTCTGTTATGGTTATAGATTTGCTGGCTGAAGAATTCTGGGAGTTGAAGTGCACAAGTCTTAAAGTTGCCAAGGTTGGAGACCCCTGGTCTAGACTGTTTGTCTCCACACTGGTCCCTGGATGTGTCTGGCAGTGCCTTGTCTGTCTTTATCCTGGACTAAACAAATCCAGATTAAACACCTACTTTTCTGACTTGCTTTTCTAGCCTATGTGGGAAGCCTTTTTTTCTCCCATTACTATTTTAAAAATGACAAGGGCAAACAGCAGTGCATTGTGAATTCTGTAGCTATTGCTCCAAAGCCTCTTCGGTCTGATAGTGAACAATCAGACAAAATCAGAGTGAGATCTAGGAGAATGCTTGCATTCTTCTCTCCTCCCATCAAGGATCTCCTTGTTGCATTTATTTTGGCAAAATGGATTTCTGAGCTGGATGCTTATCTGATTTTTTTAAAAGTAGCAAATCATTTAGTGGAGATGGCATAAATCTATCCTGATTTTCCATTTTATACGTATACATTATTGTATGTATATGTTTATGTAGTATATAAAATCAATGTAGGACACTGGAAGATGATCCCACTTCCTCATTTTCTAGAAGGTGACTTAGGAAAAGAAAGATGAGTAATTGCAAATCCATCATCTTTGGCTGAGTGCTTATATTAACTTAATCAGTGCCATGTGTTTGTGAAGGGTTGTTCAGTTTCACCAATGTATAGGTCTTCTACAGGTCTCACTGCATTGCACAGCATATACCATATTACTCAGTTTGTGTCTAAGTATTTTATCTTTGGGGAGGACAGGTTTCTGCCTTAAAATATTCTTGAGTTTAAAGTGTATACATATATTGTGTTGGTTGAAAATCTTCCGAAGCTTTTCAGATATTCCTGCAATGTATGGAATGACAATGTTGCTTTATTTATTGCTCTCTTCTTTATCTGTTATGGAGGAGTCCTGCTCAATCTTTCCCTGGATTTGATAAAAAAAATAGCACTGGGCACTTCACAAATGCATAGCACAACATAGGAGAACAAACCTATCAGGATAAGATTCTGTAGGCCATCTGCGCCAGAAAGGCAAAAGTTTACTCTTTTGAAGACAGCAAAGTCCACATTCTGGACAGAAAGGACCACTGGTTTGAAAGAGGGGTCAAAGAGGCCATCTACATTAAAATTGAACAGCTTTCTCTCTACAGAGAGGGAGAAATATGCCACCACTTATCCCCTATCTACAACACAGCCCTTTCAGCAGTCCCAAGAATGTACCACACTCATTTGCACTCTGGTTCAAGTGACTCTCACAGTACAGATATGCCCCCAAGTAGTCTCAACAACTCTCAGAGAGCCTAATAACCAACCGTCAGAATGGTAACAACCAGGTGACTGCTAAGGAATATAAATCCTTCTATTCCCCACCATTCAGCCAGAACTGAAGAAGTTTTCTGGATGAGATGTAAAATGTTTTCAAAGAAAAAAACCCCAAAACTCCACTTGCCTTTGAAAAGCATTTTTGCGACAATTATGACCTGGATGATTGTGAATCTTCATAGACATTTAAACTGACTTGCTTGCTGCAGTAGACATTGTCCTGATGTATACTCTTTATTTCTAAAAGATTTATGTATTCATGGTTTTTATGTTTTCAAAATATATTTTGATATGCATTTGCATGTTATTCATACTCTGAGCACAATTATTGGTGAAAATATAAAATCTCCCAGCTTAACCTCCAGTCATTCCATGGACCTATATGAATAGATGTAATGTTATATGAGAAAGAGATTGAGATACCATGGAAAGAAATACTGCCTAAGAGATGGTCAGATAAGACAGGGCATAACCCACAGCTGCAGATGGGATTTTCCTAGTTTCTTGAGATGTAAAGAAGACAGTGGGATGTTTGCACTTTCAGACTTGCAATACTGATACGGCCCTTGCCTGGTAGGCCAGACAGGAAACATGATGAGGTAATTCTACTTCATGGCAAGGCTTAATCAACAGAATCCTGAAATTATGAAATCTAGAAATTAAAGTATATTACAAGGAAGTTAATGAACATGCAACGATAAATTTATGTGCCTTTGTTTTGTTTTTTTGTTATATGTCTTTGTTTGTTTTTTTCTGCACTAGATCAGCAGAAATTATATCCTGCTGTTCCGGCCAAGTTACTGGCAACACTAAAGAGCATATTCTAACAGTATCGACCTCCATGCTGTATCTTCCTTCCTTCCTTCCTTCCTTCCTTCCTTCCTTCCTTCCTTCCTTCCTTCCTTCCTTCCTTCCTTCCTCTTATAGAGTTAGAAAAATATAACTAATGACATTTAAAAATAAATAAAGATAAATAATATTTTGTTTGATATCATAAACTACTTGTTTAATATTAAAATATTAAGTTGACAAGAGTAAAGAATGGGGTAAAACCTTTACCCATTTAGATATTTTCAACCATTCTGAATGTTTCAACTTTTGCTATGTCTTCAGGAATTTTTCAGTCAAATAGATCTCCCATATGCATCATCCCACAGCTCATACAATTATTAGTTTCATTTTTAAAGCATGAAACTGACATTTTCAGTATTTATTTTCTGCATTATGTATCTTTACATTCATGTAATGCATTTTAAAATTTCTGTAATAACATCAGCAAGAGCTTGGCAGTAGCTTCAACCAACTGATGCAACGGTATGAAACTTCAAGCCATTAGCCAAATTAGGAGTAAGAATTTACAAGAAGCAACAAGTGATCTAAAGCTTGCATTAACCCTGCATGTGACAAGAAAATTTTTAAATAAAATATTTATTCTTAAATAGTTAATTTCTAAATTTTATGCCTTAAATAACATGTACATAATGTTCAGCTTATTTAATATTATCACTCTAGGTAAGGTAAAGGTTCCCCTTGCACAGACATGCTTGTCGTTTCTGGCTCTGGGGGGCGGTGCTCAACTCCATTGCAAAGCTGAAGAGCCAGCGGTGTCTGAAGACGTCTCCGTGGTCATGTGACCGGCATGACTAAATGGTGAAGGTGCACAGAGTGCTATTACCTTCCCACAAAAGTGGTCCCTATTTTTCTACTTGCATTTTTACATACTTTCGAACTGCTAGGTTGGCAGAAGCTGGGACAAGTAACCAGAGCTCACTCCGTTACGTGGTGCTAGGGATTCGAACCGCCGAACTGCCAACCTTTCTGATCGACAAGCTCAGTGCCTTAGCCACTCTATGTGTATATTAAACATATTTTGCCCACATTTTACTTTCTAGAAATCAATTCAGTTTCTTTGTTTTGTGAAACATTTCGTGCAATTTTCTGAATGGGAATCAGGAGAGTAATTGGTCACATAGATGTAATGTTGAAGACTCATTTAAAACAACTGGATAATTATCCAAAAACCCATCAGAAATGATAATTTGGGCCTTGAAATAACTTAGTCTGTACAGCTGTTGTTTTAAAACAGTTTTACCTTCTTCAATAAAATAAAAGTACAGGGGAGTTAAGGGAATGAGCAAAGGAATACACTTTTTTTTCTTATCATGCCTTTTGTTAACTAGAGAAGAAGGACGAACAATTACATATATAGTATAGTGAAATCCATTCCAAGATATTTAGATACTGGAAGAGTTAAAAGAATCCCTGGGTACATGGAACTCAAAGCATGCAAAATCAGGTGCTGAGAAGCCAATCAAGAGTGGGATTTTTCCTCTTTTGGGTGTGCTTTTAAATGAAAAGGGAGATCTGTCTTTTGTCTTTATTCCTATGAGACCAGTGGTGGAATTCAGCCAGTTCACACCACTTTGGGAGAACTGGTTGTTAAGTTTCTGAGCAGTTTGATGAATTGGTTGTTTGAAGAAATCATTAGGGCAGAGAACCAATTGTTAAATTATTTGAATCCCACCACTGTATGAGACCTCAAGCCCAGGGATGGCTGAAAACCACATCAGAAAAGAAGCCTTAACCCATAGAAATCTGGATTAGAGATAACAGAATTATGTACAAGAGATTAAGAACAGTATTGGATATATGCAGAATAGATTCAATTTTACTGTATTTTATGGAGCAATGCTCCACAATGGGGTTTTTGTTTTCTCTCTCTCTCTCTGTTATGGGAAATCCTGGGCTGAGGGAAGAGCAGACTGAGATCATTCTCCTCAGAAGTCATTGCTTTTCTCTTTTGCCACTCTTCCCTTTTTCTTTTTCTTTCCTTCCAATATTCTCCTACTTCTGGGATTTGTCTTATATAATAAAGATTCTGAATTATTGTTGAATCAGTAATGCTTATTTCAGTAAGGGGGCACACTTTAGCACAAGTTTTCCCTTCTGGTAAAGCTACTCATGAGAAGAGGGTTGTGGTTTGAATCCTCCTGGCAGAGGGCTCTGTCTAAGGAAAAGTAAGGGGTAGCAGTAATACTGTGAGTTGGCTTTTCCCAGGAGTTTTGTGGAATGTGTGGTGGGATTATGGATGAAGAGATTAGAGACTCTTTCAGGGAATCAGCAATCCCCATCAACCACGTTCCATTCTCACATATTGTATGCATATGTTCCATTACAACACTATCCTAGAAGTTTTTATTGAGTGGTAAGCTGTTATATCATCAATAGTTTTTTCTCCCTATCAACTGTGTTTAAGAGTGGAACTTGAGGACTCCTTCATGTTCTGATAATCAGAGAATGTCCTTCTAATCATTTTTAAATGGCATATCTTTGTGATGTCATCCTTGTGTCATAGCTGAGGCGATTTGATTACATATTTCCAGTTTTAAAGTAGTATTTTCCATCTGCCACAATTCTTCTGTAGACACAATCTGTGAGAAAGTGATGGCTGAGGTGGTCAAAAGCTGGGTAGATGGCCAGTTTTGGGCTCCTATGGGCATGTTCCTCCTATGCCAACCTTAGACACTCTTTTCCAGGACTTCCATTTGCAGTAAGAGTTGGAAGGCTCAGACTGGGCTATTTTCTCATTATATGTCAGGTCTCTGACTGAGATGAACAGCTCAGTGAAATTTGAAAATATGGTGTTTAATCAGTCAGTTCTCTGCTCACATTTCTCTTGTCATTCCCTCCTGCTTCTGGCAGCCTGGATATTCTTTCTTGCTTTACTGGGAGGTCCCCAAATTCAATACATTTAATAAAGCCTGATGCGTAGTTTACCCATGCCCTGTACCAAATCAATTGAAAAATGCTTGTTCCACATGTTTTACAAGGTAACTTTTGATATACAGCAGGAAATAGCCTATTAATTGCTTTAAAGACACCTTTAAAATAAGGCTGAAAACACCGAGTGTTTACATCTTTAATCTTCAGTGTAAGAAAGTAAAGTTGTATCTTTATAAACTGTAAGAATTTAAAATAAACAGCAGAAAGGACGAGGAGATTTGGGATAAAGTTTAAATAAATTAAGAGCTCAGAAGACATTGGAATACTGAACACTGAGTGTTAAGACTTTGAAATTAATTTTAAATAATCAATTCTTTCTTATGGGAAAGAAAAAATGTTTTTAATAGGACAAGCAACTTATAATGGCATGCAGAAAATTTTTGAGGAACTGCATTATGACTTTGAATCAATAATATCAGCTGTGTTATGTCTTCTTGAAAACAGTCTGTTCCTAGAAGATGTTACAGAAAAAGATGTGCAACAAAGTCCATCTAAAAACAACGTGAATAAGGATTTGCCATTAGACATTAAAAAAATGGATGAGGAATTAAGAATTAAGGAAATATAATGATAATCCCATAGAACAATCAGAATAATTTCCTTTGCTGGGCCCACAAAAGTTTTTAAAATATTGAAGAAATTCAAAACAAGAATCATCAATCATCTGAATGGATTAAAGAGCAGAATTGGTTTATGTCAAAGGAACACAAAGTTGGTTAATTTAATCAGGGTTAAAATGGGGACATATTATTCTGAGTGATTCTTTTTGGATTTTCTGACATCTGGACTGGAAAAATACTCTGTATTAGATTTGTTTTCAGTTAACATGGTTTTTCCCCCTATAGTTACTTTATGAATCATAATCATATAACATTTAAATTGGCTTTATATCTGTCCTTTAAGCTGAATAATTTTTGTGAGCTTGTTCTTTTTAAAGGAGAAATTATCCTTCTTTGTCATGTTAAATTTTAATGTTCATACTAGATTTGCTTATAATTATGAGTTGAGATACGAAATGTTCATTACAATGAGACATATTGTTATTTGGTGTGGTTCTCTTTTGACCTTTTGATATCTGGAGTGGAAAAATGTTATGGGTTTTTTAAAAACTTTTTCTTACAGTTACTTTATGTATTTTAACCTGACAGGATTTAAACTGACTTTGTATTTAATTGTCTTTCCACTTAATGTAATAGATCTTTGTCAGATCATTCTCTTTAAAAGAGAATTGTCATGTTAAACTTTAGTCTTCTGTTCACACTAGGATCTCCGGACCACTTTATGCCTTTTAAATGTGCTTATAGCTAAATTAAATTAAGATGTGCAATGTTTAATTTTATATATGTGAACTAATATTATTTTAGCACTCTTTTGGGGCTTTTTGCTGACACTGGATTAGAGCAGATGTTATTCATTGGATTTGCCTTCGGTTAAAAGATGACTTATGGGTGAAGACCTTTATATCTATTAAGTAAGAGAAGGTGAAGAGATACCGTGTTTCCCCGAAAATAAGACACTGTCTTATATTTTTTTTGGCTCCCAAAAACACACTAGGTCTTATTTTCGGGGTAGGTCTTATATATTATGGTGCCAAATAGTGGGTGTGAGTGTGTAGGGGTGTTTCGGTGCACGGTTGCTCCTGAAAAGTCTTCCTGGAACTGGAGATTTACACTAGGTCTTATTTTCGGGTAGGTCTTATATTAGGGCAGGTTTAGAAAATAGTGCTAGGTCTTACTTCGGGTAGGTCTTATTTTCGGGAAACACTCACCTTTTCTTTTGTATTTGCTTTCTTGCACATTTCTATTTTTTTCTAGTATCTTTTACTAATGTACTTAAAAATTTGATAAAATTATTTAAAAAAACAGAAGGGGTGAAAAGTCACAGAAGATCCCACTTTCTTCTCATGTTGCAGCCTGGAGAAGATAAACTGAGCTATCAAGCAACCCTTGGATACATCCCCAAACATTAAAACTCTCCTTTATGATTTCATCAGAATTTGGAGGAAACTGTGAAGAGAGCATACCATCCCACCACTGTGAGAAACATCAGATGTTACAAGTAACAAGAGATACCTATAATTAAGTCAGCAGCACTGCATGAGCACAAAATTACATGCTGCTATTTATAACAACTATTGTCCCATGAACACACTAAAAACTCTAGGGGGCTAGTGGAAATGAGCAATATTATTCAGAAAAATTTCATTTTAATCTCCCTAAAAGGAAATGACAACTCCTCCAAGGAGAAACTAGCAAGCGTCCTCAGAGAATTACATTCTTAGCAGTGGAAACGAGAGCATAACAAGTTGTATACGAATGATACAGACACTCAGTGGATTGTCTCAAGTAATGAAAGAGAAGATGTTGAAATAAAGGAACATCCGAATCTTTAATTCATTATACTTCAAAAAAAAATCAACAAATAGAGGATTTGTTACTCATGGGATACCAGGACATGATCAAAAATTTATGCCAGCAGCTGCGTTCATGTTCTGAAAATTCATAACAAAAGCCTGTACCAGTAGTTGTACAGAAGCCTCAGTTTTCCTTTCACATTGTACTTCTTATAGCAAGGGTCCCCAAACTTGGCTGAGGAATTATGGGAGTTAAAGTCCACAAGTTTTAAAGTTGCCAAGTTTGGAGACCTTGTCTTATAGCAATCAATGCATGAAGTCTTCTGGGACTTTGTTCCAAGGGAGCCATTTACTGACTGAAGCTCGCAAGGCACTGATCCACCTGGAAAAAAGGACAAGCCAAAGCTGATCATTAAATGAATGGACTTTTGTCTAACTGCAAATTAAAACACACGTAATTACAACATAGTAAATGAGATCCAAACATACCTTTAAAAAAAACCTGTATCACCAAGAACAGAGGTTCACAATCTTGGCAACTTTAACATGTGTGGACTTCAGTTCCCCAGCCAGGAATTCTAGGAGTTGGAGTCCACACATTTGAAGTTGCTAAAATTGGGAATTTTTGACCTAGAATTTCAAAATGTGTCATATCCATTTGTTATCATCACACTTCATTCTTTGTGTCAGTTTACAGAAAGTAGCTAACTTTGCAAAGATTGTACAGCTTGCAATATTTTTACTTACTGCAGATATTTGCCTTATCTTGAAAATATATAAGCATTAATATATTTGAGCAAGAGATGAAAAAATCATCCTGCTTTTTCACACAGCTGGCTCTACCTTAGCTTGCTTAAATGATTATTCACTTGACTAAATACTTTTTTTAAAAAACAATCATCTGAGTTGATGGGTTGAATCCAGATTAAGTCAAGCTTAGTATAAACCCATTTAAATCCACAATACGTAAATTATTTTAATTGGGTCTATGCCAAGTAAATATGGCTAAACCTGGATTCAGTTGACTGTTTGAAAGACTTCTCAAGGGTATAGCTATCTATATCATGAGACACACATCCCTTTTAAATACTAATATATCTAGGTTTATTATGCCAGCTTTTGCTATCACAATCACTCCAAAATCCCTAGTAAATGTCTACTAGCATTGATTCAAGGGAACTGAAATCTAACACTTGTGGAGGGATACCAAGTCTACTCTATGCAGGATACTCTATGAAAGCATAAAGGGGCAAAATAATGTTTTGGGGTGCAGTGAACAGAGGAATATTACAAAGTGGGCTTGGTTTTGTTATAGTTTGGCTTAGTTTTCATGACTCTGACTCAAACAGGACATAGTGTACTTCTGTCCTTTCTGTCATTTCTGAGTATATATAAGAGAAAAAGAAATTTGGGGTCACAATGTCACTTAGATCTAAGGTTGTCCAGCATGGCTTAAGAATTTCTCCAGAAAAACTTAGTTCATAATCAGTTTATTAATCTTTAATACCTTGAGGGATCTTTGTTTTGAAGAATGGATCTAATCATTTGCAGATCTCCTAGCATTTTTATGAATGTATCCTAGACTACTTAATATTTGAAAGGCATTTTTGTTTTGTCCCCCACAAAGAGCTTACATTTCTTCATTTGTTCTTGGACTTGATCCAAGGTTACCATTTACCCAGGCAGAACTTTGAAGGAAGACTGTGCTGTGAAACTATTAAATTACATTTTGTCAGCAGATTTGATTGCACTCTCTTAGCGCTTCTACTTGATTTTTCAATGTTAAATGTTAGATTAAGGTACATGGATAATAGTAACTCAATTGGTGCTATTGATACAGTAACTTGGTGAATTTATTTGCAAATGGATATTACATAAGATATTTATTTGCATTGCATTAGGAGTACATGAAGTGTACTCCTAATATTTGTTTATACATATGTAAATTTATATAGAGAAAGATATTTAAAACCTATTTTATATAAATACATAAAATCTGTCAGTTGTGGATAATGCTTCTATTCGATGAAGTGAGTTGCAGCCCATGAAAACTACAACAAAAATTTTAAAGACCAACATTATTTATTTTCACATAAGTATTAATATTCATATTTTTATTTGAAAACAATTAGAGTTTCCTTTTAAATAATTAGGCTTTTCCATTATTTATCCTTCCCTCCATATTTGTAAGAGAGATATAGTAATAGTATTCATGCTTTGAGAGCCAATTTGGTTTAGTAGTCAAGGCACCACTGGAACCAGGAAGATTACGGGTTCTAGTTCTGCCTTAGGCATAAGCTGAGTGACCTTGGGCCAATCCTTATATAAATAAAAGAAAATTCTTAATTGTCCAGGCAATGTTTCCAAATCATTTTGAACTTCTGTGTATTTTTTTTTCTGCACCTACAGTGAAGTATAAACAGGCAAGCAGAAATATACCGGGGGGGGGGGGGACATATAGTTGGAAAAAAGATGAAATGATTTACCTTTGGTTTTCATTGACACTTTCGGCACATAAGTAGAAAGTAGTAAACTCTTCTGAAGGTGGCTGTACTTCAATCACAGATCTTCTGGAACCAAGGGTTTGTTCACTTACGCTGTAGCCCTGCAAGTAAATGCCCCCTGGAGGAGGGGGGGGAGATGGTAAATAAATGGCAAAGAATACTGGAAAAACTCCAAAAGATGTGATGGGAAAGGCTATTATATTGGGGCTATGAAAAGCCTGAAAACCAATCTGTGAAAGGACTTTTGAATTAGAGTTTCATGCTGACTTGCAGACAATTGTTTCATAAAATACAGATAGTTGCAGAATTCAGCAATTCTAAATTTTAGTATTTTTAAGCAGACTCTCAAGAGTCTACTGTACCATGGAAATAGGAGTTCTTCTATCTCAAGAGACTGTTTCACCAGTGTGAGGAAAATGAACATATGAACCTGGGCTTTGAGGAGACATGAAAGAAAAATCTGGAAAAAATTATAAAATGGGTTTATAAACATGACTAGCTTAAACTTAATTTAATTATTTTTATTTATTTAAATATTTAATTTCTCTGGCTAGTCACTCAGCCATGAATCTCTGGTCAGCTTATAAAAGTTAAAACAATAAAGTAACTATTATGACAGCAGAGATAATGGCCTTCTTGGAGCTCATGAGATGATTTGTGTAATAGATGGGACCCAAATTCCTTGTGTGTCCAATCACACTTGGCCAATAAAGAATTCCATTCTTCTTCTATTCTTCTTCCAAAGCATGCCATAGTTCTGAGGGATCCCACAAACCAGGGGCCTTGGCTCTGACTGCTACTTTCTGCCAAAACTGACTGAAATTAACCACAGTGAAAGAACAACACTACAATATTATATTCCCAATATAAAGCAAACTAAAATAGAACAGAGAAAACAATAACCAAAGAGAGAAATAAGAGAAAATGTGCAATAATATATGTATGTTCTAAGTCATGTGGTTATGGCCACCATCTACACATCTACATTTCTCCATATTTCACCAGAATCTTTTTTTGGCTCTAATATACACAGAAGGCTAAATAGAAGACCGTCCTCACACATTTAGCATATGGAAGATGCAGTCAGCTATCCCACTTGCTATACTGATTTCTAAATATGTATGTTATATAACTACCTTACATATTTTAAGAAGGATATAAAATAAATTAGTGGGAGAAGATCATTGCTTTTTCTAGCATAATTCAAAAGGTTATGGAAGTTTATATAACAGAATTATATTACCATTTACACAATATTACAAGATATTATAAACTATTTTATGTAACTCAGGGAAAAATGCTATTTCTCTAAAGGAAAAAAGGATGCAAAACAGAAAGGCAGAGCCACCTACCAACAGCATGTGTAGAACGTATGCTAGCATAAAAATATAAACAGCCATCTTTCAAAATGCAATAATGTTGAACCCATATATTCTTGGTTTTGTCTAACAGGTGGAGGAGCCCCAAGCACTCTGGGTTTTTGATAGCAAGTGGTGGAAGGCTTGTATTGTGCATGGTGACATCTTCCCACACATGGTTCTGTTGTTAACATTAGAAAATAAGTCAATTTTACCCACTTGTACCAGAACTACTGACATGCAAACATCTCTACATGTTTTTAAAAGTGCACTAATCAATTATTTGTTCAGTATGCAACAAATACCTTTCATTTTTAGGGCTAAACATCTGTCATATCCAATTTGTGTCCTTCTATTACAAGAACGTCTAGTGCATTCAATTTTTAAACATCATTAAATTTACTGTAAGTGACCATTTCATGGCATCAAGAAACACTTATTGAGAAATATATCTAATGGTAGCATAAATTTTTCTTAAGTAGTGAAATGAAGCTACTTCTTAATTCAATGATAATTATTCGATGTGCTTCCTAAATAGGACCTTTAAATGAGGCAGTTGAAATGTAACCCCAGAAACTATTTTTAGGCATCAACATTCACTCTGGAACTTGCTTATAAATCAATTTCACAACATTTAAGTTCTTGGGGGGAAATCATTTATCATAAGTTCCTGTAGATTGCAGCTGATAAAGCAGCTTGAATCCATGAAATTTTATTGCACATAAGTTTCCTGATCTTTAAAATGTCACAGAAGTTTGAGAAGTTTCTAAGGGGCAGCTCTGTCATGGACACATTGATATGATTGAACATCCAGTTGCTGTTATTTCTCACTGTCAAGAATGAGCTTTGTTATACTGACTCATGTTTCAAGCCTGAGCTGAAATACTCATAAACATTTACATTATTATGGTTTGTTGCACAGCCAGATGTTCAGATTAGATTTGGCATTTTTATCCACCTTTCAGTTCTGCCCAAGGAACTGGAATATGCAGATGTTGATGTTTGATGGTGTTACAAATATTGTTGCAGGATTTAAGCTGTTCTGAGTAAAGCTGCCTTTTGCAATTTATTGATGGTGATTTTGTTAATGCCGATGGTGTTCAAATGGTTCAAATCCCGTTGTTTTGAGATTGCACCCAAGGCATTTATTACTATTGGTACCACCTTTGCTTTGTTCTCCCACAGTTGTTCTATTTCTATTTGCAGCTTTTTGTATTTTGTTATCATCTCCTTTTCTATTATTCCAGACAGAAAATAAGTGGTAAGCCACTTCTGAGAAAAAGCATAGTTTTATTGGCACATTTATGTGATTACTGTATGAAACAAGAATGGATAAAAGGCTTTGAGCCAATTTAATATAGGGCCTTGGTGGTGCAGGCTGCTAAATGCCTAGCACTTAAGTTCCAGCTGCCTGCAATTATTGAAGGCTCGAATCCCACCAGGCTCAAGGTTGACTCAGCCTTCCATCCTCTTGGGGTAGGTAAATTGAGGACCCAAGATTGTTGGGGGCAATAAGCTGACTTTGTAAAAATGCCGCTTAGTAATAAGCAGGCATATACAATGGAATGAAGGCTATTGCTGAGCACATTGTAAGTAAGCCTGAGTCTTCGGAGAAGGGCAGCATATAAATGTAATTTTAAAAAATGGTTAAGTTATTGAGCTAGAAACCAGGAGACTGAGTTCTAGTCCTGCCTTAGGCCAGAAAACCCCAGGGTTACTATGAGGCAATCACTCTTTCTTAGCCCACAACTTCAGGTTTCAAAAACAAACTGGTCAGTCAATTCATGTTGCAATCAATGGATCAATACTCGATTATTTTTTTTTAAAGGAGGAGGGGCCCTGCATGTGTTGGAAAACACTAGGAAGAAAACAAAATGGCTATGATAAGGCCATTAATTCCAGAAGTTTATTTTTTAAATTGCATTTACTGGTCATCCCTCTTCAGATACCTTTGGACAGCTTGTGTGTGTGTGTGTTTCTACATAACACATGCATACACACACAGAGAGTGAATTGGTGAGAATGTTAAACCCTGAGGATCTCATAGATGAGGAGTCATGCAGAATCTCTCCCTACTAATCAACACTAATTGAAACCAAACAAAGAATGGAAGATAACCACAGTAAAACAATGCCTCTCACCCTCAATCCAAAATGCTGATCCAAAAGAATATAGTGGTTAATGGTAATGAAAGCTGCAAAAAAAATCAAGGCACATGAGGATGCATGGATCATCCCATCTCCATCACAGATCCTACTTCCTTCCAGTCTTAATAAGAGAAGGTTGGAGACCAGACAATAGTTGTCCGGGATTGTTGGGTCTGGGTCTGGGTTTTTGAAGAGAATGTGGACTAGAACTTCTTCAAAACCAATGGCACCACTTCCTCACTCAAAAAAGCTGACATCTTTCTATAAACTAAATTACAGGTCACTTCCCAGGTGACTATCCAATAGGGCTTGATTTAACAAGCACATGTGCCAAGGTAACAGATTGAAGAACTCTGTCCATTTCCTCAGGAGCTCAGAATAAAACTCACTCCAGATAACTTCACAAGGCTTTTGCCCAAACACTTCAACTGGAACTGGAACTCAGTATTGGACTCCAATACTGAGTGGATCTGAGCAAGTTTATTTGTAAAATATCAAGAATATTCCTCATAAGAGTCCTAGAGATGATACTATGGCCTGTCTTTCTTCATCAGCAACTGGGTTGTTATAACAGTCTGCCAGGCAGGCACTAGCAAATACAAAAAGGATGGAGAAACAAGAACATTTTAACATCTTTATAACTACAGTGTAAACTCTAATTAGCATCCTTACTCATGCTTGGTTGGATTCATTCTTAGTCTTCATTCAACAGTGATCCAGGCATCTTTTTATATACTTCATTTCCTGGAGTTCCTCAGAAAACCAAGAGGTATCCCAATATTGGCACAAGAAGAGAGGCTGTGTAGGGGCAATCTGATCTAAGGCCCCAGCAACATACTCATTTCAGGATGCCATCTCTGCCTAACAGTCCACCAGACCCTCATGGAAAAGCTCAAAGTCTTTCTAGAACCCTATTGTATCAGAATTTTACATCTTGCAGTGTGGGTGGCACCAGTGAGCCAAAAAGCAATCAAAAAGTGATCTGACCTTGACAATGGATTGATGATTATGTTTGCCAAACCTAGATCATGTAAACTGCCCCAAAACAAAAACTAGCTTTAGTGTGCAACGTTCAGTATGCTTGGGACCTGATGACTTGAACAGGTCCATAGTTGCCATGGAAACCACGACCTACTAAGCTACTCCAGACTCAATGTCACTGGGCAGCAAATTGAAATATCCAAGTATTGCAAGGCTAAGGGTTTCAATCACCAACCTAGCAATGAAACCAAAAGCTCAGGCAGGGAAGATACTGTGCAGCAGGGAGGATAGTACAACAGCAACAGTCTTCTTCAATATAGTCCCTTACTTGGTTATCTACAGGGCAGATCCTCTGAGGGCCAACATAAAACCAAAGTAGCCACATCTCTGAGAGGGGAAACCCCTGTCTTGACCTACCCAGGTTTCAGTGATACAAGCCAGGTCAGCTCTCTCATCCATTATCAAACCATATATGAGGACAGCTTTATTAGAGTGACCTGGCATTCAACAGCCAGAATTGTAGCCAGTTGTTACCTGGCTCTTAGAGGAGTTCCTGTAAGTTGGAAATTCGGTTTGTAATTCAAACAGTGAGCCTAACATCTTTAAAAATGAATGACCGCCCCCCAGCATCCCTTATATCTGCCCTGAGGTTCCAGTTTCCAGTAACCTCTATATCAAACAATAAGTTTAATATTTTAGAAACCATATTACCTGTTGAGTAGGATGTGCAGCTTTTTCCATGATATCTATCCACCTTTGGGGAAAAAGTACAAAAAAGTATAGTTTTGTTGGGAAGAAAAGAATTATGCATCGACTAACAGCAATTGAAAGGCTTATGCAAGATAAGATTGAAGCCTCTTGAGCTGCGCACATTTGATATTTCTCTACTTGTCTAGTCCAAAAGAATGGATGGTAACTCACTGGAACACCTAGTTCCTTCTCTGAGCTGTGAACTTAGCATACACATTTGCTCAAGTGAGTAAGTTTATTTATTTATTTATTTATTTATTTATTTATTGGACTTGTATGCCGCCCCATCTCCGAAGACTCGGGTGGCGCACAACTAAAAACAACAACAATAAATACTTAAAAAGAAATTAAACTAATTTCACAAGCCCCAAAATACAAAAACTAAAATTTACAGTGGTTAAAATAATTAAGAAACCCAGTTTGATGTGGTGGTTAAAGGCATATAGCTAGAATCTCAGAGGTTGTAAGTTCAAGCCACCCCAACCCCCTAGCCCTGATATAAAGCTAACTGGATGACCTTGGGCCGGTCACTGTGAGTCAATTCTATGAAGCAAGCAATGGCAAACCACTTCCAAAAATATTGACAAGGAAACTGGAAAAATGTAACCAGTAGTTACCATGAGTCAACACTGACTCAAAGCACCAGGCAAAAAACAAACCCCCATTTTGTGCAAGTATAGCAGTTAAGATGATCTAGTGTTAGGTAATAAAATAAATTTGTTTTATTAAGAAACTTGCTTTGAGGTAAAGCTTGCATCCTCATTATGAGGGTGTGGAGAGGAGAAGGAAGAAGTATTTTGTTTTGTCAGTAGCTAGAAGGCTGAAGACAGTGCCTAAAAGTATCAATCTTTCAATCAGACAAAAGCAGTGTACAAGTAGTCCTCATTTAGCAGCTGCCTTGTTTAATAATTGATTGCAATGATGATGGTGATGAAAAAGTAACTTTATGACCCATCCTCACATTTACAAACATTGCAAGTCTGCAAAGCAAAAGAAATGTGAAATTCATAGGCACAATTACAGTTTCACTTAAAAACCACTTCATTTAACCACCCAGTTACTGGTTCCAGTTGTGGTCACTAAATGAGGGCTATTTGTAGAGTGGAATGAAAGGAACACTCCTTGCTATTATCTTGATCATCAGTACTGCTAGTGGTCAGTAACATGGATGATGCTTCTGGAGTTGTGTGTGTGTGTGTGTGTACACATACACACATGACACCGAGGAAATGCACTAATGGGAGTTCTGACATATACACCATATGTATGAACAGACAAGGAATAGTATAGAGCAGTGGTATTAAACTCAAGACCCAGGGGCCGAATCCGGCATGTGCGGTGTTTAGATCTAGCCTGCAGGGCTGCCGTGAAAACAGCCAAGGACTGGCCTGAGGTGCTTTTGCCAGCAAAAACAGAGCTCGGGAGGTTTCGACAGCTTCCTGCAACCTTGTGCCAGCAAAAATCGAGCTCAGGAGGAGCATCCCTCCCGAACTCCATTTTCACTGGCAGACGGTTGCAGAAGGCCGTCGAAACCTCCCAAGCTCTGTTTTCATTGGCAGAGCGCTTGGGCTACCACAGGCAACCCCGACACGAGTGACAACAACCTGGCCATGCTTACCCGGCCCCCAAGGTCAAACACAACCCTGATGCGGCCCTCAGTGAAATTGAGTTTGAAATCCCTGGTATAGAGGAAAGCATTAAATCCTTTTTCTCTTGCTTCTGAACTTTTGATAGAGCTCTTGTTGTTCATGTGAAAAATAGAATCTTGGACCAGATATAACTCTGATGTGATCTAACAGAACTGCAATATTAAAGAAAACAGAGAAATGACTCCAGCCCCCCCACCCCAAAAAAAAACAAACCTACTGGGAATAAGAGAATGCTAACAGAGACAATCCTTGCCAGAGAAAGAGAGGACTGTAATTAAGTCTGAGTGCCATATGTTTGTTCTCCCTCCCTCCCACAACAGGCTGATGGGTATTCCTGTTACATAACTTAATAAATGCAACACACACACACAAAGAGAAAACATACTAATTTAATGACTAGAATGTACCTCTTCATTTCTTGGGCTGATATAGCGTAGAAATAAAAAACCCTGTTTCCAGCCCGAGGAACACATTTAAATGCAAAAGGCTTGCCCAGGCTGTTATCCATGCCAATTTCAGCACCTTCGACCTTTGTTACTTCCAACGGTCTGCATTTTCCTTCATCCTACAACAAAATCAACAAATTCAAGCTTAAAGAGTGCTTTTGATGCAAGTTTAATTGCCAGAGGTTGAAAGGCATAGCCTTATTTATGTAGCAAGATTAATCCTAATTTATCTAATCCTAATTTAGACAAATTGTGAAACACTTATGCTTCTGTCTAATGTTCCTACACATTGGATATCTCAATATTCTATATTTTCTAATAGTACAGCTTGGAAAGAGGAGGCCAATTTCTCCGGCCACATTCCTCTACTTTTCATCATCAGCACCATGATAATATTTTTAAAGTTTACAGAATATGGTGGATGACAATGGGCCATATAATGTTGCCTTGTAACCAAAAATCTTATTAATATTTTCAGTCTAGTTGGACAATAGTTAATTGATTTTATAACTGACAGGCTATTGCAACATGTTTGTAAATCAATCATGATTCCCAAATACAGTCAGAAAATAGAATTTAAATAAGAAGCTAGTCCAATATGGAGTTGAAATTGAATCTGATAGACCAGGGATATCAGATCCTGCCCCTCCTCCCTTATTAAGCAAACCAATCTCCTACAGTTGAATTTAAGAACAGTGATTAGGAAAAACTGTCTCTTCAAAATGTTACACAGGTTCTGTTTCATGGGCAATCCATTTCTCTTTCTCAATCTTGGTCATTTTACATGTTGATGTTTGTTGATCAATATTAAGTTATAAATATTTAACCAAAGAAGTAGCAGGAGCAAACATAACTCAAAATCTTTGCCATCAAATATATATTTTTATAATTGGGAGAAAGGGAAGGATCTCAAATTGAATAGTATTATTATAGTCAGCATTCATAACATTTTTTAAATAAACAGACCCACTATTTGGACTAGGGTAACTTAAAACTATGACTTGATTGGATGCCAGCAAACACTTTTTAAAAAATTTAGGACTGAAAAGAAAGTCTCTCTCTCTCAAAAATCTGTCCCACCAGTATAATGAGAATACATTTATGACTTTATAGAGCTGAGCCTTGAGCTGATACAAAATGGAAGTATAAATCTGAACCTAAAACTATAGAATGAATTCCTAACTATGGTTAGCATAAATTAGATCTTAGCCTTAGTGCATGTCATTTGGAGTAGACTTGAAATACAGTTATTAGGGCTGAGTTTGGTCCTGTTAATCTTGAGGAAGTAGGCAGGACTCTTAGAATTGAAAGCCATCTCAGTATATACTTTTATCCTTCTGCGCTACCCAAGGCTGACTGGGAAATAGTGTATGGTAAGTTTTATGATGTGAGCCGCCCTGAGTCCCTAGGGAGATAGGGTGGCATATAAGACCAAATAAATAATCAGCATGAATGCATCCTTGTAAGGGAGGCAGTTCTGCTGACCTTTAAAGATACTATATGCATGCTCTCTCCTCGTGAAAGATTCCTAAACCCAAATTTTGTTTTGGACAAAATTTCAGGGTAGATTGTTGAAAGATATTTGCTTTCTGCCATCAAAAGGCCCTGAATGAAACAGCATTGATTGCACCTATGAATAATCTCTGGAAAAAGTAGTATGGAGATAGTGTATTCATTTTAGCAACCTTTGATACCATTAACTCTGGTATCCTTCTGGACCAGCTCCAGGAGGTAGGAATTGGCACATTGTTTTATGCTGCTTCTCAACCTTCCTCTGCAGTTTGTTCCAGTCAATGTCAATGAGGGATATGGGGATGTCTCACAGCTCCTGTGGTGTGGAATGCCTCAAGGCTCAACTGTCTCCCTGCTCATGTTTAACTACTTGAAGCCACTGGATAAGGTCATTCAACATCTTGAGGTGTGGTGCCATCAATATACTGATGATACCCTGCTCCATATCTCTGCCCTGAATAACCAAATGATGCAATGCACGTTTTATCTCATTGCCTGGGGTCTGTGGGTTCTGTATGGAAAGAAGAAGATACAATTCAATCACAGCAAGATGGAGTACTTTGGGTTTTAGGGTCTCTTGGAACTGATGGTTTCCACTCTTTAATTCTACATCAGGATTATTGCACAATTTGGGGTCCACGAACAGCAGGTAAGACCAGGGGCTTTTCCACAGCTTTGTTGTTCCCCTTCCTGGATAAGCAAGCCCAATACATGATCATTCATGCTTGGGTAACCCTCCAAATAGACTACTGCTATGCACTGTATATAGGGCTGACCCTGAAGAACATTCAGAAGGTTCAAATGGTCCATTAAGTCCATGTTACACTTTTGCTCTGTGAAATGCCCTGACTGCCAATTTGCTTCTGGGTAGAATTAAGAAGCTGTTTATTATTTATACATCTCTATATGGCATGGAACCAGAATATTCTTATACCCTTTTTTTAGCTGTAAAAAAGTGATTTTTTTAAAAAATAAAGACACTGGATCTAGGTTGCATAAATTAAGACAACTATTTGATGGCACAAAGCGTTAGATTTTTTTTTTAGAAACATTGCTCTAGTTATTCTCCTCTAGTGGTTCTGTAAGACTGAATTGCAATTCAAGGTTCATTGATCAAACAATATCATATGGATTTAGCAAAGTACTGTGAAAACTGTACTGATAGTATGTTACATCACATTTTATAAATACAGAATAAAATTTGAGTACAATGTGTATGTTCTACTTTATTGAATTTTAATTTACTGCTTTGTTCCATCTCCATTTCCAGTCCATAGTCCCTTGAAACCATTTGAAAACTGGCCATGTGTTCATGTTCAATTGTCTAACTTTTGAACACTAAATGTATGCTCATCACTATCACCCAATCACTCTTTCTTCCAGGTGACCAATTGGATGATGAGAAATCATCATTCAAATAATGCCTTTCCCTCAAGCTACTGCAGCACTTAATAAAAATATATTGACATTGCTATTTTAAACTGGTGACATTGCATAAATATATATGGGTCCAGAAATGCTGCTGGAGCAAAGCAAATATAGAAAGGCTTTAGAATGGCTCTTAGTCTATTCAAATCTGGATTAATTTTATTTAGTACTCATAGCATATATGGTAGGTTAATTGTGTGTGTGTGTGTGTGTGTGTGTTGCGTGTCTGTAAAAATATAATTTGTGCAAAGGTGTCTAGTTGTAAAATGTTCACTTTCAGATTTTGATGAAGTTTCTTATAAATTGAATTCGATGTACAGCTTTCCTATGTAAAAACTAAAGAGATGTTTTATTTAAAAAATTGGCTAGATAAATTCTTAGAAAGCAGTTCATTTCAAATGCTTATGCATTTATACACACAGATGCACAAACAAATCTTGTGGTTAATTCTAGCCAGATTACTGTAGTTTCAGAAGGCATTTTATTTATCTATTATTATATTTAGCTAAAATAAATAATAAAACTGGACAGCTGTGATTTCATCAATGTGAAGAGTTTTGTTTGATGCTTGCACAGTATGCTGCTTCTTTTTCTAAAATTCCAAAGGATAAGCAGCACATTTTTATTATACTGTAATGCTATGAACAGGATTTTATTTTCCTAAAACTCCCTTTACAATCCCAATGAGGCTATTGTATTTTTTAAAAAGAAAACTATCACAAGATATTTAGCTTTATTTGCTGAAACCCAAATGTAAACCAACAGTGAAATAAAAATGAAGAGAAATGGCCAATTACATGGAAGGAAGATGAAAGCAATAACAAAGCTTCTGTTTTAAATGCCAGAGGTCCTCTCTTTAATTCTTTACATCACCAGATAGATCTGAAAAGATATCTGCTTGACTCTCTGAAGAGTCACGAGTCCTACTTATAAAATGGAAGTGTTGCTGTCTTATATAATGTAGGCTCCTGTTTCATATGGAAATCATACAAACTTGCAACCCAAATACCAAGATTTCTTTTCCCCTATGAACAGAAGTTATTTGAATAATGCTGTCTGGGGTAGTGGAGGTGCTTTATCAGATCACTTACATAGTGAGTTATCCCTTTCTTGTGACATTGGAACAGAGATTCTCCTGATCAACTTCTAGGCCAGCATTTATCAATCTTAGCAGCTTACAAATGGCTGGACTCCAACTTCCAGAATTCTCCAGCCAGCTTGAAGTCTGAAAGCTGCTAAGGTTGAGATACACTGTTCTATACAATTGAAAATTAAAGGAGCCAATTATATTTCTTAATATTAAAGCAGTTTCACACTTTCTGTGAATTAATCATGGGAGATTAAGATATTAATAAGCCTTTGTGCATCACCTGGCTAGAGAGCAGAGTTCCCCAAGATTAGTGTGAGTTACATTTCAATAAGAATTCTCAGGATTGCACTATAAATGACTGTAAAGAAAAGCCAAAGTGCTTACTGAATGTACAACAGCTTAGAAACAAAGTACTTGATCGTGGATGGCTGATTAAGAGGTAGTCAGGTGCAGCCTCTCCACCCCAGATGGTCTCTTGAAGTTTAAGCTCCAGTTTGCAGAATTGTCAGTAATGGCTACATTAGCTAAGTAATTATGGGAGTAGGAGGCCTTAGCCCTGGAGAGCTCTCAAGCTGAGGAAGTCAGTTCAAGAGACAGAATAGAGGAAGAAGGGTTATAATGGCATATTCTACTTCTAATATCTATCCAGTCTGGATGGAAACCAGAGTGCAGAGATGAGGAAGTGTGACTTTAACTAGCTTTTCCATGAAAGTTCATCTTGGGATCCTGTTACTGGGAGACGAAGTGTTGAAAACGTTGCCAGACTATATGGGCCAAATATGTTTTCAGCAACAACAACAACAACAAACCAAGGATTGTTTCTATTTAATTTATATAAGCAAAACTAAGCTAAGCTAAATTAAACTAAGGTAAACTAAACTATAAACTAAACTAAACTATTCTGCTTCCAATGGAACATTTTGCTGTAGCAAAACATTTTACTGTAGCAACATATAGTATTTGAATTAGAATTCTCTGTATCTCATCTACATGTTCTGATTTTGTTACAGTTATTATTGCATGCTATGAGGCATGATCTCAGGAGAATTTGTTTGCTTCAAGAAGAGGAGAATGCAGAAATGAAAGTGATTCATGGTGAGACTTCTTGGTGTTCCTTTTTACTATTTCAAAACAAGTATAAATGTTCAGAAAATCTGGACAAGTTGAGAAAAACTGGGCTTCTGCTTAGCTTTCATTTTTTTAAAAGTATTTATTGTTCCTGTTTTTAGTTGTGAGCCGCCCCGAGTCTTTGGAGATGGGGCGGCATACAAGTTAAAAAAATAAATAAATAAATAAATAAATAAATAAGCAGATTTACAATGATTAAAATATGAATGTACATCATGATATAGAGTAGTGCGGTGGCCTAGAGGTGGAACTCTTTCCTCACAGTCAGGAGGCTGTGAGATAGATCCTGGCAGGGATGGGATTCAAATTTTTTAACAACTGGTTCTGTGGGCGTAGCTTAAGTGGTAGGTGTGGCTTGGTGGTCATGTGACTGGGTGGACATGGCTCGGTGGTCATGTTATTGGCTGGGTGTGGCCGACTCAATATCACTCACATCGAGGCACACATCTCCTCGCCTGGCCTCTCAAGACTGTGGGGATGCTACAACAGTCGTAAGTGTGAAACATGGTCATAAGTCACATTTTTCAGTGCCATTGTAACTTTGAATGGTCACTCCACACAAGCAAAGTACCAACAAAGGAAGGGAAAAAACTCCAGAGACGTTCCTGAGACAGGATGTCTAGTCCTGCCAAGAACGTAATAAGGGTTAATGGAGAGGCAGTTTCTGTAAGCAACACCAGAATGTTTCCTGCCTGCCTTCCTTACAGGATTAGGCCAGTAATTTCTTCTAACAACGCGTTCTCTGAACTGCTTAGAATGTTAACCAGTTCTAGCAAATAGGTGTGAACTGGTAGAATCCCACCCCTGGATCCTGGGTAGAGGCAGATATTTCTCTCTCTGGGCACACTGAGAATATATCTGCTGGAAAAAAACCTCTGCATTGGCCACAGGAAGGGCATCCAGTCAGTAAACACTAAGCTCCATTCAGTTGCCCAGACTCCACCCTTCAAGGCATTATTGGGTCAATAAAAGAGGATGATGATGATGTACATCATGATATAACAGTGCCAACTCATTTGGGATATAAAATAGTTTCTTCAATACTTGTAATGCTTCTGATACTCAGAAACTTGAATGAATGGGACACGCTTTCTTTGAGAAAAGAATGATATTCCAATTTATTATTTCCTATATCTGTTTGCTTTCTAAGCCAAACATTCAAAATGTACATTGTGATTTCCACCAATAAAGAAAATGAATAATTTCCTAATAAGACAAAGGATGGGAAGGAAAGAAGGAAGGGAGGGAGGGAGGGAAAGATCATGGCAACTGGAAACTACATTGTGACTTGCACTTCTGTGGATTACAGCCCAGATAGACTCTGAGAGATTAATTAGCAAATCTATTGACAAGCAGTGGCCATTTCAGAAGCTTTGTAAATGAAATAGATAGTAGCATGCTTGTAAAGAATAGATGCTCTCTGCCTGTGGCGGATAAAGCTCTGTCAGAATGTAATGCAAATGTACATTGTATCTCTTTGGAGCAACAGCGTGGACCAAAATCTATTTATAGTTAAGCCCTTTTTAAGGGAAAGCACTTAGCAATGAATATAGAGGCTTGAAAGAAGAAGGGCATGAGTGGAATAATGTGAAAGAATTATATACAATAAAGCAGTATCATCTCCTCTGATTTTTCTTGAACATAAAAAATAAAAAGGTTGCATTGCATTGCTAATTTATTCAATTTGACTGGGAAATAGCACATGAAATAGATTAGAATTGGACAATGTTCTCTGATTTTTCTGTAATTTACCTGCCAGATGTTTACACTGGCAATTTTCATCAACAGGGATACCTAGGAATGTTTTATGATGGATGTAATTTTTATATATATATATATATGCATATATATATATATATATGCATATATATGCATATATAATTTTGGAATTGGCCTAAAACTCATTTAAATGATTGAAATGCTTTGTCTATGCTTGCCCAATAAAAAAACGATTGTGAGCTTTTCAGTCTGACAGACGAATCCCTCAATTTCCCTTTTCATTCAGTTAAGCATGAATCAAATAAACAAACAAAAGAATTGCCAAGGGATCCACTTCGCTGTCCTCTTGAATATCTGGATGCTGATCTAAAAGTGATGTGTTTATGTGCACATCGGACTGAAATTTAGAGAAACATCTAGAACAGCACCCACCAGCCTTTTGGGCACCAGGGGCCGGTTCCATGGAGAGGAGTTTTTCTGTGGATCAGAGGGGGTGCGGCCCGGTTTCTGGCATGCCGGGGCCTGGTGCCAGTCCACGGACGGGGGATTGGAGATGTCAGATCTAGAAGCCTGCTAAATTACAAACAGCTCAAAGACTGAAACAAGATTATATATGCATTGAAGAGATATGTAAGCAGGAAAAACCAGATGCCCAGATAAAAGATGCAGTAGTGGAATATCTTTCAGTGATCTTTGAGAAATTATGTAAGACAGTCATAGTGTCAGAGGATTGGAGAAAGGCAAATATTGTTGCTATCTTTAAAAAAAAGGGAGGTAGGTTGTAACTACAGTTTGTCTGCTTGATGCAAATATTTGCCTTACTTTTGGAACAGAAGATCAAGCAGAATATCAGTGAGGTTTCAGAAAAGTCTGCAATGCTTGGAAGGAGCCAGAGTAGGTTTATCAAGAAAAAAAAGCATGCAAAATCAATCTGATCTTCCTTCTTTTTTTGATAGAGTGAGTGACCAGTGTAGTTGAATTTGGATGTACCATGCCTTGACTTTACCAAAGTAGAGAAAAATGGCAAAATAGAAAATGGATTATACTATCATTATTCAGCTGATTTATTATATCCAATACAAATTGCTGGGAGATAAGCAGTACTTAATTGTGCAAATGTTTCCAATTTAAAGATCTTAATCTTGAACCAAGAAGTCCTGCTGTACTTTACAGAATGTTGATTTACTAGTTCCCAATTTCATCCTTCTTGTATTATAGTACTATCTGATATGGCACAGGTGGGCAACTATGGCCCCTTTAAGATCTGCGGACTTCAACTCCCAGAATTCCTGAACCAGCATGGCTGGCTTAGGAATTCTGGAAGTTGAAGTCTACAGATTGTAAAGGGGCCATAGCTGCCCACCGCTGTGATATGGGATAGTATATATACAGGTAGTCCTAGACTTACAACAGTTCATTTAGTGATTGTTCAAAGTTACAGCAGCACTGAAAAAAGTGACTTATGACCATTTTTAACACTTATGACCATTGCAGCATCCCCATGGTCACGTGATTTACATTTGGATGCTTGACAACTGGTTCAAATTTATATTTATTTAACCAATTCCAATGTCCGGGGTGTTGTGATCACCTTTTGTGACCTTCTGACAAGCCAGATTCACTTAAGCATGATGTTACTAAGTTAACAATTGCAGTGATTCACTTAACAAATGTGGCATGAAAAGTCATAAAACCGGGCAAAACTCACTTAAATTTCTCACTTAGCAACATAAGCATTGGGCTCAACTGGGGTCGTAAGTCGAGGACTATCTGTATTTTGTTTCCAATGCTTTGAGAAATATTTCTTATCAAAGTTCTCCACCTGCTGGACAATATTTGTAATTAACATGGTATCTTTAAGAAAGTATTATACTGTAATACTACAGTACACAGTATATAGATAAGGATACACGCTGAAAGTGAAGTAAAGTGCCCTCTAGCTGTGTTGTACGAGAACTCCATATTTATTACTTAATCATAGTTTAGAAATGATTCTTTTTAAATCAGATTTTATGGTTTGAAATTTGGAATAAATCAGATAAGTAGTTAATCAGATATTAAAATGAAAACAAGGCTTTTCTCCTTGAGCCACCAAATTGAAGTTCAAAACAGGATAGGAATAGGACATGTTGGTTTGATTTGCATTATCATTATTCATTTCACTGTAATAGAAGATACAGAATTCTGTCTGAGTTGGTAAGATGTAACCCTTTTAATCTTATTGGAATACCATTTTCAAGTAAATGCAAGACCTAGTTTCTCTATAAATTATTTATGATGAAAAGAAAAAGCCCTGAATGATGAATTGTGAAAGATCCAACAGCGAAAAAGATTCAGAATCATTTACAGGTGCAACTTGAAAAATCAGAATATCGTGCAAAAGTTCATTTATTTCCGTAATGCAACAAAAGGTGAAATTAATATATGAGATAGACTCATTACATGGAAAGCAAGATAGTTCAAGCCATGATTTGTCATAATTGTGATGATTATGGCTTACAGCTCATGAAAACCCCAAATCCACAATCTCAGAAAATTAGAATATTGTGAAAAGGTGCAATATTCTAGGCTCAAAGTGTCCCACTCTAATCAGCTGATTAAGCCATAACACCTGCAAAGGGTTCCTGAGCCTTTAAATGGTCTCTCAGTCTGGATCAGTAGGAATCACAATCATGGGAAAGACTGCTGACCTGACAGTTGTGCAGAAAACCATCATTGACACCCTCCATAAGGAAGAAAAGCCTCAAAAGGTAATTGCAAAAGAAGTTGGATTTTCCCAAAGTGCTGTATCAAAGCACATTAATAGAAAGTTATGTGGAAGGGAAAAGTTTGGAAGAAAAAGGTGAACAAGCAGCAGGGATGACCGCAGCCTGGGGAGGATTGTCAGGAAAAGGCCATTCAAAAGTGTTGGGGACTTTCACAAGGAGTGGACTGAGTCAGTGCATCAAGAGCCACCACACACAGATGGATCCTGGGCATGGGCTTCAAACGTTGTATTCCTCTTGTCAAGCTGCTCCTGAACAACAAACAACGTCAGAAGCGTCTTACCTGGGCTAAAGAAAAACAGACCTGGTCTGTTGCTCAGTGGTCCAAAGTCCTCTTTTCTGATGAGAGCAACTTTTGCATCTCATTTGGAAACCAAGGACCCAGAGTCTGGAGGAAGAATGGAGAGGCACACACTGCAAGATGCTTGAAGTCCAGCGTGAAGTTTCCAAAGTCTGTGTTGATTTGGGGAGCCATGTCATCTGCTGGTGTTGGTCCACTGCGCTTCATTAAGTCCAGGGTCAACGCAGCCATCTACCAGGAGATTTTGGAGCACTTCATGCTTCCTTCTGCAGACGAGCTTTATGGGGATGCTGACTTCATTTTCCAGCAGGACTTGGCACCTGCCCACACGGCCAAAAGCACCAAAACCTGGTTCAATGACCATGGGATTACTGTGCTTGATTGGCCAGCAAACTCACCTGACCTGAACCCTATAGAGAATCTATGGGGCATTCCCAAGAGAAAGATGAGAGACATGAGACCGAACAATGCAGAAGAGCTAAAGGCCGCTATTGAAGCATCCTGGTCTTCCATAACACCTCAGCAGTGCCACAGGCTGATAGCTTCCATGCCACGCCGCATTGAGGCAATAATTGCTGCAAAAGGGGCCAAACCAAGTACTGAATACATATGCATGCTTATACTTTTCAGAGGTCCAATATTGTCCTATGTACAATCCTTGTTTTATTGATTGCATGTAATATTCTAATTTTCTGAGACTGTGGATTTGGGGTTTTCATGAGCTGTAAGTCATAATCATCACAATTATGACAAATCACAGCTTGAACTATCTTGCTTTGCATGTATTGAGTCTATCTCATATATTAGTTTCACCTTTTAAGTTGCATTAGTGAAATAAATGAACTTTTGCACGATATTCTAATTTTTTGAGTTTCACCTGTATACATTTGGAACAAAATTTGACTCACTTTTGATATTCTGAATTCCAAGTAATAATTAAGGTTATGAAAGCATGGAAACTGTAGGCTAAAATTAAGGATGAGATACTGAAAAAGATAACACATATATTGTAGATGTACCCTGGATGTAATTATGATTTTATACTTTACTCTAATTTATTTCTTCGTTTACTATGAAGCCTCTTCCAAGAGATCAACACAGAAATGTGTGGTTTAATAGCTTCAGGACTCCGTCAGAAATAAGTGTTTCCACCATGGTAGGATCATAGGAATGCTGCAGCAAATTGCACGAAGTACAAAGTACAGGGATATTTGAAAATCATAAATCCTGTAAGAATTTAAAAAATAGGTAAGGTTGCAAGGGAGGATGGTGAAACTGGAAAAACTATGGTAATACATGATTGTAGTGGTTGGGAAATTTGTTGAAAGTGTGTGTTAAGACTGCATTCGTGCCTGACAATGAAAAGAGAACCTATGAAAAGAGAAAAATTAAGAAGAGTGCAAAAATCATGCAAAGATTAGTTTGTTAAGTATACCTGGAAAGATGTTGGCAATCTCAGAAGAAGCTGAGAAATAAAATGCACAAAATTTGAAAAGTGCAGTGAAACTCTGTTTTGGGCTGTGAATGTACAGGCCAGATTTTTGCTTTTCAACAGGTCAGTGAGGAAGATATGAATGTATGAAAAAATGTGGTATCTGTTAATTTAGAAAAAAAAAGTATATGATTCTAGAATGGTATGTATGAATGTAGTACTGAAGTTTACTTGCTATATGGAATAAAAGTAATATGTGATGGAAGTGAAACATCCATGACATAAATAGAATGTTTACCAGATAGTTAATAGTAACATTGAGATCTGTGATGTTTCTTTGGCTGCTTAATGATTTTACAGATAGATGTATAGGCAGTACTTGTGGTATACAGATGATGCCACATGGTTGGCTGAGAGCCTAAAATATTTGCAGCAAATATTACAGAGACTGTTTGTTGCAATAAAAATAATGCATCTGAAAATTAATGTATCAAAAAGAAATAAGTTCAAGATCATGGGGAAGCTGAGTGCTGCCATGTGTTTATTGGACCCGTGTCCCTCCTGGCTGGTTTATGTCGCCCAGGAGGTTACACGAAGCTGGCTCCAGGCAGGGATTAATGCTTCTTTGAGTGAGGGATCTTTCCCTGCCACCTTGAAGGAGGCGGTGGTGAGGCCCCTTCTCAAGAAGCCTGCCTTGGACCCAGCTAATTTAAACAACTTTCGTCCGGTTTCAACCTTCGCTTTGTGGCAAAGCTTGTTGAAAGCATGGTAGCTCAACAGCTCCCAGTGTTCCTGGAAGAAACCGATTACCTAGACCCACACCAATCAGGCTTCAGGCCCGGGTACAGCACGGAGATGGCATTGGTCACACTGGTGGATGATCTCTGGAGGGCACGGGACAGAGGTTATTCCTCTGTCCTAGTCCTGTTAGATCTCTTGGGGCTTTTGATACCATCAACCATGGTATCCTACTGTGACGTCTCGAGGGGCTGGGAGTGGGGGGCACCATTCTGCGGTGGTTCTCCTCCTACCTCTCGGGCCATACACAGATGGTGATGGCGGGGGGCCAGGGATCGGCCCTGAGGTCCCTCCTTTGTGGGGTGCCTCAGGGGTCAGTTCTTTTGCCCCTTTTGTTCAACATCTATATGAAGCCGTTGGGTGAGATCATCCGTGGTTTGGGGGTGAGGTATCATCAATATGCTGATGATACCCAGCTTTTTATCTCCACCCCTAACCAACCCAGTGGCACCCTCGATATGATGTCCAGGTGCCTGGAGGCGGTGCGGGTCTGGATGGGGAGGAACAGGCTCAACCCGGCCAAGACTGAGTGGCTATATGTACCGGCATCTCAAGTTGTCCAGGATATACCACCTTTAGTTATGGGGGGAGAGGTGTTACCCCCCGTAGATAGGTCGCGCAACTTGGGTGTCCTCCTGGATGCACGGCTCAGTTTAGAGGAGCAGGTGGGAGTCGTGGCCAGGGAGGCATTTGCCCAGGTTCACCTGGTGTGCCAGTTGCATCCCTATCTGGATTGAGATGCCCTACATATGGTCACTCATGCACTCGTCACTTCCCGTTTGGACTACTGCAATGTTCTGTACATAGGGCTGCCCTTGAGGACCACCCGGAGGCTTCAACTTGTCCAGAATGCATCAGCGTGGGTTGTGATGGGAGTGTCCCGATACTCCCATGTTACACCCCTCCTGTGTGCACTGCACTGGTTACCGGTTGCCCTCCGGGTGAGATTTAAGGTGTTGGTGTTAACCTACAAAGCCCTTCATGGCTTAGGACTGGGATATATACAGGAGACCCTGCTGCCAGCAACTGTTTCCCATTGTCCTGTGCGCTTTCACAAAGTGGGCCTCCTTGGGGTTCTGTCAGCCAGACAATGTCAGCTGGCAACCCCTAGGGGTAGGGCCTTCTCTGTGGGAGCACCCACCCTATGGAACCAGCTCCCCCTGGAGCTTCGAGTGGCCCCTGACCTCCGCTCCTTCTGTCGAGACCTAAAAACCTGGTTGTTCCAACTTGCTGACCTGGGCTGAGGGTGGGGAGGGGAGTTTTAAACAATGGTTTTACTGTTTTTAGCTTTTAATTGGGTTTCTCATTTAATTGTCTTTTACTTGTATATTTTGTATTGTTTTACGACTGTACGCCACCCCGAGTCCTTCGGGAGATGGAGCGGGTTAGAAATCCAATAAATAAATAAATAATATAAATGGAAAAATATTAGAGCAAGTAGAGTGAGATGGGGATTTTATTAGTTCCCTTATAGTTGATTTGTTAAGAGAGATCAACCAGAGGAGTGTGACTCTATTTCTGTGGCTTTTGATACTATTAACTAGGGTATGAAGAAAGAATAAATAAGTTGAGAGGAAGGGAATGAGGAGAAAGTCAGGACTGGATGAAGTTCATAAAAAGATGAGGTTTTAAAAACGAAAGGCAATATATGAACTAGCGTACGGACCCAGTGAAAATTATTTAGCAAGACAGAAAGTTATGGAGAGATATAGCCAATAGTGTTGGTGTAAACTAGATTTAGTTAAATTTCTTTTAACTAAAGTGTTTCTCAATTTCTTTTGCTAACTCTTAATTTCTTCCTGCATTTTTGCATAACATCCCAAAAGGAAATAGTACTATATGTGTAAGAAAAAAAATCTTTTTAACTTGTACCCTTGAACCAATTTGCATGTATATTCAAGCCAATCTGAATTATTAAGTTTGTAACATTGTGCTTGCTGTTGAGTGCAACAACAACAAAAAGAACAAAACAGATTTGGTTCAACATTCATTCTATTAAACCAAAACAGCAGGTAAGCATATTAAAATTTTCAGCTGTATAATGGAGTCTGTGGTAAGTTAATTCATTTAATAAACAACCTATACTTTTAAGTAAATCTTTAATAAGTATATGTATCTCAAGAGTGTCTCAAAAGAAATATAAGAAATTGCTTAACACTGATATTTGATCTAACAGTATTATCTACACTTAAGTTAGTTTTTTAAATATATTAGAGTTTTTTACCCAATACTTTTGAAATTGGTATGAAAGATAATGAATGCGAAGCATTCTGCACTCAAGATAATCTCATTTTGTACCTAAACACAGTATATAATTTAATTGGTATGGGTAAAATTTCATCTCTATTAAACAAAACTAGATCTTTAGGAGAACCTGTTCAAAAAAACCATTTATGCTTTTTATACAGTGTCTTACATATGCTAAGTGTCTATTTGATACAATTATCAATGTAGTTCTATATTAAATCTCATGAAACCCTTGCATTATAGATAGTAATTTTGCACTTGTCTTACCTTTTTGTGTTTGTAATAATACAGGGAACCGTCATGCTTTAATACAAACCACCTCTTTCTCCAGCCCTTCAGGATTCCAGATTGGGTCCGCTTGTGGAGGTATCCTCGACATGTTGGACGAGGGATGTTGGGGCAACGACTGATATCAGAACCCACCAACAAGTTCAAGATATCAGGACCTGAAATGTTTGAGTATATAATAGCAAATTAAAAAACAGATTCTTCTATTGCACATAATAGAAAATGTATACTAAAGTTTTACTTTAAAGCTCTAAATGTTGAGAAAATGTCTTGTCAAAACAGATTTATTGCATTTTATTCCTATAAAAGCTTCAATTGCTTTCAAAAATCTAATATTTATAAAAAAATTGGTGACCATCAACCCTACTGATGCTGATTTATTATGTACAGCAAGATGCTATTCATTGAAAATGTATTGAGAACTACACAATATGAAACAAACAAATTTAGTTAGTGATACAGATAGCATTTTCTATAATAAGGCAGCAGAATGAGACTGTTATTAGAAAATGTCATATTTCTCTGTACTTGCCCAACTTTTTGTAACTGTTGATGCATTATTTATATTAATGTTTCCTATAGATACAACCTAAATACAGTGTCTCAAAACTTCTCTGGCTTGCAATCATTCTGCAGCATTCTTCTCTGATGAAGGCTGCAACCTTGAACTTTGAGTAATAGAAATTATGACAGGGTGATCCTCCTCCTCCTTTTGATTTATGTTACCTGCTATATTCTCTAAGTGCCTTATTCAACTTGGTATCTCTAATCAATTTATTTAGAAGGTCAGAACAGAGAAAAATGGAATGTATTGGCATGAATGTGAATGGCATGTTTAATTAAAGACTGGCTTTAGTTAGGGAAAGATGTTTGGTGTGTAATGGAGTTAATAACGATTATTGCAAACATAAATATTTGCTTTTATAGTCAGTTATTTATATGGAACATTATTTTGCTGGCCTTGTCCAACAGCATCTGATAGAAAGTAAAAGTAAAAAAATATTTTAACAGCAGGTCAAGCACTTAAAGGGGTCCTTAACAAAATGAATTACTATGACTAAAGTCCCTTTCCTCAAATACTGAAGAAGCTTCATCTCTATATGGCTGTTTTGAGGGGTTTTTCATGTTGTCTCCTAGAAGTACCTGCATAGTTCCTGCATTGTGCCAGCATTCTTAGTAGAAGAGTTATCTTAACTATACAGGTACAGGTGTGTGCTGACAACCTTGGAAAAATCTTCAAACTCATCATGCTGAGCCTTCCAAAAGATCCAGCAGTTGGATGTGTAAGTAAGCTGCTTCAGTGTTTCACACATTTTACAAGCCTACCTCCCCCAAATATTTTACATATTGTAATAGATATTTTTTAATTCAGGAGATTAAAAAATGACAATTGCTGTACATGTTTGAATATTTCTAAGACCGCCTCTAAGTGTCTCTAAATATACTTTGAGTGTCTTTGACTGTCATGTGGAAATTATTCTTTTAAACACAATCCTGCCATGTCTGCAGTACTATACGTATGTGTATGGGGTTTGACCAAAATAGCATTGTGCTGTCAAAATTCACACACAGAACTTCCAATCAAATGTGCTTTTGTCATTCCAATAAGAGGAGCAGGAACCTTGACAGAATCTCAGTTCTTGTTTGAAATGATTTTTGAATAGCAATACCCAAGAATAGTTTGACTTTTAAATATACATCCTAAAAGAAATTATAAATTAATATGAATGTTACTGTGCTTCTGCTGGTGGAAAAGAGCTCATATCATTCACATTCGGGGAACAAGAGCAGAGAATTCTCAAACTTCTCTTAATAATTAGAAAAAGAATTCTAGTTTTCCTAAAGAAAAGTGTGAATTCCATCACCACAATTAAAAATTTGGTATATACTAAAATAAATTTGTCAGTATTTTGAGAAATAACTTGTATTTGCTAAATATTTTTATCTCTGTCAAAACAATGTTACTGAGAAGTTAAGATCCCTTGAGTATAATTAGCCCTCACCCAAAAATAGTTTGAATTTTAAATATATCCTAAAAAAATTCATATTAATATGAACGTTATTGCGCTTCTACTGGTGACAAAGAACCCTTTTTTTCTTAATATCAGAAAAAGTGTTTTAGTTGGCTTAATTGCTAAGAGCTAATGCATTAATTCAGCCAACAATGAATTTTCCTCCAGAGAAAATACCAGACATAAATAGTAGATTGGTGTCTCGGACACTCTTCTCAAGTCTCATCTCTCTGAATCCTAAATATGTTCTTTCTGCCTGACATTTGGCCTAGATATAGGTGATTCTGTAGGAAGGTAACAATAGTAATCACTGGCACATACAGAAAAATACTTTGTTAAAAAAATCTAATTCACGTTTTCCTCTTGGATCATTACTACCATATTATCACATCAGTCACCATGTGTCTAAATCTGTCCTAATGGTCAAAGTCAGCTTTTTCAGTGCACCAGAATTGTATTATTCAAAAATAACTTTGTCCTCTCAAGAGTTTTATAGATACAAGATATATTTATGGCAATTTCAACTTCCCTGACAATAGAAATGGCAGCTGATGTTCTCTAAACTCTCTTTGGTATGTTCCTTGCCTGTTGCAATTTGGAGGGAGGGGAAATCTCAAAAAAGGAAGAGTTAATGAACTGCAGTGTAAAGTTACTTGTGTTTAGCAATAAAAATAGCACTTAGACTTATATACCACTGTACCATGCTTTACAACCTCTCTAAGCAGTTTACAGAATCAGCATATTGCCCCCAACAATTTGGGTCCTCATTTTACTCACTATGGAAGAATGGAAGGATGAGTCAACTTTGAGCCTGGTGAGATTTGAACTGCCAAATTGCAGTCAGCTGGCAGTCAGCAGAAGTAGCCTGCTGTACTGCACTCTAACCACTACGCCACTGTGGCACACTGTTTAAGTATTTAAATGGTGGTGCACTGCTTAAGACAGTGGCATGTCAAATATATATATATTTGCTAGGGCTATTTCAACTTTGGGGATTTGATTCAGATGAATTCAAACTGATTTTTCCTCTAATTTTAAACAGGTACAACTATCCATTCAATGAACATTTGAAGTTTCAACGCACACCCTAAATGCTAAATACTAATATGTTTCAAAGTTACAAATTTTGCAGTTCTCCCCCCAGCCACAGTCATTCACCCTTACAACTGACTGCAGAAATGCTGCAGCACACTCACCCATCTCTTTTTCTTCCATCTTGCCCAACCAAGTCCTTGGAGGCCCCCAGAACATAGTATGTTAGTCTTCTTTGCCAATATATTGGGTTCTATGCATTATTTTGCTTCCCTTGAAATCCCCTCCTCTCTAGTCAGCATTTCTTCCTAGCTCCAGTGGTGCTAGTTTTACACTAGTGGCACTAAGAAGAAATCATGGTGGTTTACCTGGCTAGGGAGGAAAGGATTGCCATGGAAACAAAAGAGATTGGATTTCTTCTTAGCTCTAACAGCATAAAATTAGTGCCAGTGGAGCTAAGAAGAAATCGTAGTAGTTTATGCTGGCTTGAGAAGAAAACATTGCAATGGAAGCAAAAGAGATCAATTTTCTTCTTTGCTCTAACATCGCTAACTTTGGGCTAGTCTTGGGCTGTAGAGCAAAGAAGAAATCCGATCTTTTTTGTTTCCCCAGCCAGGATATCTTGTTAGCACCACCAACATAAAACTACCACTGGTGGGGCTAAGAAGAAATCGTAGTAGTTTATGTTGGCTGGAGATGAAAGGATTGTAATGGAAGCAAAAGAGATTGGATTTTTTCTTCTTGATTATGCCACGTGGCACAGCAAGGGAGTGGAGGGCAGGAAGCAGGGCATGGGATATCTTAGAGGGTGGGGGAGGCCTCCTGGGAGTGCCAATCCCTGCACTAGGCCTTCCTCAGTTTCTCCCATCCCTGAGTCACCCCATGCTCTACCTAATGCCTCATGCATTCGTTTAACGAATGTATTGGGGAAAGCAGGAACAGAGGACGTCATTAGTTATGTGCTTCATTTAATATAGTCCTTGACTTAAATGGGCAGGATCCATTAAATGGGCAGGATCCATTAATGTCATAAGTCGAGGATGACCTGTATTGAATAGCACTGAATCAACAATCCAACTGAACTGAGAAGTCAGATAAGTTAAGAGCAATCTATATGGCCTTGAACACATATTCTTGTGTTTTTATGGATAATATACCATTCCAATATGAATAACATCTCAGTCTAGTGGGATTGGTCTGCCCCACTCATGCCAGAAGAAAGGGCATGTTGTGGAAGCCATCAGTCAAACAATTTCAGCTAGTAGGGTCTACTATGGCTTCTGCCCCTTGGAAATCATATCCTCCAAAGTTAGATCTGTACCCATTCTCCTGACCTTCCATAAGGGAATGTAGAACTGGCTCTGCCATTTTATATGGGGCCCCTAATGAGGATGCACCACTTTGGAGGCTATCAAATTAAGAGAAGACTGCATCTCTCCTCATGTACTTCATGCTCTTCTTCTTACCATCTTTTATTCTAATGATTATTATTGTTATTTATTGTTTATTATTTTAATGTTTACTGCTTTTTAATGTTGGTAAGACATTAAATTCTCAATTGAACAGAGCAACCTGGCTTGTCTACAGACAATTCCTATTTTCATGTTATCCTAAAATGGTGAGAACCCCACAAATAGACTCCTAAGCATTATTTAAAACATTCTGTTGTAATAATTTGACTGGCTATTTCTGGCTTTTGGCTAAGAACTAATAGCAGAATACAGAACAACAGAGTTGGGAAAGACCTTGGAGGTCTTATATTTCAACTCCCTGCCCAATCAGGAGACAAATTTTAGACCAATGTCTGTCCAATTTCTTCTTCAAAACCTATAGTGATGGAGCACCCACACCTTCTGAAGTCAAGCTGTTCCATTGATTGATTATTCTTACTGTCAGGAAATTTCTTCTTAATTCTGGGTTGGATCTCTCCTTGACAACTTTCCATCAATTACTTCTTCTCTTAGCAGACTGCTCCATGTTGTGAGAAAGAACCATGTGTGACTAAAGAAAGCATATTTTAGCTAGCATAGAACTGATCCACAAATAAGGAATTTCTAGAAAGTACGTGAACAGGGAATGTGGATAGGACAAAAATCTTAGAGAAGTGGCAAACCAAAAATGACCCAATGGCACCTTATCCACTATTGTAAGGCAGACAGCTTGAAGGCAGAGAATTGAGACTCAGGACTGCAATTTCTTCATGGTATTTCATTGAGAATAAAAAAGGCTGAAGAAAATAATTTGTGTTCAATTGAAGGAAACTGCATATATTAGATATGATTAGTCATATTGCACATAGTAAGAAAATCAGGGACTTAATATTTACAGTACTTTGATGCTGCAGAAAAGATGCCTGCCCAATATTTATTATTGATGCTGATATTTGTGGTTGAGTTAGATGCTCCTCAATTTTTTTCTATTTTTTCACAGTGTGCAATTTTGTCATTATTGAGAAGATAATGCCCCCAATTTGAGTAAGCACAGTCATAGCTAAACCAAGGATTTTTGTACTGATTGTGATCTCTTCACTGGGTGTGTTAAAAATCCTGATAGGCGAGTAGCACAGCCTGAAAAACCAACTCATCATTTTACCTCTTGATTTGACTTTTTATTTCAACTTTATGCTATCACAACAGCATTCATTAGAATATGTCTTAAACGTAAAAAAAAATCCTCAGGACTGTGGTCTCCTGAAATATGAGATGAAAGTTTTAATGTTGGGCAAGGGTTTTTTTAAAAAAAAGTTGTATGAAACTTTGTCAGTCTGTGCTGCAGCTATTATTTCTTATTGTTGTGGGTGTCCACACCATTTACAAATCATCAGTTAAAAGTTCATATTTTTGAGCAGACTTACCTTTTCTTGCTAGGTTTGCTGCCTCTGAATGAGGCATGCTAGTGACATCTGTGCCATTGACAGCCATCACTATGTCTCCAATCTGAAGGCCCGCTTCTTCTGCTGTACTATCTGCCACAGAATGAAAAAAAATGCTCAGCATTTAGCAATATTTGGCTAATACTGTATCAACACAAGGGAGGCAACCTCCTTCCCATTACATCCACTGCTGCAATCCATTTCTCAAGAAGTTGAAAAAGGCATTCCTAAGATTTTCCCTTGCTTTGCATAAGCAATCCAAGTTGAACTTGTCTAATATTGGGGGTCATGCAAACTGCTGTCTGTTGTTCTCTGCTTGAGGCTCATTAAAATGAATGGGGGGAGGTGATTTATATTCTCTCCCCCTCTTTTATTAGGTCAGACTCACAGACAATCTAACCTGAACAGAATTCCCTTGATTTCTAAGTGTGTGAGGTCATTACAAAATGACATCATGGATTATCTGAAAAGGCTAGAATATGAACAATGAACCATGGGCCCCATAATACAATCCTGGTATCATATTATGACATCAAAAAAAGAATTGCAGAGGCAATGGTAGAAGAAAAAGAGCAGTAGAGAAGGGATTATTTTTTTCCTAGGGGTACTTCTTGAATTTCCCTAATATTACTAGGTTATTGCTCTTTACCATACTCCAATGTTCAACCTATGGCAATGTACAAATTAAGGCTGTATTTACAGAAATCTCTCTGGATTTCACAGACATACTTAGAAGACAAAGGAGAAATTTTCTGACAGTGAGAGCAATCAACCAATGGCCTTCAGAAGTTGTGGGAGCTTCATTACTGGAAGCTTTCAAGAAGAGACTAGATTGCTATCTGTCAGAAATGGTGTAGAGTCTTCTGCTTGGGCGAGGAAGGGTGGACTAGATGACCTTCAAGATCCCTTCCAACTCTGTTAATCTGTTAATCTGTGGCAGGGTGCTTGTTTGGGAAATTCACCCATTGCCCAGAAATAACAGGTGAACTGAATTAATAAAAGTAATCTGTGATTCTGTTTTTTTTTGTTTTTAGCTTGATGTGAAATCAAATAAAAATGTTGAGGATGGGAAGATGAAGCTCTGACTGCAGGTTTTTTCTGATTTCCTTTAATGTTTAGTTGGAAGGAGCTGCACAGCTCATTGGAGAACAATATAGTTAGTCCTCAACTTATAACCATTCATTGAATGATTGTTCAAAGTTACAATAGCACTGAAAAAGTGACTTATGACCCTTTTTCACACAACCATTGCAGCATCCCCATAGTCATGTGACCAAATGGCAACTGGCATGTATTTATGACTGTTGCAATATCCCAGGGACATGTGATCAACCTTTTGTGACCTTCTGACCAGCTAAATGAATGGGGAAGACAGATTCACTTAATAACCATAACTTAATAACTTAACAATTGTAGTGATTTCCTTAACAACATGAGCAAGAAAGGTCACAAAATGGGGTAAGAGTCACTTAACAATTGTCTTGCTTAGCAATGGAAATTTTGGGCTCAATTATGGTCATACGTTGAGGACTACCTGTAGTTGCAGGATAACAAGATTGCATTTCTGAGGCCAGAGGGACCTGATGGTTCTATGGAAGTGCTCAGATATTTCTTCAGAAGCTCAAGGCAGCATGTGTAGCTTTCCCTTCTCCAAGTATTCCCTATAATAAATTGGACTAGGACTATAATACAATTGTTGTCCCTACAGTAAGAGTGCTATTAGGTAAACTGGGCTAAGAGTGATTGACACAAAATCATCAAGTGATCCTCAGTAACTGAGAATACAATTGAACTGGGATTTCCCTAGTCTTAATCTGATATCTTAACCACCTTGCATTCTCACAGAGCTAAACAAACATTAGAAGAATTGAGAGCTTCAAAATAATTGTTATGGATAGCACTGGTTGGTGGGATTTCAAAGCATATAAAAATATGCCTGATCCAGAAGTACTAAATTATCCTCTGGATTATTATCAGCAGCTTAAATATTCATGTACATTATGTCTCAGTGGTGGGATTCAAATATTTTTACTGTTATGTTTGCATGAAAAGGCAGATGCGGAGTACTTCAGCTCTTAAGTAACCCGTGAGTTACAAAAAGCTTTTTAAGCTGTTTGATGACAGCTTCAGCTGTGGTGGATGCCATAGGGATAACCTCTAGCCATTTGGAATATGCATCTACTATAATAAGGAAAGTGTGCCCTCTGGTAGGGCCAGCAAAATCAATGTGAATCCTGGACCACGGGCCCCTAGGACATTCCCATTCCTGTGTGGGGCGAGGTGGTACAGGCCTGACTACCTGACAGTTGGGACAAGATGCAACCCAGTTTTCAACCATTTTGTCAATACCTGGCCACCATACGTAACTCCTGGCCAATCCCTTCATTCTGGCAATTCCCAGGTGACCCTCATGTAACATTTCCAAAAACTCTTTTTGTAGTTTTGCAGGAATAACCACCCTGTTACCCCACAAAATACATCCTCTTAATACAGATAATTCAGTTTGCCTGGATTTAAAAGATTGGGCAAGTTGAGGTAGATCTTGAAGTGGCCAACCTTTCTTAATCTAGCCTATAACAGGAGCCAATAAAGTGTCTTTGGCAGTCTCTCTGGCAATTTCAGCAGCATGAAGCTTGGCAACAGTTTCTAGAAAAAAGGTGTGAGTCTCAGGAACAGGGTCCTCAATGTGTGAAGGAAGTGGGCAGCGACTCAAAGCATCTGCATGCCCAATGTCTTTACCAGGTCTGTGGATCAGTTTGTATGAATAAGCAGCAAGAAATTCAGTCCATCTCAGCATTCTTGGTGACAGGATCATGGGCGTTGGTTTGTCTCCTGCCACGATGTCTAAAAGAGGTTTGTGATCTGTGACAATAGTAAATGTTCTCCCATATAGATACTCATGGAATTTCTTGACAGCTGCTACAATTGCTAAAGCTTCCTTGTCCAGTTGGCTGTAATTTCTCTCTGCTTTAGTCAAAGTGTGAGAGTAAAATGCAATAGGAGCTTCCCTCCCACTGGGAAGCATGTGACTCAACACCCCGCCCACTCCAAAAGGGGATGCATCACAAGTCAATACAACAGGGATATTCTCAGAGAACTGTATTAGTAAAGAGTCAGACGTGATTTGTCTCTTAATATTGTTAAATGCAGCTTGTTCCTTTCTGCCCCAGACCCATGCAGATTTTTTGTCCAGTAATCTGTGTTCTGCAATGGTTGCCTTCTGAGGTAGAAACATATGATAGAAGTTAATGAGTCCCAAGAATGCTTGCAAATCTGTTTTGCATTTTGGCCTGGGGGCTTCTTTGATTGCTTGAACTTTGGCCTCCGTGGGGTGGATGCCATGTTTATCAATCATGTAACCCAAGAATTCCACTTTATCTGTTCTAAGTGTGCATTTTTCTTCTTTGACTTTTAACCCCGCTTTTTTGAATCTGGTTAGGACTTCTCTGAGTCTCTCGTGTAACTGAGTGTCATTTTCAGCAGAAATTAAAACATCATCAAAATAGGGCACCACCCCTGGCAACCCTTGTAACATCCTTTCCATAAGGCTTTGGAAGATGCCTGGTGCCATGCTTACTCCAAATTGCAACCTTTTGCATTTGAAGGCACCTCTATGGGTTACAATGGTTTGGGCTTCTGCAGTGGCATCATCAACTGTTAACTGTTGATATGCCTGTGCCAGGTCCAATTTGGCAAAAACTGTGCCCCTCCAAGAGAATGTAATAAATGATGCACTACTGGAACTGGATATGCGCTCTGTTGTAGCGCATGGTTCAATGTCCCCTTGTAGTCTCTGCAGATTCTCACAGACCCATCAGCCTTGACTGGTGTGACTATGGGTGTCTCCCACCTGGAGTGGTCAGTGGGCTCTAAAACCCCTTGGGCTATTAGTTTATCTAATTGTGCATCAATTTTTTCCTTTAAGGCAAATGGAACCCTTCTGGGTTTTAAATGGATTGGTTGTACCTTGGGATCTAGGTTAAAGGAGATAGGGGTCCCCAAGTACTTGCCTAATCCATCGCTGAAGACCTCTGGAAAGTCAGACTTCAAGGCCTCTTCCCATTCAGTGTTGCTCACATGATTGATGCCAGTCACCTCGATGCCCAGCGGGTTGAACCATTCAAGGCCCAGCAGACTTGGGTGATCCTTGTCCATGATGGTCAGTGGTAGGCTTGGTGTGGCCCTTGAATTTCACGTTGAATTCTCTTGTTCCAACTACTGGAATCTTGTTCCCTTGGTAGGCTTTAAGAGTCAATGCTTGCTTCTTGAAGTGATTCTTCTGGATGTTAGGAAGTAGTCTGTGAATGGTGTCCCATGACACCATAGATAGGTAAGAGCCTGAGTCCACTTCCATTTGGCAAGGCCTTCCTTCAATAAGTACCTTGACATGCACTTTTCTGTTTTTAAAGGGAAGAATGACCAATAGTTACTGTTTGATGAGTTTCATTCTTCCCATTTGCTTCTGTACTGCGCCCCATTTTCTCACTGAGGTTGTTAGGCTTGAATTCTTTGTCTTTGCTTGCAGCAAACTTCCTTCTGTTGGGTGGAGTTCTGGATGATTTGCAAACTCTTGCTAGGTGTCCTTTTTTTCACAACGGAGGCAAATCGTGTCTAGAAACTTGCATTCAGTGCGGGGGTGGCTTCCCCCACAACCTCTGCAGTAAAAATCTTGCCTCTTTCTTCCCAGGTCTTTCTTTTTCTGCTCCATTCTGAGTCTGTAAATTCCTTCCTCCACCTCACTGCAATCTGACTCAGAATCTAGTTCCTCACAATGATTTGTGGTGGACTTTTCCACATCAGAATGGCTCATGGCCTTGTTAATCTTCTTCATGGCTGCTGCTGAGGACTTGGTAGCTTCTGCTGAAGAGGCTTCTTCTATTGCTTCTTTCAGCATGATCTTAGGTTTCATTAATAACTTGCTCTGTAGCACCTTGTCTTTAAGGCCTATAACTAAACGATCGCGCATGGCCTCCTCTAAACTGTTGAATTTGCATGCACCCCCAATGTCTCTTAAACTTGCCATGAAGTCGTTTATGCTTTTGTTTTCCCCCTGATCACGATGGTAAAATTCGTGTCTCTTAATGAGGCACGATACTTGTGGCACATAATGGGCTCTTAACAGCCTTTCCAAATCAGGCCAAGCCATTACCTTCACGTCTGCTGCTCCTGGGAGTGCCTTCACCATCTTGAAAACTGCCGGACCGCAGTACATAAGGAAGACCGCCCTCTTCCGCTTCTCGGAAATGGCGGCAAGATCGTTTCTATCCAGATACATTTGGAAACGATCTGCATACAACTCCCAGTCTTCTGCCATCAGATCGAACGGGGCTGGGGGGGTGTTCAGTGCAGCCATCTCGCTCTTCTTCTGTTCCGTGTTGCCTTTTTCTTCAGGGGAATCCCATCCTCATTGCCAGTGTTATGTTTGCATGAAGAGGCAGACGTGGAGTACTTCAGCTCTTAAGTTGTGACTTCAGCTCAGAACGGACCTGACTGGCTTTGCTGCGGCTGCTATTTATAGCCGGCAGCCGCAGCTGACAGCCAATCAGAGTGCAGGGTTTTCCCGCACTTTTTAAACCAATCATCTCCAACACTTTACAAGAACAATTCAAACTAAATCAATGATTTCAAATACTGCATACATAACATTTACCACTGGTTCAGTGGGTGTGGCTTGGTGGGTGCGCTTTGTGCCGTGCACACACTTTGCATGCACGCACGTGCCAAATGCGCACTTTGCAGAGGTGTTTGCGCAGGCACAGAGACGTTCTAACTCGCCTCCTGCAAGCCTGCACGATCCTGGTTGCTTCAGCAGCTGCCATGCGACATTCCTCTGTGCCACGCAAAGCAGCTGTACTTCAAATTCAGAGGATAAAGGTGAGTATGGGAGCCCGGGCGGACAGGTGGGCCCAACAGCAGAGCAGCGGAGAAAACTGGTTCGGTCTCCACTGCTCATCACTGCTACCAGCTCGGCAGAACTGGGCCAAACTGGTAGAATACCACCACTATTATGTCTGTGGTACAGGTGGATGTAGCCTGCTTTTATGTAAAGACATACTAGGGTCAGAAGGAAATGTAGAAAATATGTTCAATTCAGGTCTATTAAGTCACTATGATTTGAATTATTCCTCAGTGTTTCTCAGAATAACGTTCTTCCTCTGTATCTCTTGCCAGCGTACAATTACATGTCATAATGTATTCTGAAGTATTTTCTTCCAGAAAACACAAACATAGAAGCCCTTAATTGATACAAGTAATCTAAATTTTCTGATGCCCCATGCCTTAGAAAGTGCATCTGAACAGTGTAAAGCTTTTTTCTGAAGGAGTGGAAGGAAAAATCAGAAGCTAGCAGAGAAATGACAGGCACAGGAGTTCTGGGAGCTTCTGCTCTTTTCATAAAAACTCATCAAATAATATATCTTGCATTTGACTGATACATCCATAAATTTGACATTACATTTCCAAAGCCATTTCAATATTTTTGAAGGGTTTTTTTGGGTAACTTTTATTATTATCACCATCTCCATTTACTGCAGTTTGGAGAAAAGAAGCCATTTTGATGGAACTGGCTCATGGTTTATTCATTCCTACTATTTAGAAAGTTTTAAAAATGCCAGAAAGGAATTTCAAAGAAAATATGTTGTACTTCTGAATTTCTCTGGGTTTTACTTGTGAACGCCCTTTGAAACTACTTCTCAACCCATAAAACTCTTATAGTCCACAGGAAATTCTTCACACAACATATTTCAGGTGCACCTGTGGATAATGAAAGGTAAATAAATACCAATAGTGCAATCTGTTTCCATCAAAGAAACAGTATCCTACAGAATTGTAATTGTAATACTGAAATAAGAATAAGATACCTGGTCTACAACTTATGCAGAATTAACTCAAAACATCTGGAAAGTAATAGATTGCTTATCTGTGTTGTAAAACTCGTGTTGTAATGTTGTCATCATGTGACATATCACAACTTTTTTTCCCTTCGCTAAAATGGGGATGGAGTGGCCAGTACATGATGCATCCGGGCCCTGGGCTGTGAGTTTGACACACCTGCTGTAAAGCATGAATCTCCAGCAATATCCCTTTTCTGCATTACAAATATTTATTAGCAGCAAATAAAACTGAATATAAGTGCATTTTTAGAAACAATAATTTCTGCAAGGATAATGTCCACACTTCCTATAAATGCAAACAAGTGTAACTAGTGGCCTGAAATCAGGTTTGGTGGGCAAACTATTAAGTAAGCCTGAAACGGACATTTTTAAATTCATGTGGAGAAGGAAAAGAGAAGAGAGAGCAGGTGACTCTGAAAGATATACTCCCAATATCAAATATTTTCTAAAGAGATACATGTCAGGATGACAGGTATTCAAGTAATCATTTGTTCTGTCAAACTGAATTATCACAAGAAGAGGTCAGGTGTTAAAAAAATGATCTTATTCAAAACAGAGACAGGCAAAACTGCAAGCAATCCACTTTTTTCCCGTAGCTGCCAAGGCACACTGACCTTTTTTGTCATTATTATCATCTTTTTTAGCAGGGTATAAAGCAGAGCAGAGGGGAAGTAATTGCTTCAGGCAGGAGCTGACCCTTTTAGTTTGATTAAATGAAAGTCAGAATCAAGGAAGTTTCTTCATCCATAAGTGAGTGGCAAAAGAGAAGAAAACTGTTCCCATAAGGATTTTTTTTATTACAATGGTAGGTCTATTTGCAAGAGGAGCAGCATGATTTTCTCCATGTTATAGAAATCAAATAGAATTCTAAAAATATGCTTCATTGTAATCACAATAAAAAAAATCAGAATTGTTGAAACACCTGCTATCTCTTTGCTGGCTATTTTAAACACCATACCATTTAAAACTCCTTTGAATCTTTTCACAAAGGAAGTAAGCTTTGGGGATGATCATATCACTTACTGGAATCTACTTCGGTCACCAAGATGGGCTTTGAGAACTGGATTCGGAATCCCCAAGGATAGTCACCAATTCCTTTAGGAATCTTCACAGTTCGCTCCCGAACTAAACAGAACAAAGAAAACAAAAGTGAAGTAAAATGCCCACTTTCATATTTTTATGGGGCATTTGTTGACTACGAGAAATAATTCTGAATGGGCTACTTCTTGTTATGGAGTTACAATGAAATGGATTTTAAAAAAGCAATGAATAAATCCTAATCATTCATTAAATTAATAAATCCAAAGAAATAATCAAGAATATAAAATAGTAATCACAAGGTGTTTGGTCATTCTAAGAGTACATTGGCTGAAGCCCGGCAGGGCAGAAAAAGAACTGAGTGATGTGTTCTATTTTAATTTCATTATTGTTTATGATTAATGTTTATTAAGAAATTATCCTTAGCTTCCAATTTCCAATTTCCTATTCACATGAAACTTGCCTCAACTTAACTTTGGTCTTATAGAGTTTTACATTTTGATACAGAGCAAATATTTTAATATCTTCATTAGAAAAGGACATTAATCATTACTGGGTTGGCAATCCCACCATTTTTTTTAATGTAATTGAGGTTGCATTCTTATGAGACACACAGTATACCCAATAGTGTTTCACTGAAACACTTAACTTTTTAAGGTACACTTAGGTACATTGTTCAAGTAAATGACTCGTTATACATATGGACTCCACAACAATGTCTGGAAAGGTTATAACAATAGTCAAGATGATGGCCCTGAACTCTACTTGTTTTTTTCATTGCTTTTCATGTAAAAAGAGTGGAGTTTGATTGTGCAGTCCTGGCTACCGTCTTGATTTCTTTTATTCCTTCCTACCTCTCACAGATCCCTTTCATATCACATGCCTGAATGTTTTTTTATATCCCTCCTGACACAGTGAGATTTCTTCAATTTGTCTGTCTGTCTGTCTGTCTGTCTGTCTGTCTGTCTGTCTGTCTATCTATCAACTGTTGTTTTTATAAGCAATAGCATCTTGCAATTGATAATGACAAAAATGTCTAACTTGCCTTCTCTGAAGACATTATCGTATCATGCTCCTTTAAACTTACCAGTGACTGGCCTTTTGCTAAGACATCTGAGGTTATTAGCATCATCCCCTTGAAATACCCATGAAGCTGAATGGAACATTTCTGTGTAGAAGCCACTTTCCCTGTGTGATCCCAGATCCAAGGGACAACCATGTGAATTCACTGGAAAGAACAAGAATTGGGAAAAGGCAGATTTTTGTTGATGTCATCAAGAAAGTGACAAAGTTATTAAAAGCAAAAAAAGATGAAGAGAAATTAGAATCTACTGGTAAAAAAGTGGGGAAAAATTCTTAAAAACAAAAAGGATCCCTTTGGATGCCTTGGTCATGATTGTTCTGCTCATTATTGTGAATAAATTGAGTATTTTAATGGCTTGTTCTTTCTGTCTCTATAAAATTATATCTTAGTTTTGTTTATTAATTTATTTATGCTATTTATATACAAGACTTTATTGACAGGACTCTCTCATATGACGACTCTAGGTGGCTCACAACAAACAATAAAACATGGTTAAAAACAAAGGTACCCTTCCCCTAGGCACCAGACCAAACATTGTTGCAACGCAGCCTTCATCCTTTTCTTATATCATCTTCTTTTATTACTTTGTAAGCTATATTAAATATTTTATTACCAGTATTAAATATTTAAAATATAAACATAATCTGGCTTGAGAACTAGTGTCAACTTCAGACAAAGGGTTTCATTTTTATTAAGTGAGTCTTCCTTTTGCCTATCACTAAAACTACTTCCTTATCCTTCTTTCCATATATTGGATCAGCACAAGCTTCCAGAAGGAAATAGAGTGATGCTGATCACCCTTTGGGCTAGGCCAGTGCCTCCATTCCAGAAATGGTATTCAGCAGGTTCTGACCAGTTCTGGAGAACCGGTAGCAGAAATTTTGAGTAGGCTAGATATAACCGCTGACTGGAGATTTTACAGTATCCTTCCCTTGCCACGCCCACCAAGTCATGCCCACAAAACTGGTAGTAAAAAAATTTGAATCCCACCACTGCTCCATGCTTAGAAATGATATGTGACTCTGATTAGGAGGCTCAAATCAGTGACAACGGGCTTTCAGGACGAAGCCTCAGGAGTGTCCAAAAATGCTGAATTCCATCGATTGGAGAGAGAGAGAGAGAAGTAAAAAGATTTGCTTTGATAATTCAGCTTCTGTCCCCTAATTAAACCTTTGATTTGTGACTTGGCTATACCTTAGCTTTTGCTATTGCTTCTGTAGTCCCAGATAAACAGCCAAAAAGGATGTTTAGCCAGATTCTATTGAACTTGACAAGCAAGTGCATGCAGCCTGGCTAATTAGAAGGCACATATCAATTCAAGTCATTCATTTAAAATAGCTACATCTGTACCACACAGTAAAGGTTGCTATTTTCTTGAACCAGAATCTAGGACATATTAAATTTCAGGATCATATAAAAACATGTAAAGTTGATCACAAACACGGTTTCCAAGTTTGTTCTATCCCATTGAACTTTTACCAATTATGTAAGGAATGTTTTTGTTCAGATACCTTCCTACTGCTTAGGAAAGCAGATGAGGTCTGCAGGCTTACTTTTATGAGCCAATATTCTGAATGCTTGTTAATGTTAAGAATAGAAACCACCAAGCTGTGGATTTTGTGTGGGAAGCAAAAAGGAGAGTCTAAAATAAGTAATATCACAAGTGAGGCTTTTGAAATTTAAACATACATTTTAACTTTAATTTTTATATGTAGGTTTAAAAAAACAATTTATCAAAATCACTGGTTTTAGATTAATATTCCTTCCATATTAACTCATTTTCTCTTGTAATATGTTTACAAAGAAATATGAATTTCTTTGTCTCAACATCATCACCTTAGAAATGTATATATTTTTATACTGAATCCTGTGTTATTTTCATTACAGATTAATACAATATAAAATATCTGATAATCTCCTCTTATTAGTTCAGAATGTTACAGAAAAACATAAGGGATTCTCCCCTCCTCACAAGACTCAGATTTTTCTTCCCATTAACTCCCTTCAAATGAATTATTCAACATTACAATTGCTGGACCACAGAAAAGAAAATTACAGACAGACTTTCACATAAAAGCCCAGTTGAGCTTACCTTTCTGTTGTCCTTTTGACCCGTGAAGGTCCATGTGTTATGCATTGATCTTTATCAAAAACCATTTATTTAAAAGCTCAATGAATTTTTTTTTAGTTCTACAGTTAAGGAGAGGAGGAATTTTCAAGAAGCAGCTTAGATCATATGGATGAATGATTCACAGTTAATTCAATCACTCCAGAAAGCACTCATCAACATCGTGTTACATAAGGGACAATAGCATTCATAATACAGCACTTTCAAGCAACAAGTTATTGTTTATGTCACAGCACCATGAGAGTGTATGACTTAGTCAAGTCTAGCCAAGTTTAAGCAAAGGCTGCAAATAAATAGCTTCAGAAATATATTCTTTTGGGGAAAGGATGCCTTTCAAATACACTTATGAACTTTATATTTTGGCAAAAGGAATAAAAATGAAATATTTATCTTACCGATAGATACATTTTCAAAACATTTAATTATTTTTTTCCTCATTTAGACTATTATTTTGTTTTTGTTTTTCTTAATCTATGTTTTTATTGTAATGTTTATTTTTTTTCCTAATCTATGATTGATTTTTCTGTGATATTAAAAATACAGCAAATCTTTAGTAATATCTTAAACCATGAATATTTGCTGTCTTTTCCTTATATCCTTAGCCTCAGCTATTTAAAACAGTTCCTTCATTTTGAAGGGCCAGCTTAAAACCTCCCTAATTAAACTGAAGCACACTAAAGAGCTGGATCATGTCAAAAGGCACCTGATTGTTCATGTGCAATTACTAGAGTGTACAAATATTGTTAGTGTCAGGTTTACAGTTCTCTTCTCACATACAGCTTGGGTATTTCTGTGATAGTTTATCTAAACTGGGAGTCCAACTTTTTTGGATCAAAAAGCATTCTGGCAGTGGTGGGATTCAATTTTTTTTACTACCAGTTCAGGCGTGGTGTGGTGTGGCTTGGTGGGTGTGGCTTGGTGGGCGTGGCAGGGGAAGGATACTGCAAAATCCCCATTCCCTCCACATTCCTGGGGGAAGGTTACTGCAAAATCCCCATTCTCTCCCCATTCCAGGGGAAGGTTACTGCAAAATCCCCATTCTCTCCCCATTCCAGGGGAAGGATACTGTAAAATCTCCATTCCCTCCCCGCTCCTGAGGGAAGTTTACTGCAAAATCCCCATTCCTTCCCCACTCCACTTTCCAGCTCCGTTCTCCTGTGCAAGGCAACAAAAGAAGACCCAGCTGATCAGCTGGGACTCGGGAGACAGAGAATAGATGGGGGCGGGGCCAGTCAGAGGTAGTATTTGCTGGTTCTCCGAACTACTCAAAATTTCCGCTACCGGTTCTCCAGAACTGGTCAGAACTTGCTGAATACCACCTCTGCATCCTGGGCTCTGAATAATGTGCTAAAGATCCCACTATAATGAGTCATACACGGGATTTTGAGAGAGAGTAAAGTTAAAATTTATTTCATTAACATTTAAATGTAAATAAAATTTTAAAATAGTTTTATGATTGCTCTTCTAGCTTGTATTTAATCATCTCCTCTTTATTCATTTTCCGTTTAAAAATGATAATCTAGGAACTGATTTTAGAGGTATCTGGAGCCATAGTAAGCTCTTTAATATGGCCCTGGCCCTTATTCTAAACACATTGCTTTTTTACAATTTTACCTCTAGATCTATATATTCTGCAATGGGACAACTCCCATGGGACAAGTGATGAATTTATCTGCAAATCTTTGGCAATTTTTTTCTTTATATTACCAACTAAATGCAGTACTTACTGGATCCTTTGGTGAAGCTGCTATTCTTAGAGCTCTTTCTAGCTGAAGGGTGTCTTCTGCTGTTTTTGAACCATTTCCTTCGTCTAGCCCAATGGTCTGGTTCTTCTTCCTCTTGGGAACTATTGTTTGTCCTTGCATCTTTCAGCACTTGGTCCCTTGCTAATCCTGTGCTTGTGTCTTTCAGTGATTTAGCTATATTTTGTGGGAAGAAAAAAAGAAACACTCTATACACCTAACAACATTTAAAGCCAGATTACCTTTTACAATATTCTACTTTATATAAGTTGCAAATACGTTAACTTAATATCAGTTACTGAAAATACAAACTAAAAGAATCATTTTATAAAAAAATGGAAAGTACCACCTTGAATAAAGACCCAGTGTGCCAAATATATTTTCCACTCTAAGTGGATCTGTATTTGAGTATCTGTATTTTTCAAAATACTGTTGTGGTTCACCAGCAGGTGCAGATGGCTGAGGTCTCAGAGAGCGAGGACTCAGATGAGGGGCCTGTGTGTTATGAAGAGATGGGGCCAGGACCATCAGGGAGTAGAATGCTGTTTTTGGAGATTGTGGATGCTGGCAGCAGTGATGAAGAGGTCACTGAGGAACCTGTGCCCAGTGTGCACAGGGCTGCTCGAAGGAAAAGGCAGCTGCAGCAGCATGGGCAACATGGAAGTAAGGCTGCAAGGTAATGGCCCCTCCCTTAAGAGATAAAAGCCAGCTGAGAAACCGGAGTTCTTTGCAGGAAGCAAAGAAGTTTTTGCACTCAAGCCTGGTGGACATTCAGAATATCTTGGTTGGTGTTTGGAGACTCTTTGTGTTTGAAATATTTCTTAATAACTTTATCTAGTATTCTTGGCAGCCTTGTACAACCTTGGCAAGGCTTGTTCTTATCTGTATTGTGTATTCATGTATTGTCAGAGACAATTAGTTTGAAACAGCCTTTTGAACGGAATTCGTAAAGAATCATTAAAAGGTTTTGCTGTTACCTCTGTTTCATGTTTGTTTCCTTGGAACAAGGTTTGGGTCAGAACATACTTATTTTCTGGGTCATTGATGGACAAAAACATCAGAAAAAAGAGGGCATTGGCAAACAATGCCATCATGATAAAGGGAAGCATATTTGTGGCAGCGACGGTGTTTCTTACTTTGGGTATATTTACAGACAACAGATAGACATCCCCCTCCCCCCCAATATGAATGTTTGTGAAGAACTCTCATGAGGCAATTGAATTTAGGGTTTGGCATTGATTTGGAAAGCAATTTCCAGACTGAATGTTAAATTTTTTCAATATCCAGACTGAATGTTAAAAATTGGTGAATATGATGTGTTCTTTATTAATTTCTGAAATGTCTATATATAGGGTTTTTTTGTACTGATGTCTTACCTCTGAGAGGTTATATTTCACAATTGATTTTTTTAAAATAAAAGCAATTATTTCTTCCACTCTTTCAAAACAGAATAGAATAGAATGGAGAAGAGAGGAGTGGAATGGAGTGAAGTAGAGTGAGTAGAGTAGAAAACAGAACAGATAGAAAATAGAATAAAATAAATAGAATAGAAAATAGAATAGCAATAGCATTTAGACTTATATACCATTTCACTGTACTTTATAGCCATCTCTAAGTTGTTTACATAGTCAACATATTGCCCCCAACAGTCTGGGTCCTCATTTTACCAACCTTAGAAAGATGGAAAGCTGAGTCAACCTTGAGCCTGGTGGGATTCGAACTGCCAAATTGCAGTCAGCAAGCAGTCAGCAGAAGTATTCTAACTACTGCACCACCACAGCTCTTAGAATAGAATAGAATGGAATGGAATGGAATGGAATGGAACAGAACAGAACAGAATAGAATAGAATAGAATAGAATGACAGAGTTCAAAGGGATCTTGGAGTCTAACCCCTACTCAGGCAGGAAATCCTATAGCATTTCAGATAAATTGTTGTCCAATCTCTTCTTAAACATTTCCAGTGTTGAAGCATTCACAACTTTTGGAGGCAAATCAAAACTACTTTGTGTATTCATGTATTGTTTTAGTTACAAAAGAAACAGCACTCAAACACTGCTATAATACAATTTTACAAAATAATACTGTTTTGAAGCATCATATAATTGTCAATAACCCTAAAGCCAATTTAATTTTGGTAGTATATGAGTTTGCATTAATGTAAAATTTATTTAGATGTTCTTAAAATATCATCATAAATTAATAGTTAGGGTAAATACCACATCATGAACAGCACTAAAAACTGCACAGGTTATTTGAACAGATTCTATATATAAATAAAAAATCTGATGACCATTTAAAAATCATCATTCCTGTGTCATTGTCACCCTTTGCTTTTACAGAGATTGCATTTACTGTTTCAGAGAAAGCTAAAATTACTTGCCTATCTGATCAGCTTGATTTACTGGAGAGAATGTGGCTGAGGTCATAATTACATTCATATTTGCTTCTCTTTCTTCATTTCGTTTTTCAGAGCTGGGTTTGAATAACATCTCTGTCTGAAGATCTGCTAAATGAATTCCAGAATGATGACACAGACTTATGTGTTGTTCACTGGACAACACCTCTGGAGCATCTGTGAAAGAGTCCCCAGCTAAAAGATGCTCAGTTTGTATAAAATAATCTTGGCAATCAGAATCTTCTGGAATGTTTTCAGACACTTTCTGAATGTCAGTACAATTTTGGAATTCATTAACTCTGTTTGATTCTTCAGTATCCAAAAGAGGAAACATAAATACTGTTTCCTTTTTGCTGCTGGGCTCTTTTTTTATTGCCAACCCAAATGAATTTGCCATAGATTTAATGTCACCTGGAATGATGAGCTTCAGTTCCAATTCTCCAGTTATTACAGTCCTGACTGATTTTCTCTGGTTTTTTTCATTTCTTTAGACCCGAAAATACTTTGCAGAAGATTTTTGTTTGACTGTATTACTGATTCTTGACCCTGAATGTCTTCTACAGAAAGCTTAGCAGAAATGTTATTATCACTATTGTCACTTGATAGCCTTTCGGAAAGCAAAAAGTCTTGATTTGCAGTTACTTTGTTTGGTAGTTTTTCATGGACTTGAACTTGTTGGTCTTTGCTTCTTAGAATTTCCTCACAAACAAAACCATCTTTTTCAAAGGTAATATGTTCTTCATCTCCTTTTGGGGTTGTTGGTGTCTCAGTGGACCTATATTTTCCTTTTGAGCTTGACAAGAATTCATAATAGAATTCTGCCCTGTTTCCTTACTACTCTGTCTGTATTCTAAATAGTTGTCCTCTGAAAAAGTATTGCCGAACTTGCTTTCTTGTTTAGTATGACACACATTCATATTGTGATCGTATGAAGCAAAAGCATAACAGTGTGAGGATTTAAGATCTGTGACAGTATCAGACAATGATGTGAAACTTGAATAAGGTTTTGTATAGCTGACACATCTATTAGTATTTATTTTATAAGTAGTTACTACTTTGAATGGGGTGGAAAGGAGTTTTAAAGATAAAGATGGCATGGAATAAAAACCCGAGTCTCTTCTAAGCTGAGGCAATGGCAATACATCAATAGATGTGACTGGAACAGAATATCTTCTTATGTTTTTTGATTCCTTGGATGAAATTAGCATAGCAGTCCCTGTTTCAAATAAGCTGTTGTTTCTTATTTGTAGTGCATTGCTCATCTCTTTATTACGTTTCTTTCTAAAATGGATTTCTTGGGAATTGTAATTTTCTTGCGATATTTCTGTAGAATAGCTGAATTCAGAAAAAGCCATTTCTTTATAGAAATCTTTTCCCTTTGTGCAGTCCTTCATATTCCCTTGGCAGAAAGCATTTTCTTTTCCCCAGTTTAAGGCAACTGAGTAAGTATCTAGTACATCCATTTTGTCTTCTTAAGGATTTAATAATCTTAATTGTAATACCCAAGCAGCTTCCGCAGAGTCAGCAAATAAAGCTGGAGGAGATGTAAGAATATACCATTCTAAATTTATGCAACTTAAAAATGTTTCTCCTGAAAGTCAAAATTTGACTCAAAATTTGAATGACAAGACACTTTAATGATTAAAAATGTGAAACACAATTGTTTCATATAGTTTCAAAATTACGTGAACTGTGAGCCCAAGTATATTTACTTTCTCACCAGGCTCAGAATTAATGGATAACTTCTTTCCACCAATATATTTTCCTTCCTACCAACACTTATTTTTATCGATGGACTTGCAATTTGGATGTTTCAGATTTTTCAGAAAAATTAGTCAAGAAACTAGTGGCCTTTTTGTCGCTTGTAACAGTGTTCTTTGTGATAACTTTTAAAAAGTTGTTTTGACTTTCAAGCCATACAGTGGCTCATCATGAGGATCACAATAGTCATTTCCATACTCAAGAAATCATATTTCACTTCTCTGTACAGCAGACCACAGAACTGTAGTATATCATTTTGATGTCTTTTCTAAGAACTTAGAAAATCAATATTTACATGTAACAATGACATTTGCTCATCAGAAAAGAGTATAAGCAGGACAATCTTATCCTCACTTTCCTTTTTTTCAACTATCAGATATTGCCTCAGAAAAAAAATCAGTGTTATTTCCTTTCCCACTCTGTATAAGTAAGATGGTTTCCACTTCAATCAGATATTGCAAACCCTTTGCTTCATAGATGAAATCTGGTGTTTCTTGAATTGTCACCTGTCCCGTTTTCAATGTTCTGCTGGCATCAGTTTATACTTATCTGAAGAATAAAAATAAGAGAAGAATTAATTGTCTTACTATTCTGAAAGTAAGACTGCTTAAACATATTAGGTAGGTCAATGATAATTTTTAATGGATTACAAAAAGACACAATGCTCCTAGTGTATCCTGATTCTACTGCAATTCTGATAATTACGACTTGCTGATAATTACAACTTTCTTTTCAAAAAGATCTAGGAATCATCCTGGACTGAAACTATCAGCTGGTACAGCACAGTTTGTATGGTCCCCTAAACCTCATTAGGATGCCATGGTCCACCACTTTTAGTTTAAGATAGTATAAAACTGAGAAAAGGTGATTCGATTCCAGGACACATCACCCCTTCAAAAGAAATATTGGAATTGACACTTGGATAAACCTTTGACATTCAAAGGTGATTTGCAGATTCCCTAATTTTTCTGGCATTGCAAAAGTAGAAGAGATCAAATGCTTTAAGTGACATAAATAGTCACCCCATTGCAGACTCTGTCTTCCACATTCTTCTCTCCTATCCAGTAACTCATTTTGTCTTAACTTTAGTCCAGTATGTTAGTCTCTGTGCTCAGTCTGCCCAATAATTTCAATGTTTTCATTTCCCCCAATATATACATTTTATAAGGGTTTTTTTTCTTTTCACTGTTTCTCTGCCCATGTATGGTCTTATATGATTGGCTCTTCATTGCATAATCTGTATTTTCTTGTAGTCTGCATTATGCACATTAGTCTACATTTTTTACTTCACTGTGCATCAAGTATGCAATAGAATAACACAGTCATACATACACAAGCAGCATGGAAGACATCAATCCCAGAACAGGTTATCACATGAAGCCTTTCACCCATTTTATGTGTGCCATTGCAATTCATGTTAGAAAGACAGATGCCAATAAACCCATGACCATAGCTGCCATCTTCCATTGGTTGATCTCCACACTGTGTTCAATCCTGTTAGTTTACATTTTTAGCAAAACATTCAGTATTAAGATCATGACCTAATAAATATCCTGACACAAACAATAGACTTAAGTAGCAGCTTTCTCCCCCCAGTGTTTCAACAATCCTTAATAGCAACCTTTACATTAATGTTCTGGAAATGAATGTATTACTCATGTAAATGCTTTCTGTTCCTCTTCTTAATATCTAGCTACTTAACTACTGTACTTTAGCAATAGCAATAGCACTTAGACTTATATACTGCTTCACAGTATTTTACAGCCCCCTCTAAGTGGTTGGCAGAGTCAGCATATTGTATCCAACAATCTGGGTTCTCATTTTACTGACATCGGAAGGATGGAAGGCTGAATCAAGCTTGAGCTGGTGAGAATCGAACTGTTGGCATTCGGCAGAATTAGCCTGCAATACTGCATTCTAACCACTGTGCCACCACAGTTATATGGAACAACTGTGATTGATGTCCATGCATGCTGATTGTTTGCCTAAGTTTATTCCAATATATTTTTTATCATATATTTTTACTTGGAAAAGCAGGAAATCCCAGATATGTTGGACTACAACAGTCAGGGTTCCCAGTAACCATAATTTACAAGTAACTTGAACCATGGGAGATCACCAAGCTGGAAAAGTATGTTGCTTTAATTTGGATCAAGAAAAAGTCAACTTTACTGACTTATGTAAATTCCTCTATGCTTCTTTCCCAATAAAGTTAGATATTTTGATTATAATCTATTGAATTCATATTTAAAAATGTAATAAAATATGAAATCACATCTCCATATAATTGTAGGAATTATATAAGTATTGGTAGGGGAGAACATGGAGAATTAATGAACACATGGATAAAGTACAAAGGACAATATACTAGGTAATAGTCTCTCTGTGTTTAATCTTATTACCACATTCTATGAACACATAATACATTTTAAATGAGATCAAAATGGTGTAATGTATAATTTGTTCCTTAAGATGAATATTGTATTGTCAGTCAGGACTTGAATGAAACCAAGATGTCCACACTAGAACATATATCACCTCTAGAATGGAAATGTCTAATTCCCTAACATTGTCTTTGGGAAATTGTTTAGCAGCCCAAGCTAGGATTTGAGCTGCAGCTGCTAAAGCTTGGGGAAAGAAATCATAGTGCTTCACTCTTTTGTTCAGGATATTTTTAGACAGCAATGATCATAGATCAGGCATGTCTGGTCTTGAGAGCTTGTGAATAGCTACTCTCAGATGAATAACCTACTTTTCTATTCTTGATCCATCAGGGCTCTTACTGTATTTTTTGACCTTTTCTGTTTGTATAGCATTGAACATAGTTAAATGTCTATGGAGATTCTCAGTTATCCAGGTCATAGTAGTCCCAAAGGTGCTTTTTTGAGGCAAATGGACTTTGTTTTTCTTTGAAGACGTTTAGCTTCTCATCCAAGAAGAACTTTTTGGATGAGAAATGAGCATCTTAAAAGATAATACAATAAAGTTACCTCTTGAAAAAACATCTTTGGGATATTGAACATAGCATTTAAAATTACTGATTAAAATCATATAAAGCTTAGGAATTTGCCAACTGCAGTTCTGGCTATAGCTTGGGAAGATTATTAGAGTCATCTGCTGGCAATGCGATTTTAAAATTTGAGATAGCAAAGAAGTTAATTGATAGTATTGCCAGAGAAAATATTTGTGCGCATGCGTATTGCAGCAATGGAACAGACAAAAAATATTTCTTAAAGGTGTTGGTAGGAAATTTTTTATCTGTATTGCATGTGTTGACATGATACTTAGAAAATCTCTATTTTTAAAATGGAACACTTTAAACTGTCAGATAATGAAAGAACAGTTTGCTTGTTCCCCATTCACCACCACAAATCTTAGCAGTTTTACAGCACTCTCTCTCTATATATATATCTATCTGTCCTGAATGCGCAGGTATCTTAAAAGGACCAACTTAAATTGACAATTCTGAAAGCTTCATATAAATAACACCATAATTCATCATTCTGAAGAGCCACACTAATTCTTAACCCCTTTTCCCAAATGTCTTTTTACTTTACTTCTTTGGGAATAACTTTTTAAATGGGCTATATAACATGCCAAAGAAGGTTAACTATATGAATCTTATAGTTGCAAAAGGTCTTTAATCAAAAATCTGTTGGTGAAATTTATCACTGCATTTTTATGGCTTCCGGGTATATTAAATTGAGGGAACACATGAATGTATCAAAAAAGTGAAGAGAAAGCAGACACAACGTCCATTTTCTGATTTTATATTTTCAACATTATTTTGTAGAGATTATTTTGATGTTGAACTGTTAATGTACATTAAGAAAAATTCATACATTGCTTAACAATAAAACAAAAAACCTAATTGAAGGACAATAGGAAATTAAATAGGCTGATAAGCCGTGACTTATGTTCAGTTTAATAAAAGGCCATCCATAGAAGACAAGCCTACAACTGCCTATAAATTATAACACTAAAAATCCATAGCCTTTTGATATGTCTATCAATATCATGTTCATTGAATTGTGATGCAGAGATCTTGCTAAAACAGGACAAATGAAGCTAATAAAGCATTTTTCCTTCATTATACAATATAAACTAACTCTTGGCTTAATCAAAGATTTCTTGCTATTCTAGAATAAAGAGGGAATCATCTTGAGCTTGGAAATTGCATATAGTTTTACCAATCTTTATTCCTTTTTTACATCCACTTTTAGTTGATCTTCTTTATGTGACTTATATCAGTTGATGTGATTTTCAATATTGATTTTTAAATGAAGCTTGGTTCAAAATAAATTCACTCAGCTTTGTTCTGGCTCTGCAGCTTTCATTGACCACAAAAATAGTTTTTGGATGCTTAAAGGCTCTTCCAGGACATAATGACAGTTGGCATTGGGAACTTCAAAGAGTTTGATAAATTAGCAGAATCCATCCACAGAATCCAATCCAAAAACGGTATCATCATTCAACACCATTATTTCAGACAATAAACATTCTTTCCAACTGAAACATCAATCAGTTATTACATTACATTATTATTTTCCATTTAATCATAAATTATGGATTTAGAATATCTTAAAATAAGCTAAACATCTTAGTATTACAAACTGTCATCAAGGACAGATAAAAGTAGAAAAAAATTGAACGTAAAATTGTATTTTCTTGAATGATTAGAATTCACTTAAAGTCTGAAGAATTTCTAAATGTAGATTCTCTTAGAAAATACAGTTCAGGCTAGCAAAACCATCAAATAATTTTGCCACTAGTACTTCTAATATTAATACTTTATAATAATGTACAGTATATTCATAAAGGAAAAAAAATCAGTGGGACTCCAATATAATATTAAACATTCAAAATGAATTACCTACTTCAGACTAAATACATTTTGGAAATAGTAGTAAAGCAATTAAAATATATTTAAAAAGAAATTCTATTAATGTGAAGATTTCCCCCCTCAAAAGACAAAAACAAAAAATACATCCCAGATTGAAAAAATATATTGTTCCTGTACCTTGACAAAGGACATCTGCATCTATATACACACAGTACATATATATATATAGTGTGTGTGTGTATGTGTGTAAACACAATCTTTATGAAATAAAATTTTAAGTAACTCTTATCCTCACTTGATGTGTAGCCTAGAACTTTATCTCTACTCAGAATTCAATCTTACAACTTTAGAATCATATGGTTCCAAGTAATGCTAAAGAAACTAGCCTATTTTGAGGTGAAAATATAGAATATTTCTTTATTGGAACAAATCTTGTGAAATTCTATTACAGCAAATGTAGCTGGCATTTTGTTAATAACCTAGATAATGAATAGATTCATGTAAATATTTACAAAGCCTAAGCATTAAAATCAATTTCATTGATTTAGTACAGCTGTGTTCTGATCACCACATTGGAAAGAACAAAATAATTGTCTGTGGTATCATAAAGATTACAAAACACAGTTCAAAACCCTCACCTATCTCATTTTCTTCTTCCTTTATTTATTTTCTGTATTATCAATTCAAAACACTAATAACAACACATACAGGTAGCTATAGTTTTTTGATTGATGAAGGAGTAAAGATTTGAATTATTATTGGTGTAAATTATATCTCCCCAGCACCATAAGCAATGGGCAAGCAACTCACCTATGCAAATGGTATCATCTTCCTATTTTTCTGAAAGGAAGACTTTGCATTCAGAGGAAAGACTAGTGAAATCTTAAGCCTGATTGGCTTGCTCTATTTCTTTATATTTCTATTCTTGTTCCTTAAACTCAGAATCGGATTAAGCTATTTAATTCCTGAGATTATTAATGGTCTACCTTTAATCAGCCTACAAATACATACTCTCTTTTCCTCTCACGTGTATAGACAGATTCAGAACAGAATATTTGTTCTTCTTGTACTATGTTTGAAAATTAATCAAATGTAATTTTTAGAAGCATTTTAAAGAGATTGAATATTACACAGCAGCCAATTCACACTTGACTGCTACTGTGTCATTTTTTTCCCTATTATAGTGGAGCATCCATGGAGTTTATACATTTTGACCTATCCATGGAGGGTCAAAAAAGTCTAGATGGGATATACAGTTGGTGTGATTTAGCCCTGGGAGATTGTGTCATCTGCCATCTTGACTTTTAAACTGCCTAATGGACATTCCTGCTTGGTATAGCAGAACAAGAAGAAGGAAATATTTAAGGCTGGGAAGAAGTTTCACTGAATTTAATGGGGCTTCCTTTCCAGTAATCATGTATACATTTTCTCTGCTAAGGATTGCTCCTGTGATGTTGCGACTAGGACAGTACAACTAATTAAAGGATCGTGGTTCAAAATATAGCCACTGCTTTAAAAAACAGAATAAATGTTGAAAGAATGCTAGCTGGGATAAGTTTCACTCATACTTTCTTAGTCTTACACATATCAGCATTTTAGAAAGAATACACACAGTATAGAGTACAAATGTTGTGCAATAAGGTTACAGTCTTTAACCATAGTAATTGAATGAATGGAATGAAATTGTAGAACAGTCTGACTAAATTGGAAGGGGTTGTAACTACTTTTTATGGATATGGAGAAACTATGTGATAGTTACGGGGTTTTAAATGGACTGTCTGGAAATGGCAGGGCCCGTTCAGCCTAACACAGGAAGTCATTTGATTGGAATTATATCCAGATTACTTGAAAAAAAAGACAGCTCAGCTCTCCCATGGGAAAGGTAGGAAAGACCCAAATTGGCAATCAAAAAAGAAACAGAAATAGAAATAACTGCAGGCTATACTCTCCAGTTTCTCAAAAAGACCACATCTCTGTTACTCAGTGACAAAAGGTAATGATACCTGCAGCACTCATGGTTAAGCCACATTTCCATTTTTCCCCCTGAGTTCCATAGAGAGCATCCTTTATCTTGCAGTACAATAAAAAAACCAGGTTCTTAGCTGCTGGTTAAAACTTAGATTGTGCCATTTGTTCTACTTCCTGCACTTTTCTTGTTTCAGTGTTAGTCCGCAATACATTTAACTTCAATTTGATATAATTGGACTAGAGGTATTGAGTGAAGAAAATGCAGGGAACAACTTTGTTAGTGAACTCTCTACGGAGGCAAAATCTTTTTAATAGATGTCACACAGCTGAAGGGTTTAGGAAGACTTTATTAAAGAGCTCCAGGGGACAAAAAAGCCAAAAGTCAGCTTGCTAACTCAAAACTTCTCTCAATTTAAACAGTTAATAATATTAATATAATATTGATGACACATTTTCTCAATAAGGACCTGCTTAATGCAAATATATCCAGAAACCCCAGATTATAACATTATGATTTAGTAATGCTAATGGTAATGCTGTGCAAAACACAGCAAGCTTCTTATAAGAATGAGATTTTAGTTCATATTGGTAATGCAATGTCTATTCTTTTAATAGGATTTTTACAATTTTGTTTAAAGAATTAAATAGTACATTGGTAAGAATATTACATTGATACTGTATTGACAATTTTTCTGTGTCTAATGATAAAATACTACTTAATATTTTATATCAGGCAACAAAAATCATTTCAAGTGTGTCATTCTTGTGTAATTTTAGGAACCCCCTCCCCCAAAAATTTCATATGAGCTTGGGTAACAATTTAGAGATTTTGTAAGATTTGGCTTATGAGATTTTTGGGCACTTCTCATTTAAATTTTTAATAACATTAAAAAAAACCCTTTGGAAGTCAACAGGTCTAACCAGGTTATCATAGGTACTATATGTACAGTACTTGCTAGGAGAACACCCAACTTATTTCCTAACCAAATAAGCTTTTATCAGCCTATTTATCAAGAAATTAGCCAATGTTTGACAAAATTTCTCAAAAGAACTGTAAGTATAAATATTACAGGGAGTAATTACAGGAGTATGGGGAATGAAAGAATTGAAAATCTAAAATTACTACTATAATTACATTAAGTTTAATTTTCTCTTAAAAGATGCAGTTATGATGCAATGCAAATATATAGCTTGCTGAATTTAAAGATTAGCATTCATTCCAATCCAGTGTTTTATCAATTGATGAGCGATGGCCTGATGTGGTGGCACAAAAATATTTTTGTTCTTTTTGTTGAGGATCTCTATTATCTGAAATGCAAAAAAAAAAAATCAGAACAAGAAACTCACCCTATATAGTAATTGAAAATCAGTAGTTAAGATCAATACCCAATTGTTTTTGATAGAAGACGTTGGGCAAATCTCATATCTGTCCATTACTTCTTATACAGGCAGTGTTTGCTATTTCTGGAATGATCTACTCACTTTTTTATTTCTAAAATTGGTGAAGGGAAAGCCACAGATTAAAAGCATTGGTCCCTTTTTTGAAACATCAATGTAATATTATTTCACAATATGTTTCAAAAAGCTAAGCTAAGTTTCAAAAACACAAATAATGTATATATGCTAATAATTCTTCACTCTTAAAATAAACAGATGGAAAGCAGCCATTAAAACCAGGGAATGTAACTGATCACTCTGCCAGGTCATCAAGATTGGTAATGGAGAAAATAACTAAAAAGAAATATGAAGGAAGAAACATGGGAGGCAAATTAATTTATGAAATAATTGTTTTAGCGATATTTTACCTTATTACCAATAGCCTGAAATATTTTATGGAAACAGAACTTGTTCTAATAAAAATGGTCACTTATTCATCTGATATCTCCAAGCAGACAATATTGTAATACTGAATCAGGAAGATCTTTACTCTTGGAGTGAAAGCCATGTATTTCTAATAGTCTTCAATGAAATGTACCTAACAACTTACTGGCAAGATCTATGGGCTCAACAGAGAAACAATTGCTTGTATCAATTCTTTGACCAACATATAATTTTCAATTTCAGTGTAATCACTGTACAATAAGGAGAGTAAGAAGTTTAATTTGTTTGAGTGAAAAAGCACATCCATATTGTATGCCCTAACCAATGCATTCTGAGGACAATCAATAAGAAAAGGAAATTAAATTGAACTTTACCTGTTCCCTACTGAACCAGCGGGCATCTTCTATTTCAATGTTGTCAACTTTAATTTCGGTAGACATTGCAGCTGCTATGCATCCAATCATTAGGGAGGAGGGCATTGGCCACGGTTGACAAGAGACATACTCAACACGGCCCACTTTAACTCCACTTTCCTCTTCTACTTCCCTTCGAACAGCATTTTCAATCGTCTCACCTAATCAAAGAAAGAACAGAACAGTTAATTGACAAAGCTTAATGCAAAGATTGTACCTTGTGCTTTAAAGTACCCCAAAAGATATGAAACTTTCTTGAGCAATCATTTGTGGCTATTTAAACATCAGAGCATAAACCATTTTCAACCAAAAATTTATTCACAAAAAGCAAAAGAATGTCAAAGCAATGTAAGTTAACCATTTCAAAAGTTGTAAACTGATTGCACATCTTTGGTCCCTTGCCAGTGCCTTTATCAATGAGTGTATTTTCAAGTCTACTTAAATTATTTCCATAACTTTCCCCTCCAGTTTTACTGTGGATGGATAACTCATATCCAGCAAGATAAAGAAAATGAATTCACACAGCTCATGGGATGCTCTGAAAATGAGAGTAACAGGCAGTGCCTATGAAGGGAAGGGAATACTTGCAACAACAAATGTCTTGTAGCATCTTAAGGTTTGGAATAAGTTTTAATAATTTAAATTTCTAAAGAACAGACACATTTTGGAAAAAGACGTACAAAACTTGTATTAATGGAAATTGTAATTTTTATGCTAATCTTAATTAAAGACTGCAATGAGCTTTCAATTACTTGCTTAGCTTTATAGATTTCAAATCTCATTTTTAATTATCCGAACATCATTTTTCAAGAGTTGACACTTGGGATCTTTGCATTTCAAAGCATGTTGACAGCTCCAGTTCAAATAAAGAAAGGAGGACTTGCAAACTACTTTGAGAATAACTGCTATAGACTGTAATTATGCAAATATTTTAATATTTCTTTAATTTTTAGCTCAGTGCATCTATTAAGTTCGAAGTAATGAAATGCTTTTAGATACATATGGACCTCCATTAATGGCACTTTTAATATATAGCAGAACTGAATGATCATTTTCATGCTGAAACCAAACTGTCCAACTAAATGATAGATATATTGTACAGTCAAAAATTGACATAGCTGAAGGAGGGCAGGGAATTATCTAAATCTAAAAAAACCCCCAAAACATTCAAATATAAAACAACACCAACTGTAGTAGAGTACTTAAAATGACAGTTTGCAATTGAATTCTGACAGCAGAATTGAAGTTTAATAACATTATATGGGGAAGATTCTGGAGGCTGCATACTCTTATGCATATGGGAAAAACAATCTAGTGATCACAGGGCTTTTCTAGAGGTTGGTGTTTCCTATACATTTCCTCCCCATAACTAATAATCCTGGTCTAGTAACTGTCAAAGCAATGCTTATTACTGGGTATTCTCACGTCCCTCAAGAGGTGTATGTATTATTCCATAACTATCTCTCAATGGACCCAAATAGCACCATATATGCCTTATATGTTTTTTCTAAGCATCTGTGCACTGCTCTTCAGCCAAATAATAAATATTTTAGGGATATGCAAAAAGCATGATCCAGTTCTGAATGGTTTACCTTCCCCCATCCCCATTATCTGTAATCGGGGACGGGGGAATATTCTGGTCTGTATTTGGATTGAAACAGGACTGTTTTGTTCCAAAAATCGATCGAAGCACATTAGTTCAAGGTTGAGGCAGGGGCAAAATAAGAAGAGGAAAAGGGCATGGTAAAGGGGCTTTTCTGGCCATGTCACACAGGGATATCTGAAGCAAGGAAGAGAAAGCAGTGAGAAGATAGGAGCAGTAGGATACATAGCATGAAAAGCAGGAACTGAGGGCAGGTGGGGAAGAATAAAGAGAAAATCACTGGCAGGCAAGAAAGTGGGATATTCTGCTTTGGGGCCTGTTCCTTATTCCTATCAGATAGGGAGCAGCACAGAGGCCAATGTATTAATTGGCAATGAGGAGAGGTGAGGGAGAATATTAGGGAAGATGTTGGGAAGACTAAGGATGGGATGACCAGGGAGATATGGTTGGGAAAATTGAGAAGTCCTTCTTTCCCTGCAAAAATTACTGTGATATGACACAGATTAATATGTTGATATGTTTCAGATTAAACCTAGAATGAATAAAATATTCTGGGTTTTACTACTGCCAAACTGCAGCAAATCTGAAAGAGTTCAGCAGAATTTCTATCTGTACATTTGTTATTTCAACAATAAAAGCCATGTAAAATCAAGGTCAGCAACGTTTCTGAAATTCATCATACTCTAGAAATATTACCATATATTCTGACAACAAAATCCATAGCTCAAATTAGTTCCTGACATTTTTCATCGTTACATCTCTGAAATAGGAATATTGGGGCATTTGGAAGGACTTCTCTCCCAATGGATACCAGATTCAAACAACAACAACAACCTCCCTGAAATTCCAGTCCAATCTACCAAAAGCAGTGTTTCTCTGGAAGGTTAAATAAATAAATAAATAAATAAATAAATAAATAAGGCTAAATTAAAAAAAGCCTGCTGCACTAAAGGATATTACTGGCCCATCTTCTGCAACTCTCAACTGGCCAAATGAATAAATAAATAAAGCATGCTCATCAAACTTATTTTGATTTTATTCAAACTTATAAAGCTGCTAGTCATAAAAGAGTCATATATTTCCAAATTACTTTGCTGTCTGACCTATTCTCAAGTCCTATTCAGTGAGTAGGATGCTGTTTTGCCTCTGAGGAATCTATTCAAGGCACAATTAAATATGATTTCTGTTTTTGTGCTTTCTGTGTAAAAGAATGTTAATTACCCTCCCTGCAAACCAATTTTATTCATTTTTATTTGAATCTGCATATGACAAAACTTCTGCCATACTGTTCTTGTATTATTCCCAAGAGATCCAAATCTTGCTTCCCAATTAGAACCAGATACTATCAATACGGAGAAATATTTCTTATTTATTCCTCTGCAGGGAATACGAGAAAAAAAGAGAAAAACTGCCAAGAAAGCTGCAATGAAGTTGTTCAGTGGCTGAACTTGAATAATATAATGAAATATAAGCTTAAAAACATTTCAAAGGATTTCTCAAATACAGTGTCTACCTTAAAATTTGAGGTTTCAATATGCAAGAGGGAATGACACACTGATGTACAAGTTCTTTAGTCAATCTACCTGAATTGACAAATGGTATTTGACAATTGATATTGTCTCTAAAAAGCTGAATTGGGATTCACCTGCTAACTAGCAGATGACCACAAATTGACTAAACTCAGATTTTTTTAGCAATCCCTTTCTAAATTACTAGAGATCCCAACCATGCTCATATAATTAGTGCCCAAACATTAGCTCCCTATTTTCCAATTGTAATTTATACTGCTTGCGTTTCATTTCATCCTGTATTCTTCTAACTTGAATTCTCATCTCACTTTTATAATGTTTAATCATTGAATATTTGAGTTCTTCTATGCTTCTGTGTGTGTCGCTGTGTTAATAAGAGGGTGAAGGAAGTACTGAAGAGTGACCCTGGTTCTAGTCCACCCACAACCACATATGGATAACTGGTGGCCAGTCAACTTCCTTAGCCAAGGTACTTCAGAGAATTGTCACTCTGTGAAATGAAGACTATGTATATTACCTTCAGTTCCTGGATGAAGGTAAAGAAGGAGTCCCTGCAAGCAGGGGTGGGATTGTTTTTTTAACAACTGGTTCTGTGGGCATGGCTTAGTTGGTGGGTGTGGCTTGGTGGTCATGTGACTGGGTGGGCGTGGCCAACTCGACATCACTCATGTCAAGGGGTGCTTCTCCTCGCCTGGCCTCTCATGACAGTGGGTGCAATGGTCATAAGTGTGAAAAATGGTCATAAGTCACTTTTTTCAGTGCCATTGTAACTTTGAATGGTCACTAAATGAACTGTTGTACGTCAAGGATTACCTGTACAAAAATACAAAAAGCTTCTTTGTTTGCTGCCCTAAATACCAATCACTAGATTAAAAATACCTGCAAACCGGAATTACAAATCAGGCAGGGTGCTAGAGCACCTTGAGGAATGAAAATAGCTAAAATGCAGTGATAACTATCAAGCAGCCAACTCTTGCTCATAAAGTGAAACCCTTTAGCAGAGAGGTAATTTAAGCTTTCCAGAAAAAGCACACCCAGGAAAAGCAATCCTTAGATCCATTTGCACCACTTAAAAATACCAGATGGTCTCACTCACCTCACAAGATATCCTAGGGAAATCATCCGGATTTAAGCAAAGATCACATGTACCCCAGAAAGGCAGTAAAAAAAATCAGTGCCAAGCTTGCATCCTGCTTCTTGGAAGTATACCCCAAAAGGACAGTGCCAGATAGTACTAAAGCAGTGAGGAAGACCCCCTCCCCAGATAGAAAAAGAAACCACGAGGCAAGAAAAAATTCAAACACAATACAAATAATTAAATCACAACAGTAGCTGTTGCTTGTTGAAGATGACTAGGGAAAATTATCCCATCAATAAACACAGGATTAAATGTCCCCAAGCACAGAATTAACCTTCACCAAAAACCAGTTTTAGACCAAAACTCAGAAAGGGTATGTAAACTCTCGTTTGAATGTTAATCTTTCTAGCTAGCCAAGAAGCCTTGCTGAATGTCACTCATCTTGGTTCCCTGTCACTAAAAGCTTTGCTTCATTATTCAATTATTTCTTCAAAGTGCTGATTGTCCAGGGAAGTATTTCCTCCCAACAGCAGTGTAAAAATCTTAAACAACCCTTCCCCCTTTAAGAAAGCCAAGCCCCAAAAGCTCCAGAGACAGTAAGTCTAGGCTATTTGCCAAGAATGGGTGGAAAAAAACAAAAGGAGATTGCTTCTAACTACTGGTTCTCCGAACTGCTTAGAAAGTTAACAAGGGGTTCTATAGAACTGGATAGAACCGGTAGAATCCCACCTCTGCCTGCAGGTTTCCTGCTAGTCATAGCCGACTTTAGGGGGCAGTTCTTAGCTCTGTTTCTTTAAGCCAGGGCTGTCAAATTTCCAGCCCATTGGCCAGATGTGTGACACACTGGCCACGCCCACACCTGATTTAGCAAAGGGAAAAAAATCTCAATATGTCACGTGACACTGTCGTGATGCAGTGATTTTGACACCCCTGCTTTAAGCCATTGAGCCAGCACGATCCAAAGATATTTCCACAACACTGGTCAGCATGACATCATGCCACAGTGCAAAGCGTACGGTGAAATACTGAACCATTGTTATCTTCCCACCAAAGTAGTAACTATTTATCTACTTGCATATACATGCTTTCGAGCTGCTAAGCTGGCAGGGGCTGAGGGGAGCTCACTCGATCATGTGGTGATAAGATTAAAACTGCTGAAGTATAGACCTTTTCGGGTGTCTTTTAAGCTACTGAGCCACTGTGCCTGAATGAAAGTAGGATATAAATCTGAAGATCCTCTGGAAATTCAGTCATTTCTCTGGAGCAGAAATGGTAACATGCTTTTGTCAAAGAAGGTGGTACTTAGAAATTAGTTCAATACTGTTGCCCTGTCATTCCCTCCCCACACCCCCTGCCAAAAAACAAAAAAGTTTTAAAACTGACATTATACATATAAAGAAAACTTACCAGGCTCTACAAATCCAGCAAGGCAAGTGAACATGCCTGGGGGAAATCTTTTTTTTCTTCCCAAAAGGCAATGGTTGCCTTCTGGATGAATGACTTGCATTATTACTACAGGATCTAGAAATAGAAGTTAAGGAGAGGTATAAATATTTAAATCCCTTTTACAAAAAGCAGCAAGGAGCATAAGCCTATCTGTTCTTATTTAGCATTGCTATCTCCTTTTAATGCTTGAATCAGTTCTCACAAGAAGCCCTGTAGCTAGGCAAACTTACTGCAGGATTTAAAAAAAAACATGTTTTTTTTTTAAACATTGATGCCTTCTGGGAATGTACCTACTTAGGCCAAAAGCAAGATTCAGGAGGTACATTGCCTGAGCTGCTGCATGATTTTGATAAAAGCACTGGAATAAATGACTGTTATATATATCAGCAATTTAATCAGCAGGAATTTTTGCTTTCAGCAACTTCCAGTTATTGACAAATGGTTTGGTGACAATGTTTTGATTTCCAAATGCAATGTTTAAAGGACAATAAGATTTAGTTAGCATATGGTAATTTGTAGTTTTCCCTTAATTATAATTTTAATCAGACCAGTCTTTGGACATTAATTATTGAAGCAAAACGGCAACATGTAGATGGTCTCTTAATAACAAAAAGAAGAAAATAATGGAAAAAATACGACAACCTGCTTGTTTCTATAGACAGAAACACAACAGATTTGATAGAATCCAAAAACAACTGGTTGAAAACACACAACTGAAATCAGAGCTGCTGCACTTCTATTACTGTAGCCCTTCCAGGAATATTATTTTCTAAAACATGCTAAATATAAAGTTCTGCATTGCATGATAATTTTTTTCTCCTTGGTTCCTCCCATTCTATATTCTCCCCACTTTTTCCTCTTGTCTTCTAACTACCTTTTCCCACAATCTTAATACCTGCATTTGCTACATTGTCCTACCTCTTTTATTGCGTTTTGACATTTTCATTCAGAAAGATATCTTCCAAAAAAATTTAAAAAGAGATTGAAAGAAATTTCAACCAGTGATCCCTACATAGACCATTCCTTTTGTCCACTCTTTCTTTTGCCTATCTGTAGGATTTGCAGGTGTGGTAAAAGAAAACAGACAAAAGGTATTGTTAGGAATCTGTACACCAATTAGTTGGGTTGGCAATATATAAACCAACAATGTATGTTTGTAGCTTTAAGACAAAATCACTGTATTGATTTATACTATATTCCGATTGGTTGATTATATTGCAAAGTACCATAAGAGGGAGCTAGAGATCATAGATCGCTCTCTCTGACATTCTGTTGCTATCTAAGTTTCTCTGTTGTATTTATGGTGTGCTTATACTTTGATATCTTTGTTTACCGTAAATGACTTGCAAACGGTAAGAAGACTTTGTAATTGGATATTATTTGGACTGTTAAACGTATATGACCTGGACCGTTTATTGGACTGTGCTATTTCTTAGAGTAAACTTTAACTCAATTTAGTGTATCTGTGTGTGGCTGAATAATTATTCATAAGTACTATCATAAATGTTTCCATGTACATATCCTTGTTACTCAAGGGTTATTCTGTACATATCGTAACAAGTATGTTTAAAAAAATGTGTCTCAGAACTTGCGTTTTTAATGATTTTTTGAAAGTATAGATAAGCAACCCAGTTCCTTCATACTTTTATATTCAATATTCTCGTTTCAGTTTTCCCCCTTTTTGTTGGCTTCTCATCTTATCCTCTCAGATTGACAGATATGACAATCCCATTAGATAAATATGCTTCAAAGAGTGATGACCTGTGGCAAATTTATATGCTGCAAAGTATTGAGCAGGAGTTTCAAATTTTGCTGACTACTTGTTTTCTTAAAGACATTTTATTGGAATTACCAACTGTTGGCTCAGCGATCCTGCATATCTCATCCTGATCACATTTTTATTTACTTATTTGAATATATAATAGATATTTACTCTTACGTTCAACTAACTTGTAGGAAATGTAAAGAATGTGCATCAACCAAGATCCAAAAGGAAAATAAAAAGAAAAGGAACACATTCATAATACACCTTGAGAATGAGGTGAAGTAGTTAACAAAAAATAAACAGAAAATTAATATTAAGCAGCTATGTAAAACTGATCTAAATAAAGACATAAATGTATATTTTAAATGAACTGCAAATAAATATATAAGGATGAAAACAAGCCAGGAGATACAGTATACAGTAGAATAATTATTTAAATACCAACAGAACTCTTTGTTGGCACTTCCAACCAAGCTTAACAAAAACAGAAGTAGCCATATTTCCACCTCAGTAATAGGTACGCAAATTATCAGCCTTCAGTGAAGTTCTGGAAATGTATTTTACAATGTAATGATTCTCAGAAGTACCTGGGGTAATACTGGACATATCCACTAACTTTCCCGTAACAACTGGAAAAAACATTTATAAAAATTGAAAAGCCATAACAATTTACTGAACATCCTTGGGGGCTGATGCAAACACCCTATGAACAGCAGCTTTGGCTTTGGTTTATTCCATAGCTAAATATTTTGCTAACATGTGACTTAGCAGCGTCCACACCCAAATGGTTGATGGACAACTCCACAGGTAATATGTATAATCTCTGGCACATTGCATTCCACTCCTTAGCAATCTCATACCACCCCACATTAGAAGACAGCAAGCTCTCATTTTGCTATGATTTGGGATGCTGAACAAAGTCCTCCAAATTCACCCATCACAAGATTGAAATCTCACAGGCCAGCTTGGAAAATAGCTATTCACATAACATCTATCTAGTTTAACCCTGAGAATGCTTGGAGAAAGGAATGGTCCAAGGTAACTTTTTGTGACCTGATCATTAGTGATCCCTCTACCAAACCACTTGATTTTCACTTGACTTGCTTTGTCCGATTGAAACTGAACAGAATTAAGTGTGATACTGGAAAAAGTGCCTCTGCCCTGTATCGGTGGGGAAGAAAAAATTCCCCTTGTTGCAATTGAGGTGCTAATATGCCAACTATTAAATATATTATGCAAGATTGTCCACAATGTATGCTCTCCGGTTCCCTAGAAGATCTGCATGAAACAATGCTAGAGGCTATTGTCTGGATAGTTGAATTGTACATCTGGTTATTATTATTATTATTATTATTATTTATTTAGACTTGTATGCCGCCCTACTCCCGAAGGACTCAGGGCGGCGAACATACAAAAAGATATACAATAAAAACGAATAATGAGGCCACTGTTACTCTCATAGAAGTTCTACTTATACAGGTAGTTCTCGATTTACAACCATAATTGAGAGCAAAATTTCTGCTGCTAAGTGAGACATTTGTTAAGTGAGTTTTGCCCCATTTTACGTCTTCTTTTGCCCCAGTTAAGAGAATCACTGCACTTGTTAAATTAGCAATACGATGTGAATCTGACTTCTCCATTGACTTTGCTCATCAGAAGATTGCAAAAGATGATCTCATGACCCTGGAACACTGCAACCATCAAAATATGAGTCAGTTGCCAAATATCTGAATTTTGAAACCATGACCATGGGGATGCTGTAATGGTTGTAGGTGTGAAAAATGATCATATTCAAAAAAACGGGCCCAAAACAGGATAAAAAAGGGACCCAAAGCAGGCTAAAAATGGCTGAAAAAGGGCCATGTGGCCCATTTTCTGCCAGCAGAGTGCTGCAGGAAGCCATGGAAGGCAAAAATGAGGTGCATGGGGCCACATGTGGACCCTCCTCACCCCGTTTTGGCTGGCAGGGTGCTGCAGAAGGCATCCATCCTGCCCGCCATGCCCACACCACGCCACACCACACTCCACCCACCAGCCCGCAGAGGAGAACTTCAATGCTGATCTGGCCCTCAAAGAAATCCAGTTTGACATCCGTGCCGTACATACAGCTGTAATTTTTAGTTTAATGCATGAGTTCAGAATTCATATTGCTCTATATTACTCTGATTTTTTTTACTGCCATTAGCAAAGAAATATCAATATGCTAGCAATTCTCTTACCAACTCTTGGGAAGCATGTATTATGAATACCCTGATGGCTGGGGCAGTCTTCTTTTAAGCACGATTTCCTGTAGCCTCCATCTTCTAATTTAGTTGCACTGCCACATGTTGGGCAAAATTGATACCGGTTATCCCATGCTAGCACAGATCTAGCCTGGGCAATGATTCCTAAAAATGGCCGTATAAACAGTCAGTCAATATCTAACTTCTTTTCTGCAGATACCACAACACCAACTTTTCAATATATGACTAAAACCAATGCAAACATTAGCTTTTAACAGTTTGTATACTGTTGGGAAGATTTTTTTTTCTTCATTACCTTTACATTTGTGATATTCCAGAACATTGAAATAGTCTAGTCCTTAAATAATAGTGTGCTAAAAATTATCAATAAAAGTGTAACCAGAACAATCCTGACATTCAGCTATTAACAAAAACATAATCCTAAACCATAAGAAAAAAATAAAGAAAATTTAACGAAAGAGAAAATGATACAAGGCAAACAATTTCTTTAAATAATTATCAATGCTTAATTTGTAGACTTGCAAATACATTAAAAATTAAGACAATTTATTATAGAAGAGTATAATAAACACATACAGATTACATATGATAATATGAGCTAATGCTTATTATAGGTAGTTCAGCTAGAAACAACTAAAGAGGTGGATCAGAATCCCTTAAATCCTAAATCAAAGCAGAGATTTTTAGACTGATTTTGCACAAAGTAAAACACCAACAAAGTGACCCAATTTATGTTACAAAAGACTTTTCTTACTTTTGATCCACCAAATAAGCAGAACCTTACCAGCTTCATTTTCAGAGAATTGGAGCAGTGCAGGCATTGGTGGATAAAGAAAGTAACAGCCTGGATGCTCTTGTAAAAAACTATCAACCACTGTAGAATCTATACTAAGTGCAAACCAGGTAATCAGGCCATTCTCATCTTCTTTGCCTGTATTCGGATCTTTTGCATTTATTCTTTGAGGTTCCACTCCCATAAAAATTGTAGTGATAGTTTCAGTCTGCTCCAGATATGCCTTTATATCCTTATAGAAAAATTTACAAAGCTTAACCTTTGGATACTGGAAACTATGTTCACCATCATCTGATGTAACCAAAGGATTTAAATGTGAAAAAATGATATATATGGTTGTTGGTTCCTTCTGTTTCATGATCAGCCACTTTGAATCTACTCTCTTCTCACTCTTCCTATCCAAAAATGTCCTGCAAAAATAATGCTCCTGTTCTTTGACTTGATAAGTGAAGAAAAATGGCTCCAATCCACCTTCCATATTAGCTAATAAATTAGCTATGTTTTTATAGCCCCAAAATCTAGCAATATCCAATGCAGTCTGGTTTGAAGTATTGGTTCTGAACCTGTCACACCTTTAAAACAAAAACAAAAAAAATCAAAAAGTTACTTTGGGGTAACATTTTCAGACAGAATGTCATATGATACCCTAACCCTAACCCATAAGGAACAAGAAGATGTATTTTTGAGCAGTGATAAAACAACAGGTAGAGAAAAGGAATGGATGATCATTAAAGAAGCAAAAACACAACTCAGTCCTTAGAAAGCAGAAAGCATGACAAAGTAGCTGAAAATAATTCTGACAGCCTTTCAAAAGTGTTGTTAGCCCTTTGAAGTAAGCCAGGTCAACAATTAGACATTAGAAGAATTCCAGGTGTAGTATCAAGGTGCAGACTTCACAGGTTGACTCAGCCTTCCATCCTCTCGGGGTAGGTAAATTGAGGACCCAAGATTGTTGGGGACAATTAGCTGACCTTGTAAAAATGCCGCTTAGTAATAAGCAGGCATATACAATGGAATGAAGGCTATTGCTGAGCACACTGGGTTGCATCCCAAAAATTGTAAGCCGCCCTGAGTCTCCAGAGAAGGGTGGCATATAAATGTAATTAATTAAATGTAATTAATTAATTATTTTTTTTGACTCCATTTTATACCAAACAAAATCAAGATGCAGTAAGTTTTGGTTTCTTTCTCATGCTTTACACTTTCCCAGGACTCAATTCAGTGGTGGGATTCCATTTTTTTTATTACCGGTTCTGTGGGCGTGGCTTGGTGGGTGTGGCAGGGGAAGGATACTGTACAATCTCCAGTCAGAAGCGGTATTTGCCAGTTCTTGGAAATACTCAAAATTTCTGCTACCGGTTCTCCAGAACTGGTCAGAAGCTCCTGAATACCACCTCTGACTCAATTTTATGTAAACCCAGGTTCACATCACTCAGTCATGATTTGAACTAGTCACTACCTCAGCTTACTTCACACTATTGCTGATAACTTAATAAAATGAGATGAAACCCAGTGTGCCTTGAAATCCCAGTGAAAAGGCAAATAATGTAATTTTTGCTTTGTTCATTTTAACCATGAATCTAAGAGGTTATTCTATTGCTCTAGCAAATAGAATAACTTCTACAGAGTAGTAACTTTAAACAAGGTGGTAACTTTAGACAAGTTGAACAATATTATTATTTTTTTCTTACCCCTTATCAAGAAGAACCTGCACAACATCAAAGTGACCATTTCTAGTTGCATACATTAGGGCCGTCCAACCATTCCTAGCAGTTTCATTGATAAGCGAAGGAGAACGATCCAGAAGTGCTGTAAGTCTGGCTTTGTTTCCATCAGCAGCAAGCTGGTGAAGCTCAGAAATCAGCTGCTTTTTTGGATTTCCTTCAGTATCCTCCATAATCTGTTTGGTTAAAAATGTAACAGAGGCAGAAAAGCTGGATCAAAGCACATTATATTGATCTGTTTTCACATTTATAGGATAACCAAATTCAAAAGGCAGTATACAATAGACCTAGCCTATAAAATGATTCAGCAAAACAAGAACCTACAAGAAAAGAAATTCAAAGTGATTCTTCTGGAATAAAGATTGCTAGTTAATGAGCGGTAAACAAAAGTCTAACAAAAGAAGAGTTGAAAAGTACCAGTTGCAGTTTGTTTCTTCTTATGCAGGCTGCTTAATTTGGACTGCACTTTTGATTAATTCTTGGTTGCTGCAATACTTCTATTAAAGATAAATCCCTCCTCTTGCCAGCTGTTAGCTCAATGTTAGCTCCCATAGCCATAATGGCTGTTCTAGGTATAACTTACTAAGGCAGAAATAACATACTAGGACTTCATATTTCACATGGCTTAATCAGATGTAATAAAAACACTATCACTACTTCTCTGGGACTCACATTGAAAACTTTTCTTCCTTCAAACATCAACATGCTTTATTCTGCTCTGCAGGAATAATAGATGTGTTACTGAGATCAGGATGTATTGTTTTGAAATTCCTTAGATTTTAACACATTTAGTATTGGAATAAATTCAGTAGCATAGAAAGCAGTGGTGGGATCAAAACATTTCACCACCAGTTCGGTGGGCATGGTGTGATGGGCATGGCTTGGTAGGCATGGCAGGGGAAGGATATACTGTAAAATCTCCATTCCTCCCCACTCCCTCCTCCACTCCCCCACCATAAACCTGCTTTGCAGCTCCATTCTCCTGTGCAGGGCAACAAAAGAAGACCCAGCCAAACAGCTGGGACTTGGAAGGCAGAGAAGGCGGGGCTAGTCAGAGGTGGTATTTGCCGGTTCTCCGAACTACTCAAAATTTCCGCTACCGATTCTCCAGAACTGGTCAGAACCTGTTGAATACCACCTCTGATACAAAGTGATTTTATAGGATCTGTTTATTGTAGGCTAATGTTCCTTAGGCACTAGTAATAAAACCAGTTTCATTTGGACATTAGTAATAGAACCAGTTCCTTGACTAGAAACAAGGAGTTTTAAGTTAAAATCCTGTCTTTGCCATGGATGCCAAGCAGGTGGCTTTGAGCCAATGAATCACTTACTTTTAGTCCTAAACAAGCAGTGACAAATCAATTCCAAAATCCTTGTAAAGTCACTAGGATACAAAACTAATTTAAAGCCTCCTCTCCCTCCCACCCCACCCCACCCCACCCTTGCATTTTGTCTGAAAATACACCACACAATGACTCAGTCCTCAAACAAACGAAGCCCTTATTTCATATGAACCAGGCTTCTAGTGAGTTTATTTGCCAGGCAGGGAGTCAGACTGTGATTAAAAAACTCAACTTCAAATGTTCTTGGCTATCAGGAGATGAAATTGCCTCCAAGCCTACATCCTTAGGATTTCCTTGTGGCCTCCCATCCAGTCCGATTCTTAGTTTTTCCAGGTTAAATGAAGATCATTTCCAATCCAGAAAATGGAACTTATACATTAGCCCGACATTTTCACTTTTCTTGCCTGAAACAATACTGGATTTCTCTCTGTAACTTTAACAAGCTTCCCTTTCGTTTTTCCATCCACCGCAAGAAACTGGGAAATGGACGCCTGGTAAAGGCTTTTGCCTGCAGGCTCAAGACTTGGAAAAAGGTCCACACGGGGCCCCAGCAATAAACTTGGGTTCGTTTTAACTGACGATGAAGAGGATCGGCGGAACTAGGGGGAAGGGGAGTGCGGTTAAGTCCAGGAAAGGAGGGGGTGGGGAAAAACAGCCCAAGGAAGATAAAAGTCCCTCGGAGACTTTCCGTTACCTCTACTCCGTTGTGATTACCTGCAACGGCGTCCTTCCGGAGACGCCTCCAGCGTCAAGCGTTGCATCTTGGGAATTGTAGTTTCTTGCTCACAGAAAGCTGTTCAGCAGCCGTACAGACAGTATTCATAATCGATCACACACAGACGAAGGTGGATGGTTTTATTGCGCATGGCCCCACGTTAACTAAATAATAAAATATAAATAAAATAAAGGCTTCGTTTAAAGAATTGTCCGCGGACAACAGCAGTTGGTTGGTTCGTTGTTTTGCAAATTCTTTACTTTCCCTAACAGCCGCCGGTATCCTGGTGGGTTGTGTTTCTATGGAAGCATTCATCGACTTGGCTGCAAACTAATATTTATTTTGGATGATTTAATTGAAAGATATGCTGAGGCTGAAATGCTTTCCTAATGAATTCACTGAGATATATTACTAGGAAGACAAGCAGAATAAACAGAATCGATGTGGCATGTTGTCTTCATGATAGTTTGCATATTTTCAAAAAGAAAAGACTCAGAAGCTTATTGAAAACGATGGAAACACACACACACACACAGAGAGAGAGAGAGAGAGAGAGAGAGATGTATGGGTCTTTAAGTTTTGTGCTAAATCTTTTGTTGTGTATCCCCACTAGATGAAATTGCATTTTCCTGTTAATTCAACGGGGATCTTCCCCCTAAAAGTGCAAATCCCATTTTTCATGTTTGCCATGTGTAGACTGTGATTGATTTAAATTAATCTTATTTCAGATTACTTTATTAACTTTTAGTACTTTGAATCTGATAATTTTGGACAGCTTGGTCTCTGATCTTATATCTGGGATACAATGATTTCAATGCAACCAAATTAGATAATCATTTTCATTGTTTTTTCCCCATTATTTTAAAAAAAGTTTGATTTATTCAAGCCTGGGAAAAAGTGGATGCTGACTGCCAATGAAGGGTAGGGTTTTTCCCTTCAAATATGTGAATGGTGTAGGAAGTCCCCTCCCTCTTAAAATATTCTTTATTTTTAACATTAAAAGAAGCAGGATAGAATATTTTCCCAAAGGAGAAATAGAGAAACATGCTCTTAAAGGCAGAAAACAGCCCCAGTCTTCCTGCTATAGGAAACAGCCTCCAGCAGATGCCTGAAGTCTTTAGAGATGGATATTTTGTGCCCAGTTTTATTCTATTAGAAAAAACAGCTTTAAAAATATGAAAACAGCAAAAAGTTTACCTTTCAGGAAAATAGATATTTCCTGATAGATGCATTAATCAATTGTTGACCTGTCTTTTCTAAAAGAAGCCTGAGTATTTTTTAAAAACAAAATATTCCTCAAGGTAAGAAATTATTTTTTCATTTAAATGTCTTCCATAAAGTTTTCCAGGACTGATGGCAAGCTGATTGATCTATAATTGGCAGATTTTTCTGTAACTGCATTTTTATATAGGACTCTTATAGCCCTATTCCAGCTTGAAGGGATCAAACCAGAGTTATCTACAGATAGTCCTCAACTTACAACAGTTCATTGAGTGACGGTTTGAAGTTACAACAATACTGAAAAAAGTGACATGACATGTTTTCAAAGTTCAGACATTTGGTTTTGCTTAAAAGTAGGGGAATGAAAACTTATTAAAATTATATAGGTAAATCTTGACTAAGTGGAAATGAAGAAAAAATATGAAATGGTTTAAATGAATGTCTCTGGAATAAATATAAGATATATTGTAGATTGGGGGATATACTATGTGGATCCTAAATATATTAGTTTTATTTTATTTTTACTCTTTTTTGATTGTCTACTATATATTGGTCTTGAGGAAGTTAATAATGATAATAATGTATAATGTAAAATAAAATAGGTGGTAAGCTGAAAATGGAAATAACGGGATAAAGAATTGAAAATATATGCGAAGATGAAATGATCTTGATATTGAACTGATGAATTGAAATATGAAATGGAAACTTATTCAAGGATTAGAGGAGTGGATGATGACTTGATGTGATGTTAAACAAGAAAGTTGAAAATGTAATTATGATTATGCATAAATGTTGTAATCTGGAACCACGTTGCTCACATGAAGAGATGTGTAAAAAAATAAAAATAAAAAACTTTATTGAAAACCAATTCAGACATTTGGCAATGGATTCCTATTTATGATGGTTGCAGTGTCCCAGGGTCACGTGATCTCAGCTATGATGACCTTTTGACAAGCAAAATCAATGGGCAAACCAGATTCACTTAACCATCTTACATACTTAACAACTGCAGTGATTCACTTAACAACTGTGACAAGAAAGGTCAAGTCACAACAATGGTGTCACTTAGCAACGTACATTTTGGGCTCAATTATGATGGTACGTCAAGAACTACCTATGCTTCAGTGAATAGGGTCACCAATAAAGGACCCCACCAATTTAGATTTTGTTTAAGGAGTTTGATGGGTATATTAAGGAGTTTGATGGGTATCTTGGCCAAGAACCATGCCAAATTCCATAAACATTTATTTAAAACATTTTACAAGCTGAATAATATACAGCAATATGAGACCGAGGGAACAGGGAGATTAATTTCCAGATTTTCTTCAGCTCTCCTTGTTATGATTTAAACTTTTAAAATACTTCCTTTGTATCAGAATTTTTTGAGTTTGAATTTTCTTTCCTGGAACTGTTAACTTTGGGCATTGTAAAAAGTTATTCCATTGTTCTGACCGTTTAACTATGACACATTTGTCCACTTTAGCCATTTGGTGGGCCAAAATAATGAGAATAAACAGAAGGTCCTTACCCTTTTGATTAAAGGAAGTTCTGCATCCCATTTCATGCTTTATTTGTCATCCTGTTGGGCAGGAGCAGATGAGAGGCAACTAGTGATTTTCCCTGGACCTAACTGAGAGAGCTGAAGGATTAAGGCAGGATGGTGGCAGTCTTGTCTCCTTTTGATGAAGGGATCCTTATCTGGGGTGAAGTTATTCTATCAGCTGTGGCAATGGCTTTAATCTCTTTTACTAATGTTTGAGAGGTGTTGACAGTAAGCTCTTGTGACTTAAGAATAATTTTGGACAGAGAAAAAAAGATATGAGCTAATAAATATGTAATAACACAAATACTTCAGTAAATATGATGAATAGAATAACAGTTGGAAGGGACCTTAGACCCCAAATTTTACTAAATTTATGTTTATAATAGAATGTTTATAAATCCATCTTTTCCATGAAACTTAGAGGAAATGAAACTTGGTGAGCAGTGTTTTCTGAGTCAAAAAAATCAAGTAAGATTTTCTTAAATGCTGATTAATGTGTGCTGTTATACCAAGCTGCTCCTATCCACATATGTTGGTTTTACAATTATCAAGAATTTCATACTAGGACTGGAATTTGGGGAGTTGAAATTTCAGTATATTTAGGAGCCAACAATTTGGGAAAGTTGTATTACCTTTTAATATAAATGATGTCTGTAATTCTCCACAAAATCAAATTATGTTTACTTAGCTCTGGAAGAATTTCTATGAAATCTGAAAGAATAATATTTCTGGCTATCATACTGTTCTTAACTCCCTCTCCTAGGAGGGGTTACACTGTAGATTTTGAAAGACTTTCATTTAATAAATCTCAATGTTGCTTTTCCCCCTTAAATACACACAAATTAATCCAAATGAGAAATAAACACGATTACATTTAAAAAAACATATTGTTAGAAGAGCCTTGGTGGTGCAGGCTGTTAAACACCTAGCACTTAGCTCCAGCTGCCTGCAAGTAGTGCAAGCTCGAATCCCACCAGGCTCAAGGTTGACTCAGCCTTTCATTCTCTCAGGGTAGGTAAATTGAGGACCCAAGATTGTTGGGGGCAGTAAGCTGACTTTGTAAAAATGCCGCTTAGTAATAAGCAGGCATATACAATTGAATGAAGGCTATTGCTGAGCACACTGGGTTGTATCCCAAAAATTGTAAACCGCCCTGAGTCTCCGGAGAAGGGCGGCATATAAATGTGAATTTAAAAAAAAAATCAAAGCAGAGACGGTCAGTTGTTGAAGGAAGGTGTGACAAGAGCTTGTGTTGAAAATGACTTTCTAAATAAATGTGTATTAATATTATTTCTTATAACAACTTTTCCCTACTTAATATCCTCTAATTATGTGGGACTATATCCTCTTCTTGTATATATTAATGTACAAAATTAATCAGATAAAGAAGTGTGTTAAATTCCAAATAAGTTGTTTCAAATTAAGCAAAAACAGTGAAATGTCTCCTGTCTTTGCTAATTAGGCATTGTAAAGGGAATTGAAAACTAGAAGCATTACGCTGGATATATTATTTGTTAGTTTGCTGTTCCCCATAGGTTTCAATGAAACAATAATTTTGCAGAGTGCCTGAAATCTCAGTTTGTTGTTTGCTTATATGATGGTAAAAATTAATTGTTTACCTTTATGGACAATGTTGCAATCATCTTCAAGCAAGAAGTTTGCAATTTGGAAGCATTCCTGGACCTGGCTTTGCTCCCAGATTTTCAGATGGAAGATGTGCCAGCAGAGTTTTGATCAGCTTAGCTTGGTGCCTCAATTGTGCCTTTGTCTGGAGAAAATGGTCTTGGACTGACATACTTACATATGCCTCAATATTTATGCTATATGATTACTACATATATGTTTTGTTTGCAGCAATGAACTGAATATGGAGCTGCTTTTGAAAAATATTCATGAGCTTTCAGCTGGTCCAAATGTAGAGAACTAATCTTAGCATGCTTCAATGCTCCAGTAATTTTGCAGGACCAATACATAAAAGTACCCTATGAACCGAAACTATGGGCCTGTGCATAAGGGGCTGTTGAAATTATAGCACATATCCTGCTATTCTGTGTTCTTTATACTCAAGGATCTACGTCATAACGCCATACCTGGTAAAAAAAATAACTTGGAAAGTTCTGATCTTTTTTATGTGCATCCGATCAGTATGGTTCAGTCTCCCTGAATGCAACTAAAATTTGTTGTTTGTACTGCCTCTAATATTAGGCACACTTTGATTATCCATTGACAAACCCAATACAGACTGCAATATCTTCTCCTTCTCGTCCTCCTCCTTTCCCCCATCACCACCAACATCATCTTTCCCATTTTTAATGAGGTCAGTGACCATAATAAAAATATTCATTCATTTTGACTAAGCTTGAATCTAGGACATTTAAAGTTCTATTTCTTCCCAAATGATTTTTGCTGTGTTGAGACTTGTTCCTCATCACTTTCTAAGGATCTCCCCCTCCAGGACATTAATAAGTCCTGCGTTTATCTTTCTGTGAAAGCAGAGCAGAAACTTTTATTCTTTCAAAACTAGTGTTTGAATTTATGATGATCTACTTCATTTAGTGAAAATGCTATTACTGGCTCTCACATTTAATTGTACATGTTTCTTCTGAAATTCTTTTTTGAATTTAAGACAGCTCTTTAGATGTTTTCCTTTGAAAACTAGTAATTAAAAACCCCATCTACAAGTACATAATTTAATAGAAACGTTCTGCATTGCCAAAATATGTATTTGATTGTTGCTACTCAAAGGTAGTTTTAAAAAGGGTATCACTGAGTACAATTTAGAATCATGTGGATCTCAATGGTAAAAGACAATATATGGCTAAAATTTACTTTATCCATGTTATACTAAGCAGTTTCATAGCAGCATTTTGCATTAATAGTTTCCAATCTCAAACAGGAAATACTTTTGTAAAATATTGTGTTAACTATTGTACAAATGATACTTTCTGGCTTTTAAAATTTCTGTTTCAACACCTTGGTAAATGTAGCAAATATAGATTTAATTATGCAGAGGCTTCAACTGCAGTGCCACTGAGCACTCAAAATCCAAAGAAAGCAGTCCTGCTTGAAATGCATGCAAATCAGTTCATTGATCTGAAGTGAGTTGTGCTTTAATTTAAAACTTAGCTTGCTAACTTGGTAAAGTCAACTTTCTGAAGCAAATTCACCACTGTGGATAATTTGAACTGTTTCTTGAAACGTACATTGTTTTAAAACTATTGTCTTAGAGAAAATTAGCATGATAGAGCCAAAACTAATTTGAGTGCAAGATATAGGCACGAAATATTTCTATTTCCACTGAAAAGTAAATCCTACTAAGTTGGATAACTGTTATACTTCAAATAAATATGCATAGAATTGTAGGCCTATGATGATTAGAAAATACCGTAATGGCTGCTGGATTTGGGAGACTTCAGGTGAAGAACAATACTGTGTGTCTAGACCAATGTACCCCCACAAAATAATGCTTTAAAATATTAGACAAGAAGAATGGAATTATGATGAATCAAGTTATCATCCCAGTAAAAGACTGGTGTACTTTGATCTCTGTGTGCAGTTAATGCTTCAAAAAACCACAGAGAATTAGATAATCAGAGAATCAGTAAAGATGTTAGGAGCCTTTTATCACATTAAATTACATTTGAATTGAATCAAATCTAATTTTTGTTCTAATGTTTGTTCTAGTCCTGCCAATTTTTGGAATATTATTATAGACAGGTGCTAAAACATGAAGTGATGGTTCCCCAGAATTGTACATCATTGTTTTAAATGCTTTTAAAGATATTTATCACAGATCATTTCTAGCTGATCTGATGTTCTCCAGATGTATTTCAATCCTTCCCCAGCCAGCATAATTATTCACAATGCTTGATGGGAACTGGACTCCAATATGGTCCAAGGATTCATTCTTTCAGCAGGAGTTTGGACTAAAAGTTCTCCAAGATATCTTCCAACACTATAATTCTATGCCTTGAGGATATCAGACTTAATAAAATATCTGACCACCACCAGGGATTCAAACTGCTTGGAGTCCCTGGAATAGCTAAACTTTGTAAGAAAATTTCCTTTTGGGGTCAAGATCGGTCTGTCTATCCGTCTATCAATCATAGACTTTTTAGAATAGCATTCCGTATTTTAAAAGGAATTTAAATTGCAGTGATGGGGAAAAGGGCATTAAGACTAAAAAGATGGTCAAAAGGATATCTAATTCTTATTATGCTGAGAGACAGAACATAAGAAATGCCCTGCTAGGTCAGATCACTGATCTAGCAGTCTGTTTTGACAGTGGCCTAATCAAATCAAATATCTTTATTGCAGTCTTTGGCCAGCCTTTATAATAAAAGAGTACAGTAAAAAGAGAAATAGTTCAGTACAGCAGTCAGTTAGTAGGGAATGGAAAAGTGGCTAATCAATCACACAAGGAAATTCACTGATCTCCCAGTGATCTCCACAACTTTCATGAATTGATCCACCCTTGTTTTTCAGCCCAGCCCAGCCACTAGTTGGCACCACATTTCATAATAGTGAATTCCAAAGTTTAATAATGTATTGTATATATTAAAAAAATCCTTTTGTCTGTTCTTATTCTTCCAGTATTCAATTTTGCTGGATGATCTCTAACTAGTGCTGTACATAGCAAGAAAGGTGGAAGTTATCAAGAATGGAATTTATTAATAAAGAATTACACACTCTCTGCTTTACAGTCTTTCTACTTAGTAATTGAAAGTAATTATGCTACAAATCCTGCAAGGAGCATTGTAAAGCTATGTATCACACAAAATCAGAACATGTGTCCATAGGCTTATTGTAATATCACCACACAAGGTGAGAAAATTATACAATTTTTATGTAATTTGCATGAGTTATGTTATGGTAGAAAGTATGCATATGTATCGTCTGTAATGACAAAATGATATGAACAATATCGTTTCTCTTGCAGACAATTATCTAAAAGTCTATGATAAAGTTTGAACTCAGTTTCACCAAAATGACTTTTTTTTTAGAAAACTCTAGGAGGAAGATTAAAACTTCCTTCCCCCCCCATGTGTATCTTTGTGGGTATTTATTTTTCTTAATGTGTTGTAAGTACTGGTGTCAAATTTTAAAGGCACCATCATTCACAAAATCCCCCATTTCCTTTAATCTGCATCCTCAGCATTTTTCCTGGAAATGTACTCATTGTATAAAAAAAACTATTATAATATTGTACTAATAGTAGTTTTTACCAGTCATAAACTGTGGATCTAATTGTAGATTACTACTATTACTGTTGCTCCCTTGGTTAAGAAATGGAGATGAGTATTGCATGAAATGGGACTGGAATGACATGACTGGACAGGAAAACCTTTACTACTATTGCTACTAATTATCTCAAAACATTTGGAGCACCACTTGAACACCATTGGCATTGACAAAATTGCGAACAGTTAATTGCAAAAGACAGAAGTACTTGAAGTGAATTACATTTTGCGAGGCTACCTTTAACATGATCAAGCAACATCTGTCTATCCCAGGTCCATGGGAAAGACTTGTTAGATGGATGAAAATGCCAAATCCAGTTTAAAAATCTGGCTGACTGTGAGATCAACCAGCCATTTGTGTAATGGCTCCCGTCATATACTGGAAATATTATGCTTATCTATTATGACAAAGCATGATTATCATTGGTCATTGTTATTTACCATTAAATGATTAGAACCTTAGTGGCGCAGTGGTTAGAGTGCAGTACTGCCGGCTACTTCTGCTGCCTGCCGGCTGCCTGCAATTTGGCAATTCAAATCTCACTAGGCTCAAGGTTAACTCAGCCTTCCATCTTTCCTAGGTGAGTAAAATGAGAACCCAAATTGTTGGAGGCAGCAATATGCTGACTCTGTACACCACTTTGAGAGCGTTGTAAAGCACTGTAAAGCAGCATATAAGTCTAAGTGCTATTGCTAGTGATTTAAGCAGAAACAGCAGCAGCTGCCAAATATTAAGTCATCAATAATTCTTTCAAAATCTCCCAGTAAGTCTCCCAATATTATTTATTACCATGATCTCTTTCAACTGGAATGGAACTGTCTTTTATTTTGAAACACAAGCTAAAACTCCTTTCTGTCATCATCCCATGCTAGTAGTCCAGGCAGCTTTTCTTATTCGACATGCTCTGTCTCACAAGTCCCTTTCTCACTACATCCTCCTCTGACACTCTTTTAAAACCGTAACTTTGGGATTTGGCTTGAACAAAATAAAATCCAGTTGCACAAATTGCTTCTTCCTCTGCCTTTACACGGCTGTTCAGTTCCTTTTTCTACTAAGCAAAGAGTGCCAATGAAAAGAGCACAGATAAAAACATCCAAGAGTGTATTTTAGCAAGGGGAAAAAGACCCTGATTTTGAAATGAAAACTGACAGGCCATTTAGCCTTATAGTCCTGGCTTATAGCTGGAATGGCACAAACATTACCGGCAGTATAACACCATCCCTTTCTCAGGTGCACATTCAGGGACACCACAGATTTTCCAGTAACAATGGTAGCTGCTGTCCTTGAACTGATGCCAGTGTCATTCCACGTGATGGAGCAGGTGAACTAATGCTCAGTCTCCAGAGTCTCTATAAGCCTTCCTTTATTACAAATGAATAAACAATATTGTATAAAAATGGAGTTAGTGACCTTCATTAAAATTGAATCCTTACCAAAGCACGGTTGCATATGCAAGTCACTGCTATCACAGCCAGCTAATTCAACTGTTAATGTATCCACTCAGCAACTACCTGATTATTAATAAGCTCACCTATTGTATTTAGTTAAAGCCTAATTAGAACTGTTCATAAAATATAGGCAAAAAATCCCATTGTGACTGAGATTGAAATGCTTAGAAGTGCACCACTGTTCCACTAGAGGGCGCACAATACCTGTGCATTGATAGAAGAGGTAACATTTAAAAGAAGTCCTGTTAAAATTATTCTATAAAGAGCCAGGAGATGTTTGTCTGAGAAAGTCCGATATTTCTAGGGATGTACGTGTTTCTAGTTTTCTTTCCCCTGCTACAACATATGCTAAAGGTAACTTTCACCTTAGATTCCCCCCCCCCCCTTTCAACATTGCCTTTGGAAAAATTGTCACCACATTCACTCTTGTGGTTTTGAGAGATGTCAAGCCCTATAGCACAGGCAGTGGAAAGTTCAGTACATGCTTTGATATGCTTTTGCAACTTTTTCTCTGCGGTCCTTTTGACTTTGAAGGGAAAAACTGTACATAGCTAATTTTGCAAATCCCCTTATCCAATCGGCGGCAAATTCTTTCCGGTATGACATGTTAATTACAAGAGTTCTTCAGAAATAATTCCAATATGATATTTACTAATCATCTCAAATTACTTAATGTGGAGCTTCTGAAGGAGAGCATTCTTTTTTCTCAAAGCTGCTGTGTCTTTTTGTTACGTCTATAGTTTTTGTTGGCTCTAAGAAAGGTTTATCTCCTTTAATAATGCCATCACATGCCTAATGCATTAGTTGCTAGAGTAGGCATATAAAAGCATTGTCAGATGGTTGAAATATGACTTGCATTTAACATTGGTGTAGTGAATGCACAAAATCAAAACATATTACAAGCAACATTAACCCATTCACACACACCCTCTCTCTCACACACACACATAAAGATCTACCAATGATGATCCCAATTTTCCCCAGCTGTTTATCACCAAAATGTTGGGTTTTTTTTTTAAAGCCAAGGTTTAACTGAAAGGCTATTTGCTAGAAGGCTGTAAGGGGACAGGCCTTTTAAAAATCTCAGGTGATAAGCTGTTTCAAAGGACAGAGCAGTCACTGAAAAGGCCAAGTTCTACTAATAGGAACACCTGAGTCAGGTGGACAGCATTTACTTGAAATGTGGGCTATAAATGAGTAAGTGGATTAAAATATGGCAGCGGATTTCATAAGATGTGCTTCAAAACAATTCAGTGGGCCAAACCAATTGTACTAATAGTTTGCAGTGGGATTATTCATATGAGCGCAATGTAAAACACATTAGAATGAACGAAACAGTTTTCTATGAAGTGTTCAAATATTTATTAACTTTGGAAAAATCTACAGGCTACTTTGAAGGCTGTTTCTCCACTGACAGCACCAGTGGAAGTGGTTTATGTGCATACCCATATGCCTAAACCTTTGGGGCACAATCTTAGAAACAGCTGCACAAGCCTTCCGAAAGATGCAACTAGTTTATTTGTTCACAGTCTGGGTAATATAAATAGATTAGACTTTCCTGTGAACCAAGCAGAAATTAAAGTCTTGGTTAGTTCTACTCTAAATTTGAAGCAGGAATGGAAAATGCTTTCCACAATGCAATTTAGTTTCTTGATCTAGGCCCAGGACTGAAATTTTTTGGACTATCTTTTCATTTTGTGAGGATTTGAGTGAGGGCTTGAAGATGAGAATAGGAGCAATTGACTTTCCAGAAACCATTACTTTAACTTTTAAAAGATGATACTAAAATACAACAATGGAGGCAGCATAATTCTGGGATGCTTTTAGGTGCATGTGGGTGTTTGGAAGGGATGCTGATCTGACATAATAAACATCTTACATTCCACTCAAACATGCTTAAATAATAAGTTATTCTCATCTTGTACATTAACATTACAACATAGCTCAATATTGATCCACTTAAAAATATTACATGAACTTACAACTGATAAAGAGTAACATTTAAAAGAATCAAGATCCACTGACCACAACTAGACTTAGATTTGATGAAATTTAAGTGGCTTTAATAATCCATAGGAAGATATATGTATATAGATCACTGTACCCTGTATTTTGAACATTTACCAACAGATAAAATATCTGAAATGTACCTACACAATAAATACTTGTTCATTGATCCTGGATTCATGGAAAAATGTCTGGCACATGGGTCTACTAATGGTAAATTGATTATTAGATTCCCTGGATGAAGCTCACTCTATCTAAGGATGGTTGATAATTGTAGGTATTCAGATGGAATTTGGCATGTGTGCAAGGCAAATTAACTCCATGAAGACCCAGATATTGTGCCAACAGCTAAACACTTTTTCCTTCCATTCCTTAATGACATGTTAAAAGGCCACAGAAAACCAATTCTGTCAAGGTCATATTGATAGCCTTTGGAATTAAGCTCTAATAGTACATCTGTGCAAACCATTCAATAAAGGGCTTCACTCATGAGCCAGGTGGCACTTTGAATTCACTTTTCAATGTATATCCTCAGCTCTGTTTAATCTAGACTAAAAGTGCAAGTTAAAACTGTGGCTTTTGATCATTTATTTACCAAAAAGAGAAGCAAATGGAAGGGAAAAAATGGTCATCCACAAGAGATTATGTTCATCATGGCTTGCATCATATGAGTTTATAGTTATACTTAGATATTATAACTATTATATGGATTTTTTTTCACTAAGCAGAGAAAGAAATGTGAATCATACCTATTCCATTCATTAATTTCTATTTCATTTATTGATTTAGCTGCTTCTTAAACAGCATAAGACGTTACAGAGGGTTGTCCTCTCTCTTTCCCTCTCTTTCTTTTCCCTCACACTCTTCCCCCTACCTGATTTCTGAAGGTTAACAACTGATCCTTCAACTGAAAAAAACAACAACAGAGAAATATCATGTCTGGTTTAAGTCAGTCTGCCCAGCCAGTGGTGACTATTTTGTTGGGAACATGACTTAACCAGCACTTCAGTTCTTGAAAACCTGTTGACCAAAAGGGACAGTGATAGAAATCAGATCAGATCTTTAGATTCAACTACATGTTCTGGTTGCTGCAGTATGTGCTGTGCACTGTGTACTGAAGGTAACTTTTCACACTGCATCATCAGCCTTGTTGCCATCCCATTGCTCAGTCAGAGTGAAACCAGTCTAAACTCCTTCAGCCTGAAATTACTGTTTTACTTGCTTATTTTGATAGAAAACTGCCTTTAAGGACATTCCACTGCACAGAGAGTGCACATGTTGCCTCATGTGCAACAAAGATTAAATTGAAGTGGCTTCTAAACCCACCTTTTTGGTTGTGTGTGTGATGCACACACACACACACATACACAATATCTATCTCTATCTATCTCTATCTATCTCTATCTCTATCTATCTCTACACACACACACACACACCTATTTACTTTTCTCACGGACAACATATCCTCCATTTCTAAACCCACATTCTTCTTTAAAAAAATCATATTATTATATAGTAGAAAAAGACTTGATGAAACTAAAAAACTCCAAAAAGCAAAACATCTCATCTACAAATGTTAGCATTAGGGGAAAAATGTAAGAAAGCATCAAGCTAAAACAGACTAGAAAACAGATGGTAGACTTGGAGTTGGCAAATATTTGATTCTTGCATTTTTTTAATCCATTCTGCGACCGATGGGAGAATGAACGATTAAGAACATTCCTGTTGCTTTCCCACTTGTCTCCACTTTTGATCTTCAGCATTTGAAGTAGGAGAAGTATCTAGTCCCACCAACGCAACTGGATAAACAGACAATTATTGCTGACTCGATGGGAGAGCTGGCTTTGTATGAGAGAGAGAGGGGGACTGACTGACTGACTAGTGGAAATGCTGTTGAGACAATCCATCTGAATCTGTTGTCCCAGGGATTGCCCAGTTCCCAGGATGCACTTCCTACCTGAAGTCCATGGCATTGCATGGAGCTGCATTGTCTGGGAGTCTTGTATCTTTTCTTTTCTCAGCTTTGGTTATGCTATTTAACAGTGGTAAACTGGCTGCCTTGCTCAGCTTCCTCAAATTACTTTGCAAGCAGAGTCGATAGAAGGAAGATTTTTAAAGCTGCTTTATGGAATTGATGCAGTAAAGACAAGGCAATTCTTAAAGCAGCTGCCTTTCTTTTTAAGTCAAGATGTGTGGGTAAACATGTGCTGTGTTTACGTGAGACCCAAAATCCTTATTCAAAATCAGTTCTGATGTGTGCTTCATTGGTGGCATTCAAATTTTTTTACTACCAGTTCTGTGGGTGTGGCTTGGTGGGCGTGGCAGGGGAAGGATACTGTAAAATCTCCAGTCAGAGGTGGTATTTGATGGTTCTTTGAACTACTCAAAACTTCCGCTACTGGTTCTCCAGAACTGTCAGAACATGCTGAATACCACCTCTGGTGTGCATACTTGTACGTTCAGTCATTTATTTCTTTTCTGTTCTCTGCAATGTTGACTAGTCTTGGTGTTTTGATAAATTGTTGTTTAGTCTGTATTGCCATATGATTAATTCTTGTCAGAATATTAATAATGAATCTCAGGGATTTTTAACTTTCTTATGGATGTTCAAATAGAAAGCTTCCATTGGGAATGTATACAAAGCTACTGATTCTGGGCTGCAAATGTATAAGTGATTCCAATATGTTATATCCTTTTTCTACCTTCTAGTGGTCAGCCAGATTTTTTCAGTCCAGACCTGGTTTTCATAGCTATGTAAAAATGGACAGATTATCAAGAACTAATGCAAAACTGTTCTTCATAGAAACTTGTCACAAAAGTTTAAGTATAAAAAGATGGGGTCCCTTCTATCCTAGACTATGGTATGCAAGATACAACCTTAACTATTTTGGTTTGATTGATCCTAAATAATTTATACACATGTTGTTTAATAAATCATTCTTTTCTATTAGTTCCAGCTTGAACATGTGCAAGGAGTTTGATATATATAGAGTGAATAATATCTATCATTTTATCAAGAGTACAAAGCAGGAATTTGCAGGGGGTGGGGAGAGAATAAAGTTGGGATAGACTGCGTAGGATGATCAAAGCAGGATGAAAACTTTCAACATTAAAGAACAATGACTAAAAGAAATTCCTCTTTACTGTGATAGCATTTTCTTTTTCCTTTGCAAGTGTGGGTTTAAAAGGATGAAGTATTTAAAGGGTAGCAGGGCACCCGCCCCTTTGCTTGTACATTTTATCTTACAGTCATGATTTGTGCTGAAGGATTTTGGATCACACCAAATAGCTCAAAATAGACTGCAGGTGTTCAGACTGAACAGTTTAGGAAAAATTAAAGAACAACCCTGGAGAGACCTTTTTTTGAATGGTCTTCTTTCAGTGAGTCATGTCTGTTCTTCATAATTAGTCTCTCTCTCTCACTCTCTCTCCTACCTCTCAGTTTATTGTAGCCAGATGCTGAGATCTACAAAGGGAATCTTAGACCCTGCAAACAACTGTGGCTCTCATGGATACAAGTGGGATCCATAGAAGAATTCAGGCTGGTATAGAAATTAAAATATGTCACTGCAAGGAATATGTGGTAGTTATAGATAGTCTCTTATCCTAGAAACTTTTTAAAAAAATCTGACACCCTCCAGTTGCAGTGAATTGCACCTCCCACAATTAAAGGCATTGTACAGTTTAGACTGGGGAAGTGGATTTTTCAGTAGAAAAATGTTCCTGTTTAATTTCAGATAGAATTCATAGACTAGGAAGGGCCATTTAGGCCCAAAGGAGAGTACAGTCTCTATTCCAGGCTGTGATTATAGATTATAGACAGAGAAAAGGGGCTACAGCTTTATTAATCTCTCATGAAGATCTCATCTATATCAGGTCCATTCAGAGGCTAGAGAGCATCCATACAATTGCTTATTATGCTCAAGAGGCATATTTGATTTGAAGGAAACTAAGATTGGATACTTTTCTCCTTGATCATGTCCTGATTTCCCAGCTTGTTATGAATGAGAGAAATTGTAGTCCAGGAACTGGTCTGTGACTGGCTGAATTAGACAGGGACCAAGTCTCCAAGAATCTTACTTATGCCATACAAAGATTCCCATGAAATCCTCAGTCCCCTAATTCTTATATAAATCATTGTGAATTATCTCTAATGCTTTATCCTGAATGTGAGATGTAAGACAAAGGTTTGCTGGTTCACTGTTAGTTGGATAAAACAAACACAGGCAGCCATGGTGCTCAAGAAAATAATTCAGCCATGGGCTCCTCTTCTCTGAATTATTAATAAAAAACACGGCTTTTTAAAACCTGCCCTATTTACATACATAACCATTTTAAAAGGACAGCATTTTGTTGGTGCTAAAGTCAAACATTTACCCCTTAAAGCTATGTTTTATTTATAGTAACAAGTGGAACTATATTCAGTCCATTCCTTTGTTCATGCTGTGAAGTGAGCAGAGAAGTGCATACGTTAGAATATTAGATCACTTGACTACCTTACATCCTTTGAATAATCAAATGCTACTGAGAGAAACTACTTAAATATTCTCTTTTTTCATTTTACCTGAATTTTCAAGCCACCTGACTATAGGAAGAAATTGCAGTAAGGCTTATATCTGATATCTGTATAGTAGTCTCTTACCTGGTTAGCATACCAACTATTTTTTCTTTTTTTGCCATGGGCCGTAGACAGTGCATTGTAAGTTTCATGCTTGTACACTGGGAATCTATTTTATGTTATTTATAAACAGAATAAATAAAACAATTAATCTGTGCTCTGAATAGCCCAATGCAGGAACAAGAAACCATTTTTGGGAGTAAAGAACCATACTTTAACATTTTTAAGTGACGGACAGTCACAAAATGGATTTGGTATATCACACATGATAATGATAGTGGAGTTTTGGAGAAAGTTTGGAGGGAAAGTTTTTTCTTTACAAAATCCCAGATTTGTAGATTTAGGTTATGTAATAGTTTTCATCTGGTTCTTATCTCCGAATGCAAGCAGCTGCGCTGCCACTTTTCCTGTGCAAAGATGTCTCCGGGGGCATGAAAACAAAATTTGAGGTCCCTCTGGCTGCTCAAAAATGTGCACTAAAAGTGCATTAAAGCCTGTTCTTTTTATCCTAAAAATTGACAGATTTAGTCACCCTAAGACTAGAACTTAATCCTAGGGCACCTTTGAAAAGCAGCTTGTTAACTCAGGCTAGTGTGCTAGTTTCTAAATAACCGTTGTCTGATGTTCAGAAAAGTTGTTAGGATTAATTTGTTGATTATTTTTAAATTATTTAAGAACTTGGTTTTTTTTCATTAGTAGAACCTTGCAGGACTATATTTGTACTTCAGGATTGATATGAGGGGTCCTTGCTGCTCCCTGAGCTTGATTCTTTTCTTGCAGACATTTTGTTATCCAAACTAGATAACATCATCAACTAGCACTTGTGATGTTACCTAGTTTGGGTAATGAAACATCTGCAAGAAAACAACTAAGCCAGAGAGCACCAAGAACCCCTCACTATAAAAAAATGCAGGCTATCTTCACTTCTGAACTGTTGAAGTCTTGCTGAAAGGCAAGACTGTGTTGAAGTCTTGCTGGAAGGCAGGGGTGCAATTCCACCGGTGTAACAACCTTCTCCAAGAATTTCTGTGTATTAAACAGCTGATGTGCAGCAATCCGCTGTGCCGTGTGAATCAGCTGAGCTTGAAAAACAGAATATAAAGCACAGACTAGAGTCAGAGCATGTGGGTGGGCCCAACAGCTGATCATTGGAGCGAACCAATTCACTCACAGCTGATCCTCAGAGCTACCGGTTCGCTCCAAACTGGTCCAAACTGGTAGAATCCCACCTCTGCTGGAAGGTGAAACATCTGCAAAAAATTAACTTCAGTATTGATTTATTGAACCTAAATAAATATATGTACAATAAACCCAGCTATTATCCCAAGTAATTTGTACTTCTGAGAATAAGAAAAGGAAAGATTAGTTGAATAACTACTAATAAGCAGGAGAAAAAAAACCTATGTGTATGTCACCTTCTATTGTCTCATTTTCTAAAAAATTGCAAAACCAGGACATATAAACAGAAAACTAGTTTGGTGAAATGGTTTAAGCACCACACTAGGAATTGGAGGACTGGAAGTTCTAGTCCCACCTGAGGCATGAAAACAGTTGGGTGACTATGTGCTAGTCACTCTCATCTCTAAACAGGATGCAATTGCAAACCACTTTCAAAAATATTGCAAAGAAAACTGCAGAGACATGTCCAGGCAGTCTCCAGGAACCGGAAATGACTTGAAGAACTAATATTTCTATATAAACTAGACAATAATTCTGCTATTACTGCCTCAGTATTGATGCAGGCCCATAGGCTATGATTTAAAGAGCCCTGATCTAATGTGATATTACACTGTATAATCCCGAAGCCAGTACTCTCTTTTGTGACATTTTGGATGTTCCTAAGAAAAACATTTATCCCTGTACAGTTCTGAGTTTTTTCTCCATTTAACCAACATAGCTAAGCTATCAGGATTGTTTAAAATCTCCCCCACTCCTCAAAAAAGTATTTGGAATGCACATAAGTGCATGCAAAGAACTCTTTGTTTGAACTCTTTAGGCAGCTAAATCTTTTTCAAGACTTGTGTGGCTGTTTTAGAAACTGCCCTAGGCTGGGAAAAAATAGAAACAAAGTATGCATACATTAAATACACATGAGAAGGTGGCTGGAAGTAGTTTTTTGAACAGCTATACAAGTCTTGGAGAAAAAAAGGACAACTTTAATGATTGAAGAAGAGATGCTTCATATATGCTTCCACACATTCTCACTTATTTCTTTCAAAAGATGTAAATAGCCATAATTGTCTTTTGTCTTTTATCTTTATATATTTCCATTTCTTGAAGTAAAAATTAGTCTATATGATGCAAGTGTAACTAAGATGTACTGTCTTTCTTTTGTCAAGTAAACTGTGTTATATATAGATACATGACACAAATGCGTAAGACCAGTTTTGATACACTAATACTATAAGCTTTTGCTATTTGTTTCTTGGCACACAAAATTACAAAAATATTGAAAAAGAAAGGGCCCATTTCCATTGCAGATGAAGGCAAAGAATTGAAATATACAATGAATAATAACAAGAAGGGTTTTTTTTGAAGGTGCGTATAAACATATTGTTCCAGCAACACTATTTTGAACTCATGAGTCTTTTATTCCACTTCTGGATTGTGCCAGTTATGAACTTTCTGGAGGGAATCTTGCAATTTTTTCCAGCAGTTAGTCCTCAGAACTGGTAGTGGTTCAGGTGATCTAGAAATTCTATATGATCTTAAAATGATTTCATTGAAATGACTAATATAGACAGCACAACTTGTTACTTGAATATGAAAGTAGAAATGAACTAAACAAATTAATATTAAAGTAAATATGTGAACATCTGTTGATACACTGTATGATTTTCTGGTGAGCAACAATGATAAAGAGCTATTGCTCTTCTTTCCATGGTTTAGGCATTTTTTGAATGCATCTGGTTGGCAATTGGTGACATAGCATTTTGAACTAGATGGAACTTTGCTCTGTTCAAACAGATCTCTTGTATTCATGTCTTGTTGAATTATCATTAATTTTTCTCCTTTAGGATGGATTTCTGTTTCCTCATCTTCCAAATATTGTGGAATTGCAGTATTTCCCAACCATTCTGAATGACACTAGGTTAAGGTGTTGTTATATTCTGTCTTAATTCCACATGAAGGTCTCAAGCTACACTAATGATTTTTGCTTTTTGCCCAGAGATTTAAAAAGTGGTTGCCACAAATGGGTAATATAGTTAGCTTGCTGATTCATAAATTGTACTGGTTTCTTCTTCATTATGGCCTTAGAGCCAGAAAACACATATACAAATATGTATATCTGATATATATAGAGATATATATTACATTAGCTTTAGTTTGCTTTGCTGCATCTTATAGCCATTACTTCTAAATGTGCATTGGGTTTATTAGCAATATAGTGAGGGAAAAATATTTTGGGTGAATTTTTCATTACGGTATTGTTGTAGAAAAACTTTTTAAAAATATTTATTTTCTGAAATAATATTATTAAATATTGCAATTCTCTATTACATTTTTCCAGTTTAGATCAAGGATTATATTTTTCTTAATTGGTCTGAGTACTAATACTTTGGTATATGTTTATATTACCATCTTATTGTACAATTGTTACTTAACACAAAATGTCACAGATTTCATTGGGTTTTATTCCCATGTACTGTAAGTGTTTATAAGATTATAGCCTTAAAGTATCAATAAAAGTGATTATGCATCAAGTCCCTCAGATTATAATTAGTTTCCATTAATTTCCATTGAAGATAAAGCAGATTTTAAGCAGATGTGTCTGAAGGTCCTGATTTAATGTTTCATCTATGTTTCTAGTTGTTCCAGCAACATTAGAGTGAAAAAGATTTAAAACAAATCACGGTTCAAATGGAGCCAGCACTATCGTGCTTGGTATATATCCTGATGTATTTACTTCCTCTGTTACTTGCATTTTCTTTTGTAAACTATACATTTAAGTAAAAGAGTCAACACTGGTTTCATCTATAATTGAATATATATATATATATATATATATATATATATATATATATATTTGTTTTCGTAGATTTTCACAGGTAAAGGTATGTAGGTCTTGGTGTATTCGGTCTTGTCCGTGTATGATTGAGAACGAAGGAGAAGCTGAAGACACCAGCCTGAAGATGACGGATGAGATTTCGTCGAAACGTTGCCAAGGTATTCTCAATCATACACGGGACAAGACCCGAATACACCAAGACCTACATATATATATATATATATATATATATATATATATATATATATATATATATATATGTATACTGAGGGAACATGCTGTAACTGAATGCTCATCAGCAATTTGCTTAAAGTGTGTGAAATTGGCTCTTGCTGAACTTCTGCATTTTTAGCTGATTTCAGTTGTTGTTAATCTCCTTTCGGTGGCCACTTTGACAGACAGCAAAGTAGTACCGTGTTTCCCCGAAAATAAGACACTGTCATATTTTTTTTGGCTCCCAAAAACACACTAGGTCTTATTTTGGGGGTAGGTCTTATATATTTATGGTGCCAAATAGTGGGTGTGAGTGTGTAGGGGAGTGTTTTGTGGGTGCATGGTTGCTCCCTGAAAAGTCTTCCTGGAACTGGAGATTTACACTAGGTCTTATTTTCGGGGTAGGTCTTATATTAGGGCAGGTTTAGAAAATAGTGCTAGGTCTTACTTTCGGGGTAGGTCTTATTTTCGGGGAAACACGGTAGTAGTTTTTCAATGATGCCATCCCACAAGAGTGTTGACTGAATCGAATGATGCTATCCAATTATCAATGTATTTCCTGTCCGACTGGTATTTAATCAGGCAGTATGTGTTACTCGTGTGAGAAAAACCCCTGAGATACAATTTGCCCTTGATTGGAGCATGCCACAAGTAAATTATACTTCCACAACTAAGATTATGAGTGAAGAACTCACAATCAATTGTATCATATCATCTAAATCTAAAATCAGCTCTGTATCATATCACCTGGTGTACATTGCAAATAATTTTGGACTGATCTTGTTTGCTTTAAAATTATGCAGACAGTCTCAGAGACAAAATGGGAAATAAACATTTTGACACTTTCTCATAGGAGTGTCTAGAGGAATTCTAACTCTTTAACTCCATCTAGAGGTCAAGAGGATTTTGGCAGAACAGGTATATATACTTACATGATAGACACTTCAGGTTAACTCATGACCATGATTTATTTATTTTGTATAGTGTAACATACAGCATTAAACTTTGTTTTTATTTTCGATACTTATGCTGGTGCTCCTTGCTAGGATATCCTTATATGGCCCAGCAGCCAGAATGTGTAGACTATTTAGCTGTAACAAAGTCATGTTGCTCAGTAGCAACACAAGGAAGCTACCTTACATTGCACATTATGGCCATAATAAAAGCACCTGATAAACTATAAATCTTATTTTAAAATCCACTGTAATTTAGTCTAAATTCAACAATTGCATTTGAACTTAGCAATAGCACTTAGACTTATACACTGCTTCGCAGTGCTTTACAGCCCTTTCTGAGCGGTTTACAGAATCAGCATATTGCCCCCTACAACCTGGGTCCTCATTTTACCAACCTCAGAAGGATGGAAGGCTGAGTCAACCTTCAGCCGGTGGGACTCGAACTACCAAAATTCTGGCAGTCGGCAGTCAGCAGAATTAGCCTGCAATACTGCATTCTAACGACTGCTCTTTAAGCTATTTAAGTTACTCTACATTTTGAATATCTGAAAGTTTGCATCAATATATAATGTTATATGAAGGTTGTTTTGCATGTGCACTTATATATATTGAAGAAAAGATAGAATTAGTTTATAATTTCATCACCATTTAGATGGTCCTGGATTACTTGTGTTTTTATCTGATTTGTTCCCTCCTTCTACAAACTGTACTCCTGATCTAGCTCAAAAATGGTTCAGCCTTAAGAGGTAAAAGTCAATAACACTCATAATACCAACAGACAACATAATTTGTACCTCAGGACTGAACTGTGGTGGCCTTGGTACTTGATTATATTCCTGTAAACATTTCATTCCAAACTATATAAGATCATCACTGATCATGTTACCTAGTTTGGTAATGAAACTTTTGCAAGAAAACAAGATTGCAAGACTGATAGGAGATCTGATTGGGGGATTTTAACTTTCTATGACACAATGTAAAGTCTGGTACAACTAAGAAATTCATGAGTGTCATGACAACCATCAATTTGACTTAAGATATTGGTAGACCAACACAAGTGATAGCATGCTTGATCTGATTGCTATCTCAGGACAGTTGTAATATGCGGTATTCCGGGCAGAGAACTTTGCTATCAATCCTTTGCTATCATCACATCATTGTATGGCTTTTTAGCTTGCTGCTGGTACCTCCTCTCCCATTTCAATTTGATCAACTTTTTTGGGGTAAACCTTGTTTTGCATTAAATGGAGAAAAACTTTTAACCCATCCCAGCTACAACCTTCCTTCTCCTCTGTCATCTCTGCCCTGTTATGACTCTCTTATGTTTATTTTGTAAGCCAGTTTAAAAGGTTATACCACTGAGATCTCAACCAAAATGGTACTTTGGGAATCTCCATGTTGTAATACTCTACATCAGGGGTGTCAAACTTGGTTTCATTGAGGCTTGCATCAGGGTTGTGTTTGACCTTGGGGAGACTGGGGGGTATGGCCAGGGTGGGCATGTCCAGCTCGACATCACTTATGTTGGAACCTCCTATGGTGGCCCAGTTAGGGGGGATTCTCCAGGCCTCTGCCAGTGAAAATGGAGCTTGGGACGGCTGCACACAGCATTCATGAGCTCCATTTTCACTGGCAGAGGGGCCACAGGCTGGTCCTTTGCTATTTCCAGGTGGCCACATGGGCTGGATTCCTTAATTTTGACACCACTGCTCTACATTATAACAAAGGTATGTCTTGTATAAGAGATATAGTCAGAGTAGGATTTACCTTATGTTTTAGACTATAGTGTCTATTATTTTTGAATCAATGGCCAGTTATTATTGGAGTTGCATGCAAATGCTTGGAGATGCCAGGTTGCCTAATTCTGTCATATAATCTCATTTCCTTAATTTATCATATTAATGTACTGTTGCTGATAAACTCAAGGAATAGACACACAGATAAAATGATGATAAAGTAATTTTCCAGAGACAAAATAATATATCTCATATGAACCTATGAATCCATACAGAATCATATATTGCTACTGCTCCTCTCCTAATGCCATATTTGTTCTGGAAAGAAATATATGGCATAATTTTCCTAGACTGTCACTGCACAAGCTATTTATAGGGCACAAAAGGCACTTTAGAAATAAACTTTTTTTCTGGCTCTATTCAGTGACTTTAACAAGAGCTTTATTCTGTCTTCTGATTGTAATAAACAGGTTGCTCCTTTTTCCTCTTGGGTTCTTTTTATCTACCAGTTCAAAGTGAGATTTGTACTTTTCATGTGTCAGATTACTCTTTGCACACACAAGCTAAACTAGTAAATTGAAGAAACAATATTCTAGGGATCTAATTGCTGACAACATAGATTTTCTTCGGGATGATGTACAAGCTAAGGCTTTATAGGCATTATATATAAGGTAGCTTCAGGCTGGTGTATTCCTTACTTGAAGAGATTGTGGGGGGGGGAGGGAGAACATATATCAATAAAAGGGATAAGATAATGATATCTACACTTTCACCACCTGAAATTGGCTTCATAAAATTTTGCCTGATGCAAAATTTAGTATCTTGGCTCCATTTCCTTGCTAGTAAGCTACTAAAGTTACTGGATTGGAGAAAGCCTAAAACTGTTAATATGTTAGTGAGAGTTAACACTACCACAGAAAGAACACCCAGTGTATTTTAAACACCGTGTTTCTGAAAGTTGCAAGACCTATATGAGAATGATACGTAAAGCAATGGGGTGAGAGATTCTTGATAAGTACTTTGTAAAATCTCAAAACTAAAACATGGGCAGCATTGTGAGTTGATATTATGTCATAAATAATACATCACCAATGTACCAATGTATCATTTAAACCCAACAGGATGTTCTCTATAGCTGAGAAAGGAGAAAATAACAAATAAAGCAACATTGTCATTCCATACATTGCAGGAATATCTGAAAAGCCCCGGAGGATTTTCAACCAACATAGCATACATGCACACTTAAACTGAAGAATAAAGTAAGACAGAAACTGGTCCACCTCACCAATAAAACACCAAACAATAAAACACAAACTGAGCAATGTGATATATGCAATACAATGAGACATGTGCAGGTCTGTACATTGGAAAAACCAAACAACCACTTCATAAATGCATGGCACAACATAGAAGATCATACCCATCAGGACAAGATTCAGCAGTCTTGTCCTGATGGGTATGATCTTTGAAAGAGAAAGGCCATGCTTTTGAAGACTGCAAAGTCCATATTTTGGATAGAGAGGACTATTGGCTTAAAAGAGGCCATCTATGTTAGAATTGAACATCCCTCCCTCAACAGAAGGGGAGGAATACAGCACTGTCTATCTCCTGTCTACAATGCAGTTTTTTCAGCAGTTCCAAGAAGATTCCACACCCATTTGCACTCTGATTCAGGTGACTCTGAAGGCACAGATAAACCCGCAAGTGGATCTCAAAAGTTCTCAGAGAGACTGCTAATGACCATATGACTGCAAATAAATTCAATCCTTCTGCATACCCCCGCCAATATCCAGCCAGAACTGTTGAAGCTTCTTGAATGAGAAGGAAAACATCTTCTTTTTCTTCCTCAAGGGAAAAGAAAAAAAATAGTCCAATTGCATTTTGAAAAAGCAATTTTGAGATGCATCACCAATGTTTCCTTGATGGGCTCAGTTACATCTGCTATGCCAGGAATTGTCTGAGTGGAAACCTGGTGCTTCTGATATTCATAATAGAAAATAGAATCTCTGTAGACAGATGCATGGGGCAGTTTAGCATATTTCATTATCTGAATTAATTGTGCTTTTGTTTATAATTATTTTATGTTTGTTGCTGGACATAAGGTTCGTGTGAAGCCTATTCTTGCATAACTGTACTGCAAGTCAGCTCAGAATTTCTTCTGAGCTGTTTATATTCTACCATCATATAGATTATATCACAGTAATGTCAACATATACCTACTATTCTACTGTAATTTATTCTTTCTTATAAAGAGGGCAGCAGTATTTAAGTGCTATTCCCATTCTGCTAATCAGAGAATCAGTTAAGTTGAATTTTAATAAAAATTAGCAAAATAAAAAAGTATCATTCCTTTTAATCAGCCAAAATGTATTGCAGGTTATACCATAATGTTAAGCTCTGCTGCATTTGGATGAAGAATGATAACAACACAAGGAATATGATGCTGGATCAAACCCGAGGCCTTCTTAGGACTTTATAGCCATCATTCACATACCCCTGGGAAACTCACAAACAGGGTGAGATAATAATAGCTCTCTTTTCTTTGTCTCCAAGTATCTTATTATAGGAAGGAAGTTCCCAGAATGTCAAAGATGCATTTCTATCTTTCATAGTAATTGTTATCAGTGGACATTTTTACTGTGAAGTTAGGCGATTTTTAAAGTTGTTTCTGTCAACGATTATTAGAAGGTCATGTGGCAATTTGTTAGCTAATTATTTGTTTTAAAGTAAAGAGAGACGGAGATATCAAATTCAGTTTAGGAGCCAAGTCTGCAGTTTCAGGTGGTTCCAAAGATAGTTTACTTTTGCTGTGTTGTGCAAAGCCAGAAAAAGATTTAGAAAAAAAAAATTTCATGTTTCTATATTTAACATGGGTAAAACATGAATGTTTCCTTTTCATTGACACGGGATAAATTTACTGGTATAACTTAGATTTATATACCACTTCACAGTACTTTACAGCCCTCACTAAGCGGTTTACAGAGTCAGCATATTGCCCCCAACAATCTAGGTCTTCATTTTACTGACTTTGGAAGGATGGAAGGCTAAGTCAACTTTGAGCTGGTGAGATTCGAACTGCTGACTGCTAAAGCAGTCAGAAGAATTAGCCTGCAATACTGCATTCTAACCATTGCACCACCATGGCTCATAATGCTTATGCTAATTTTCACATAAATTAGCTCAGAGATTTTCAAACAGTGTTTCCTGACATTTGCTTGTTTTTAAGTGATTTTTGCTTTGTTTTTATGGAATAGACTGTAATTCAGTTTGCAACATTGGTCATTCGTGTTGTAGAGAACTCTGGTGCCAAGTGCCAGACAGTTTGTTTGGATTAAATATTTATTCCAAATGAAAAAACAATAACAACAAGGTAATTTCATCTCTTAAAGAACTTTTTAAAACCAAGGAACCCACAATCTTTTCATTCATATCTATATAGGCTGGATAATAATGGTTTTATAGTAAGGATTGTTCTAATTTGAGAGTTGACGTGTAAATTACCAAAAACATAAACTTGTCTGATTTCCTTCTCCCTCCCTCCCTCCCTTCTTTCCCCATGGGAAATAGTTATAAAGTAGCTATTTATTATGTTGCAATGTTTTCCTTGAATCAACTTTTTTTTAAAAGAAAAGAAAAACAGAACACCCATAAACTGATAAAGTGTTGATGGTCTAATTATAATTTGAACTGAATTGTACATCTGGTCCAAATATTTTATCTGTGTTTATAAATGGGAAGCTTGGAGACAGTTGTGTGCGTAAACCAACTGAAGCTGCTGCTTTACAGATTGCAAAGATGAAGTAGGAGATACAAAAGGGATTAAAGTTAAACTAGAAGCAACAAACAAAGGCAGGAGGAAAAAGTACAAGTTCATTTTCAAGGTCAAATAGAGAAGTTATTTTAACAGCTAAATGGATTTTGAGCTATCAGAAGGTGGCAAAATTGGAAAGGTACTACAGTTCTTTTCTGTTTACCCTAATATTTAACATATACAGTGGCCTTAGTTTTAATATAAACTATCCATATGCAGATCTATAAAAGTTTCAAAGTGAGAGGTTTTTATTTTACAATGTCTTATCTATTTTTGACTTTCCATCTCTGCCTCTCTTTTTTCACTTCTGAGCATACTTTTCCTAGAGGGAACAGGAAGAAAAATGGGAATGATTTATTTTCTGGGCTTTTTGGCTTCTAGAACTTTTGACAAGTTGCCCTTTCTGACATCTGGTCCATTATTCAAAAATTACCATCTTTCCCACTGGCCATTTTTGCTCAAAAGATTGTTCTCTCGGGTTCTGCTTGCTCCAACTGGGTCTCCAATTGCAGATGTCTCTTCCATATACACAGTATTGCCAGTGTCCATTGTACAAAATAGCTATTGGAGTTCCTGGAAACCTCCTTCTCCAATAATCAGTGTTTCTGTCCTTTTACATATTTTCAGCTATATGACAAATGTTTTAACTGAGCATGAAGCTTCTAAAACCTTTAGCCTTGAGACCATTGCATCATCCCAAATGTACCATTGTAACTCATCCTATGACAGAGTCCCAAAATAATTAACCAGTACAATTTATGAATTCTGACAATTTCATAACAGTTCAGTACCATTTTATTTGGATAATAAAAATTCCATAGTTGGAACACAAAACAATAATCTGCCTACAGTATCTTCCAATCCCAGGTCCTTGAATATTCAGTGGTCCAAAGTTGCAAAAAAAAAACACCTTGATTGATTAATTGATTGATTGATTTTGTGCCATCAAGTTGATTCTTGATTGATCAATTGATTGATTATGTGCCATCAAGTCGATGTCAACTCCTAGCAACCATATTGATAAATTTTCTCATGGTGACCTGCTTGTGACTTCATCCTTCAAGAGTTCCAATAGTTCAGCCATCTCTGTTGTAAATAAGTCGATCCAAATTGGTTTTGGTCATCATCTTCTCATTTCTTTCGTTTTTTCTGCTACTAGAGCCTTCTCCAGAGGAAAAGGTTTTGCATAATGTACAAGTATTTAAATTCAAATTAAATCTTTTGAATTAGGACTAAACCTATTTCTGTATGCAAGATGCATTTGCTTTAAGCAATTAACACATTTCTTTCTAAACCCTCCTGAAAACAGTAAATGCAAAATAGCTATTTTTTATAATGGAATTAAAAACAAGGATAGTATTTAAATTTTATAAATTAATAGTATAATCCTAGCACTAAGGAATTCTTCTGAAATCTGTATGTTCTTCTTTCTACATATTTTTCAAAAATGAAGTTTAATGGTTTTATAGCTGGTTAAATTACTTAAATTAAAAAAGCCAAAATGATGATTCTTCCTCAGCATAATACATTATGTAAGGCAAAATAATATGTATGTGTGCGCGTGCGCGTGCATGCGCACACACACACGGATACCTTCAGGACAGAAGTCTTTTAAAATCAACAATCACATACTTTACTCAAGAAAAATACTTCATATTTCTGCAGAATATTTTATTACTATAACATACCACATTTTTGGAATCCTTTGAAAAATCCTAGTGTACTGTATGCAGTAAAGTTTCATTATACATTACAAAATGTAAAAACAATTTTTATCTTCATTACAAAAATAGCAAATCATGTACTTATGAATTCTAGTTCACACATAATCATAAACAATAATATTTTTGCTTAGTATGCTATACAGACTCATTAAATATAGCTTGGTATTTTATGTATTAGATTTACAAGAAATACTATGACTTGTTGAGGAAACCATAGTTAAAATCAGGCTTATGTACAACTTCAGTTTTTTCTCTCTGCTATTCTGTTGTTTTATTCTTTTCATTACAGTCAACCACAGAAATTCTTTGGAGAGAATTCAATCAGTTCAAATGTATAAAGAATTAAAGGAATATGAAAATAATATAAAACAGCTTAAAACCAAGATCACATTTGTTTCAGCCTTGCGTAGCTTGGTTTTTCTTTTATCCCCAATGTACAATTTCTGGAAGTGATTGTCCTCATACCTTGCCCCATAGGGACATTCAGCAGGTTATTTCTGGATATTGAATTCTGGGCCAGATAGAGAAAACCAATTATTTTATGTAATTTACAGTCAGATTTGGACATTGCAAACAAATGTAGGGCACCTGGCCTGATTCCTAGCTCAAGGGAATGCCAGGACAAGACTATCAAAGGAGTAGAAGAAATGAATTAAAAGATCACAGGCAAAAGAAATAAATGCCACCCAATTGACAGCCCTCTATAACTTTCGCAGAACAGAACCCTGAAATAAAGTTGCCAGGAAAAATGGATAGCACTTAACAACAAACATTTTAAAAATTCCTTCAGTGGAAATTTTTACCCTCATACACACAAGCACTCATCCATTCAAACAGACAATTGCACAAGGTGTGGTAATGTCTACCCTGCTGGGTTGTCATATTGTGAAAATGAAGCAAGAACAAGTTTTATCCATGAGATGTGATGCAGTGGCTCAGTCCTGGCCCTTTCTAAGGTACAGAAGCCAGCTGGATGAGTTTGGGCTAGTCATTCCCTCCTAGTCCAAATCAGGACCATCAAATTGCAACAAACTGGCTGATAAACAAAACCCATTTTTGTATGATAAGTTGATAGTTTTTCTATAATAATTAGATGAATGTAGTGTAAAAGGAAATGAACTATAACCATACAAGACAAATGTTAAGCATGATATGAATGGAGGAGGAAAATTCTCCCTAAGTTTTCCTGCTTTGCATTAGAACTAGTGTTTTTTTCAGCTTAAGCATTACTGTCCAGTTCATCTGCTGTGCTTTACTTTCATCTGGACTATATCCTGCACTTTGACTGGCTATTGTTCATAGTAGTATTTGGCCTGGTGGTTGCTATCTTGCAGTTCTCTAACTTCTTCTATAGCTACTATTAGTAACAGTGCCCTGTTAGATCTACCCACAGATCTTAGGAAGAGCTTATTCCACAAAGCAGACACTATGAGTGAGGAGCAGTGATACTTCCGAGGTCAGTGGTGGCTAACCTTTTTGGCACTGAGTGCTGAAACAGGAGTGCATGTACAAACTGGAAACCAGAAGAGCAGCTCCCTGATGCATGTGCATGAGAGCACCGGAAACTGGAAACTTAGCTTCCTGGTACATGCATGCATGCTGGCCACCTGGTCTTCTGGTTTCTAATGCACATGTGCATGCAAAGGCCACCTGGCTGGCATGTACATGTGCTCCGGGGAGCTGATCTCCAGTTTCTGGTGCTCCCGCATGTGCCAAGAGCAGCTGTGCACATTGGAACCCAGAAGAGCAATGCCCAACCTGCTGGAGCTGATGAAATAGATAGAGGTCACTGGGACAGGAGGGACTCCAAGTAAACTGGCACCCAGCCATAAGGGTTTTAAAGGGGACAACCAGCACCTTGGATTGCTCTCAAAAACATACCAAAATCATTAACACTATAGAACCTGTAGTTAAATGAGATGTTGGAAGTAGTCAGTTGTTAAAGCCAGGTTAAGAAAGTATATAAACAGACTCCAGCAGTACAGGTTTATGAGAAAGATATTTCAGTTCTGTCAAATTGAGGTTAAATGTACTTAAGATTACAGCAATCCTGGTTTTTCATAACATACAATTATAGTATTAAATTTTATATGATTTCTTAAACTTGACAAATTTTGAATATTAGCCAGAAATTATTGCAACTTTTATTTCCATTTATAACTTATAATTTGAGTAATATTGGCTGCAGTTGTTAATGGTTGTATAATAACATACTTTTAATGTTGATGTATCTTAGTGCTAATTTAAGCCTACAAATTGATCTATTACATTTTAATATGCAGATGTAATTCATGATTCTTTTCAGATTTTATAGCATAGTTATGTTTTTCATAACTATAATATATGTTTTTTATTTTCATCTCTCTTCTCTTTTTCCTCCTTTTATCATTTCTGATTGTGTTTGTAAAATAAACAAATTATAAGAAGAAGAAAATATAAGATTGTGGAAACCACAAGTACACACGGGAAGTTCAGTCCATTCTAGTTACTCATTAAATTCATTACACATTTCAAAAATAGATATATTTAGGCTAGGGCAGCACTTTTCAAACTAGGTAAATGCAAAAGTGATTTTTCTTTGGGTAACAACACATACAAATCCTTACTATCAGTAATCACAATAGGGAAATTTAAATTGACTTAAAGATGATCATGTGTATTAAAATATATCCGAAAATCTCTGAAACTATACCTATTAAGATGAACATTGGTAAATTACCAATGATAATTTGTCAAAATGGTATGAAGATTATTCAATGATATTATTTTTATAATACAGGCAGTCTTCAAACTATGATCCTTTGTTCAGCAACCATTTGAAGTTTTGATGGTGTTGAAGGAAGAGACATGACTGGTCCTTAGATTTCTGATAAGTGGATTTTGGTAATGAAAGAAAATATTTGGGAAACACTGGACTAGAGGCAAGCAATTGTTTCTGGACTCAGGTTGAAATTTGATCTTTGAGTGATACGGAAGCATTTGTACTGGTGGCACAGTAGTTAGAATGCAGTATTGTAGGTTAACTCTGCCTACAGTTTGGAGTTCAATCATGACAGGCTCAAGGTTGACTCAGTCTTCCATCCTTTGGAGGTCAGTAAAACGAGGACCCAAATTGTTGGGGGCCATGTGCTGACATTTTAAACTGTCCAGAGAGTCCTATAAAGCACTAAGGAGGGGCATATAAGTCTAAAGTAAGTACTATTGCTATTTGCATTCCAACAAGTAGTTCAGAAAACTTGGTTTGTTCTCCTTGGTTAGAAATACAATTTTTGGAAAGTTATATTGCACATCTGTAAGAGCCCTGGTGGTACAGTGGTTAAGTGCAGTATTGCAGGCAAACTCTGTGTATAGCCTGGAATTCGATCCTGACGGGGCTCAAGGTTAACTCAGCCTTTGTGGTCTTTGTGATCTTCAGCCTCATCTTTCTGAGGTTGATAGAATGAGGACCCAGATTGTTGGGGGCAATATAGTGATTTTGTAAATCATCCCAAGAGTGCTGTAATGTACAATGGGCCTGTACATGTCTAAATGCTATTGCTATTGCAATTTCTCTGTCTATACAGCAATCCTTCTATTCTAGGAGGTGGGAGATGTGCAGGTAGAAATGGGAACTTTTAGCAATTCTGTATGCAACTGGTATCTTCTCCAGATGATATATTTCCTCTTTGTTTTTAGGCTAGATAATGCCCCCCCCACCCCTCAATTCATTATTCAGAATACTTTTTATTTTTAACAGTGAATAATGTTTAATGTAAATTTATTTCGTGCTATTTCTGGAATAAAAGCTTTCAGGTTATTTCACATTCTCTAACTACAGACAACAGGTAATGCTGCTTGCAACCTTTTAACCCATAATGCTCTGGCCACAAACCTGGCTGAATCCGTAAACTGAAATGAGTCTGCATCATGTGCAGTGAATATCTGTCTACATCTCACAGAAGCAGAAATCCAAACCTAGAACAATCTGGCTAAGCTACACTTAGCATTTTAGCCTAAGATGCTAAATGTATCTTAGTTTTGTAACATCTATGAATACTTTGGCTGCTATCTTTAATTAAAGCTTTCAACCATGTGCTTCTTTTGAAAAATAGAAGTGGGCATCACTCCATGTTGCAAAAACCATCTCTTCTGCTGTTCTACAAGCACACTCAGATGTCATCCTTTAGGATTTTCGTTTAAACAAGGATGCAGGAAGCCAGTGAGGGTGCCATTGATTGGGGCTTGACTCTGAATGACTGTATGGACAATTGCTTGTTATGCCAACTTGATCGCAGAAATATGATGTATTTTTGAAGAAAATGCCTATAATTGATTTAATCTTGATCATTCACTTATTCATTGCCTTCCCTTTTTCTAGTTGTTTTAATGTTATTCCAGAGAGCTAGTGCTGCAACAGAGAAAATATGTTTTGAAGTTTCATCAATGTTCTTGCTTAGAAGTGAAGTTCACATCTCATGACATTTTAATTATGGTTTAAGAGGAAACTATATGGTAGGCTATATCTACAGATTTCACAGTAGATGATCTGAAGAAGACCACAAATGTATCACCAGGAGACTTATTTTTTAATTAGGGGGTTTATCACTTTTTGGCTGGATTCACAAAACATGCCAAATTGCATTTTGGGCAGAATGTGATTAAATATATTTTGGGAAGTGAGACATTTTCTTAATGTGAAAAAACTTGCTTGAATCAAGTTTGCCTCCAGAAATTGTAAGCGCACCATCACTGAAGGTTTTTAAGAAAAGATTGGACAGTCATTTGGAATGGCATAAGGCAGAGGTCTCCAAACTCAGCAACTTTAAGACTTGTGGACTTCAACACCCAGAATTCTCCAGCCAACTGGAGTTTGGGGACCCTGGCATAAGGTCTCCTGCTTGAATGGGGTATTGGATTAGAAATCCTCCAAGGTCCCTTCCCGCCCTATTATTTTGTAATTCTGTAAATTAAACTTATTTATTTGAAGGTGGCAGTTTACAGGATCAAAACATCTATTCTGTGATCAGTTTAACATATTGCACAAACCCAGATAATATGGGTATGTGAAAAGAAAAAGATGAAGAGAAAGGGTTCACTTCAGTTAAGGAGAAAATGAAAATAATATTGATTGATAGGATAAAAGGACAATCAGAATGATGGATAAAAGTCAGTTACTATGGATCTAACTGAAATATTGTATTTTTGCAGAAATTTAGGAGAGGGTTATTGTGTTATTTTAATATATGTGGGCCTTTAATAGAAAGTAATCAAATTTCAGAGTGGTGCCAGAGCATCTACCGTAGTGCTTTTCTATATCTGATATGACAAAAATACATAACAACACAAAGCTGTTTTGGGAACTCAGGGCACTGAAGAATGGCAACATAATTGAAGGCGGTTTAGAACATGGGCAGATAAAAGGATTACTCAATGAAATGAGAAAACTTGTAAGGAATAGTTAAGTGGTTAAGGGCAGATTGAGGTAAAGTGAATATTGATTCTTTGATCACATAGAAACACCCAATTTAACATGATGGGGGAATTTCTTTAGCTAGTGTGAATCAGGTTATTATTATTATTGAAATAATAAATTACAGGTCTAGCTCAGATATTCTAAGAATTTGAGGTATATGGTATTATTACTGCTCCTTAAAATATACATATAATACTACATATAGGAAGGTAAAAGAAGCTCAGAAAAAAAGCACATGAACTTAAGTTAAAGAACTCAAATGACTAAGAGCTTTCAATTCCATTTAATTCCATCATGTGATCTGTGGTTTACAGATAGCTCACTCCTAAAACTAAAAGTACAGATAAAATCACCTATGGGCAGCACATTGTAACACTGAAATAAGAATAAAAAGGGATTTTACTGCTCAGTGGTTTTTTTTATACTGGACTAAAATGTAACCTTTAAAGGGACACACCTGCATAGTTAAAAAAATTGGTAAAATATTGATATTTGGAGAAAAAAGAACTTTACAGAAAAATCCATAAGAAGTGTACAATTGCCAATACATGTAGTAGTTTGAAATAATTTCTAGGATACCTTTTGAAGAAAATGGATATTTTAATAAATAATGCAGAATTTGATGTTTATTTCTCCTTTTCAAGCAAGTTTCTATTTATCAAGAAGACTGTGGCAATATGCTTGAAAGAACGTAAGGACCATCCAGAATCAGATGGTAACTGAATAAGTTTCTAGTTATTAGAATGGAAAAAATAGTACCCAATATAGTGTCTAGCTTGTCTCATCATGACTAGGAGAATTTACAAAATCAAAGTTTCCCTGTCTCTTTAAATAAAATAAGACTTTGAGATGGAAATGCCTTTTATACATAGTTTTCCATAGTTTTTTTCTGCTGTTTTATTTTTTTCTTGCCTTTCACATACAAGGACAGCTAACGTGATATAATTTGTATCAGAAGAACAGCTTTGGGACCTGGGTGTTTCCTGTACTTTTCTATATTATTTTTCCCTCAATTGAAAAATATAGCAGTATATATATTTTTTCCACCTGGGAAAACAGCTGAATAGTGACTATCAGTGAAAAGTGAAAAAAAGGTTAGGAAACTCTGCTTTGGCTTCAAAAACTTCATTTCAGCAGCTGCACGCTCAGCAAAACCAATTATGGATGAAAGATCAACATTATGACTTATCTACAGTGCATGATTTCTGCTTCACAAGAATGCATAGGTATCCATTTTTAGTTGGCAGAAACAGATGACAATAGCTCACCGTTAAAACAAACTCAGGGTGTGTTTTTAATAGTCCATTTATGAAGTACACCTTTGCATTTTCCGTTGTCTTCTGCCTGTTTTGAAGTATATGTTGAACTCCGCTCCAGCAGTTTGTCAACTCCTTTAGAGAAGAAGAAACTGTCTTCAGCTGAGATTGCTTACCGAGTTTCCTAATACATTTAAAAGCTGCTTCTAACACTGTAACAGCTGGATGGCTATAATTCTTCCCTTGCAAATTTTACAGGTAGTCCTCAACTTACAGCAGTTCATTTAGTGACCTTTCAAAGTTATAATGGCCTTGAAAAAAGTGTGTTATGACCTTTGCAGCATCCCCATGGTTACATGATTTACGTTCAGATGCTTGACAACTGACCACATTTATGATGGTTGCAGTGTCCCGGGATCATGTGTTCCCTTTTTGTGACCTTCTGACCAGGAAAGTCAGTGGGGAAACCAGATTCACTTAATGGTGTTACTAATTTAACATCCAGAATAGAATAGAATTCTTTATTGGCCAAGTGTGATTGGACACACAAGGAGTTTGTCTTGGTGCATATACTCTCAGTGTACATAAAAGAAAAGATACATTCATCAAGAGTCAAGAATCATAAGGTACAACACTTAATAATAGTCATAGGGTACAATAAGCAATCAAATCATACGAGGAAACAGTCAATAAAAATAGTTAGGATACAAGCAACAAGGTTTCAGTCATACAGTCATAAGTGGGAGGAGTTGGGTGAAAATGGGTGAAAGGAAGGATGGGAGGTTTAATAGTAATATTAATAGTAATGTAGACTTAGTAAATAGTTTGACAGTGTTGAGGGAATTATTTGTTTAGCAGAGATGGCATTGAGGAAAAAACTGTCCTTGTGTCTAGTTGTTCTGGTGTGCAGTGTTCTATAATGTTATGTATATGTATATGCATATGCATATGCATATGCACATATATATATGTATATATATATGTATATATATGTATATATATTATATGTATATATGTATATATGTGTGTGTGTATGTGTATGTATCTATATATCTATATATCTATATATCTATATCTATATCTGTATATGTGTGTGTGTGTGTGTGTGTGTGAGAGAGAGAGAGAGAGAGAGAGAGAGAGAGATGAAACAGTTTATGTCCGGGATGTGAGGGGTCTGTAAATATTTTCACAACCCTCTTTTTGACATGTGCAGTATATAGGTCCTCGTTTGAAGGCAGGTTGGTAGTAATTGTTTTTTCTGCAGTCCTAATTACTCTCTGAAGTCTGTGTCTGTCTTGTTGGGTTGGAGAACCCAACCAGACAGTTATAGAGGTGCAAATGAGAGACTCAATAATTCCTCTATAGAACTGTATCAGCAGCTCCTTGGGCAGTTTGAGCTTTCTGGAGTAATTCGCTTAACAACTGTGGCAAGAAAGATTGTAAAATGGGGGAAAACTGACTTAACAACAGAAATGTTGGGCTCAATTGTGGTGGTAAGTCAAGGACTACCTGTACAGTTCATTTAGTGACTGTACAAAGTTACAAGAGCACTGAAAAAAGTGACATGTCCATTTTTCATACTTATATCCATTTTTCACACTTACAAGAGTTGTAGCATCCCAAGGGTCATGTGGTGCGTGGCAGCTGACTCATATTTGTGATGGTTGCAGTGTCCTGGGGTCATGTGATTCCATTTTGCAACCTTCTGAATGGGAAAGCCCATTTTACTTAACTCTGTTATTAACTAAACTGCTGAAATGATTCACTTAACAGCTATGGCAAGAAAGGTTGTAAAATGGGGCAAAGCTCACTTAACAAATGTCTCACTTAACAACATAAATGTTGGGCTCATATATGGTCATAAGTCAAGGACTACCTGTAGGAGGCTACTGATTCAAAATCTAGAGAACAGGGGATTTTACACTATGCTTTTTTTCTTTTTTCTTTGCACTTATAAGGAAAGGAGTACACCATGTCACCATTTTCCATTCATCTGACATAGAAAGAAGTCACCTCACTTTCCAAATAGCACCTGTAGAATGTCTACGTAAAGCTGCCCAGGAGAAGGACATTTATTGGAAATGGCTTTCCTGGATGACAAAGGTGGGAGGGCATAGCAGTGGAGTGCGACGAGTGGTCTTAGAGATACCATCTGGGAGGAGTTTGATCCTGTGACTCCAAATGAGGTGGACAGGATCATGGGGAGGCTGAGTGCTGCCACGTTTTTATTGGACCTGTGTCCCTCCTGGCTGGTCTATGCTGCCTGGGAGGTCACATGAGGCTGGCTCCAGGCAGTAATCAATGCCTCTTTGAGTGAGGGTGGCTTTCCCTTTTCCTGCCCTGGACCCGGCTAATTTGAACAACTTTCATCGGTCTCCAACCTTCTTTACTGAAGGTTGTTGAGAGCATGGTGGCTCAGCAGCTCCCACTGTTTCTGGAGGAAACCGACTATCTAGACCCGTATCAATCGGGCTTCAGGCCTGGATACAGCACGGAGACGGCATTGGTCACACTGGTGGATGATCTCTGGAGGGCACGGGACAAGGGTTACTCCTCTGTCCTGGTCCTGTTAGATCTCTCAGCGGCTTTTGATACCATCGACCATGGTATCTTACTGCAATGCCTCGAGGGGTTGGGAGTGGGGGGCACTGTTTTACAGTGGTTCTCCTCCTACCTCTCGGGTCGCATGCAAGTAGTCTTGGCAGGGGGGCAGAAATCAGCCCCAAGACCCCTCCTATGTGGGGTACCTCAGGGGTCGGTTCTTTCGCTCCTCCTGTTCAACATCTACATGAAGCCGCTGAGATCATCCGTGGTTTTGGGGTGAGGTATCATCAGTATGCTGATGATACTCAGCTTTTTATCTCCACCCCTAACCAACCCAGTGATGCCCTCAACGTGATGTCCCGATGTCTGGAGGCGGTACGGGTCTGGATGGGAAGGAACAGGCTTCGGCTCAACCCTGCTAAGACCGAGCAGCTGTACATACCGGCATCTCGAATTGTCCAGGAGATTCCATCTTTGGCTATGGGGGGAGAGGTGTTACCCCCCCATAGATAGGGCACGCAACTTGGGTGTCCTCCTGGATACATGGCTCAGTTTGGAGGAACAGGTGGGAGCTGTGGCCAGGGGGGCATTCGCTCAGGTTCACCTGGTGTGCCAGTTACGTCCCTATCTGGACCAAGATGCTCTGTGTACAGTCACTCATGCACTCATTATCTCCCATCTGGACTACTGCAATGCTCTTTACATGGGGCTGCCCTTGAGGACCACTCGGAGGCTTCAGCTGGTCCAGAATGTGGCAGCGCGGGTTGTGATGGGAGGTTCCCGATACTCCCATATTACACCCCTCCTGCATGAGCTGCACTGGCTACCGGTTGCCCTCCGAGTGAGATTCAAGGTGCTGGCATTGACCTATAAAGCCCTTTATGGCATTGGACCAGGATACATGCGGGAGACCCTGCTGCCAATAACAGCTTCCCAATGTCCCGTGCGCTCCCATCGAGAGGGCTTGCTCCAGGTGCCATCGACACAACAATGTCGACTGGTGACCCCCAGGAGTAGGGCCTTCTCGGTGGGAGCACCCACCCTATGGAATCAACTTCCCCTGGAGCTCCGGACGGCTCCTGACCTCCGCTCCTTCTGCCGTGACCTAAAAACTTGTCTATTCCAACTAGCCTACCCAGACTGATGGGGACTGATGGGGACTGAGGGAGGGTGTTAAATATATTTTTAAAATATTCTAATTGACAAAGGAGACCTTGGTTTTTAATGTCCTTTAACATTTATGTAATTGTATTGGGACTGTTTTAATTGTAAGCCGCCCTGAGTCCCTCAGGAGATAGGGCAGCATATAAGCCTAATAAATAAATAAATAAATAAATAAATAAATAAATAAATAAATAGCAGGACAATTGGTAATGAGAAACATGGCAGCCTGCAATACAGACTGAATGTATTGTAAACTGTTGACAAAGAGTCTGTCCAGACCTTTAAAAAAAAAAAAAAAAGACTGGCTCAGATTCAAATTAGCATGAGTATAGGCAGGAATTCTTTAGACAGCATGTGTGGATATGCCTTTGTTAAACTGGCACATAATTTTACTATCTGCAAGACTACTACATGTAAAAAATGGAGGAAGATGAAGATTCTTTTTATAGGAGAAGAGGCCATGCAATGAGATTTTTTAAAAATTAAGAATTATTATTATTACTATTTTTTCAATGGAAAAAAAGCGTTTCAAACAGGCTCCAGTTTAATCAGCTCACTGGCTGGGAATTCACTCTTAAGCTTTCTAAGATTTATAAAAGACACGTTCCTTAAATCCTGGTAATTCCTGCTTCCTTGGTTTGCCAATTTTGTGGGCTTGACGCTATCCAAGTGCCCAAAGGTACAAAATATCTTGCCTATGTGCATAAATATTTTCCTTTCATACTACAAACAATGTTTGCCTTCATCCCAAATACTGATTTATTTTAAAATATGATAAAAAGATACAAACACACATATATATTAAAAATAGCTACTAAGAAAGACAAGCAAACATTTCAAGAAAAAGCTGCATGGGGAAATTAAGGCTTTTGGATTTATATGAAATAATGCTGAGTCTGTGAATGGCATTGGCTTTCCATTGTCCATATTTATAGCATCTAAAATCTATGCTCCATTAAAAGTGATTGTACATAAGTCACCTATAGATGAGATAGGTGGAACACCAATCAATCAATCAATCAAATAAACAAACCTAATGAAGTAAGGATACCCACAAATCTATAGAAAAGAATACTGGTGATAAATATATCTTCAGGTATTACAAACAGAAAGGCAAATGACTTGTGTTTCTTGTTTTTCCTGATTTAAGCCTTTCCAGTCAGGTTTCTTAATCTTTAGCCTGGTAATATGGCCAGACTTAGATAGACCCGGACACATGTAAAATTTAGTCATGATATGGAGGAATAAGATAGTTCAGGTGATAATGCCAAGCTTGGTTTTTTTCTCTTCCCAGGGCCTAGACTTTGTCTATTAGTTTAAGCAGTTTTGCTAGTTTCAGCACTGGCATCATTATCTTGTATTCATGAGAATCAGACAGAATGTCTTTATGTCGAAAAAGTTGCTGGCTAAGAGTTGTAAGTGGATGTCTATCTTCATATGGCTACCAAATTAGTCTTGTGCCACTAAACAAGCCTATTGCTCTCTGGTAATTATGGTAACCATGGAGCCTTCTTCGGCTATAGAAGATACAGCAGTTACCATAGATACCTGGAAAGATAAATGCTGGCTTTTCAAAAGAGCCAGCAATGTGAATTTGAAGGAAAGGAAATGACCGAGGAAACCTATTAGGGAATAGAGTTGATAGGACAGCAATCTTCCTAGAGTCTTTCTCATCATAATGAGATCCATTTTCCTTACAGAAATTTAATACTATAGATAACCAAGAACACTGAAGACTATGGCGCCCATTCACACAGCTTTTGTGTGAGAGAAAATATATAATTAATGGCCTAAATAGTGAAATGGCACATTGAAATACTGAACAGTGAAAGCACAAGATGTGTTGGTTTCACTGTGTTGAGTATTCATCATCAACTTTGCCCAGATGCATTTCAAATGCTAAGCGCTGTTATTTTACATAAAAGTAGGTTATGTATCTAGTTTATTTTTCATGTTCATTCTGTAACTTATATTCTGAGCAAACTACTGCCAGTCAGCACAATAAATCTTGCCCTCGATTTTCAAGTAGACATTTTTTTCCTGACCTTGTAATCATACTCGCAAAAATGGCAAGTGATTTGCAGGGGATTAGCATTTTAAAACAATAAAGAGCAATGAGAGAAAAAACATGATAAAAATATATGTTTGAAAATACTCTGGATTTCATTTTTGTAGCTGATCTGATATGGAAAGAAAGCTGTTGCTCTGAAACATACTTTTTTTAAAAAACACAGAGCAGCTATCAAACTTCCTGCAAAAAAAGCTCTACCTGCAAGCAGTCAGACTCTGGAATAACCTAACACAGAGTACTTCACCTCTGCTTATCTGAAACCTTTGATCCTTCTCCAAACAATGCTTTCTGCTCTTTTCCCTGAAATTTCGCCATAAGTAAGGAACTTTTCTCATCTCAAACTTGGATTGGATTGGACTAAGATTGGATTGGATTGGACATCTCAACAGTGAATTCCTTTAATAAATTCAACCCTGGTTAGTCATCAGTGTTTGCAATAGTGGTGAATATCTGTAGCTTGGGTGTAGGATGAAAGTAAAGGTTCATTCTCCGAGCTTGTGAGTTGGTGTTGCTAGATTTCCATGGGTTGTGATACTAAAGAGAGTTATTTATTTGGTTGTTAGCTTGGTATCCTTTAAAAAGCTTCAATAAAATAAAGGATTTCAGGCAAAGCATCCTTTATAATAAGAGGCAATAGATTTCTAAACCATATCTTGGTTTAATTTATAATAATTTATATATTATTGTTCATGATTATGATAGTCTTGTTAATTTCCAAAAGACATTTTTATGTTTCTATACAAAAAGAAAGCTAGTTTTAACAAAGTAAAAATTTGGGAGGAGATGTCTGTTCTGTGCCTATGCTGAGTCTGTGCACTGTTCTACCACACACTTCCTTGGCTCCTGATGATGCTTAAAAGTTATGATGTGTATTTAAAAATGTTGATGAGTTAATGAATTCTGGTGCCAATTGTGACAATTCTGTGTTTCCAAACTGTTGAGTGCGTACATTTTAATAATTTGTTCTGGATGCCTGATGGACTCATTCCTATGAAGCCATGTCTGTTTAAAAAAGTACAGAACAATATATTTAGTTTAAAATGAGGGGAAGAAGAAGAACAACAACAAAAAAAACCCCAAAGTCATACATGTTGCATTCCTTTAGTAAAGGTCTAGGTGCAGGGGTAGATTTTTAAGAAGTGCTTGAAAGATGTAAATAGAGGTACATCCTGTTAAGTTTGCATGAAGAGTCAGATGCGAAGAGCTTCAGTGAAGAGTTTATTAAGTGACTACAGCTCGAATAGACCCGACTTGGCTGGGCTACGGCTGCTTCTTATATCCAGCAGCCGTAGTTGCCAGCCAATCAGAGTGCAGGGTTTTTCCCGCACTATTTAAACCAATCCCATTTGACATTTTACAAGAACAATTCAAAATAAACCAATAACATTCAAACCTACATACCCCTCCCCGCTAGGTTCAGTTCATACCAAACCCCAACCTATCTAATGTATTCTTTTAAATAGGTGGGGCTTTTGCGTGTACGTTGAGACCTTCGTGGTTCAGAAGTTTTAACATTCTCACCCAGTGAGAGAGGAAATGTGTCTGCTGACATTTCCCCATTGGGACTTCCTGTGAAAGAAGACCCTGTTTGACTGTTAGAATCTGGTCTCTCCTCCCAACCCATCTCCAGCCCAATGTCAGCACCCAAGTCAGGTAGTGATGTGCAATCTTCCACTTCTAAGGATGGATTTTGGCATTGTGACAGGTTTTGGGATGGTTCCTGTCGTAATGGCTCGTTGAATCTTGCTTGCTGATTTTCCTCCTGTTCCTCCCCTTCCCCCCTAGAATTGACATCAGGTGAGGGAACTAGAGAGAGACAAGGGTGTTCCTGAGAGAACCTGGATCTAAGTTGATCAATGTGCCTGCTCCAGAGGAGTCCATCCTCTGTTTGCACCCTGTAAGAACGAGGGCCTGTGATCTGAGTTATCTCAGCAGGAATCCACAAAGGTTCACCTATGAGGTTCTTAGCATAAACAGAATCACCCACACTGAATGTGCGAACTTTGGAAGTGGAATCTAGTGGTGCTTGGGTGCGTAAGTGGGATGAAGGCGGTCAAGGGAAGACCTAAGTTTCCTACCCATCAACAACTCTGCTGGGGATAAGTTATTAGATGGGTTAGGAGTGATGTGCTGAACACTAAGAAGTTTTTCAACTTTCTCAGTGATGTCCCCAGGACCCAGTTGCTGAAGCTTCTCTTTGGTAAAACGTACCATGCGTTCAGCCCGGCCGTTAGCCGAAGGGTGCCCAGGGGCAGTAAGGGCATGTCTGATACCCTGTTGTACTAAATAGGATTCAAAGAGGTCGGATGTAAATTGAGGGCCATTGTCAGAGACAAGAACATCAGGTAACGCGTGGGTTACAAAAAGTTTTCTGAGCTGCTTGATGACAGCATCAGTTGTGGTGGATGCCATGGGAAGTACCTCTAGCCATTTGGAATATGCATCTACTATAATAAGAAAGGTGTGCCCTCTGGTAGGGCCAGCAAAATCAATGTGAATCCTGGACCATGGGCCCCTAGGACATTCCTATTCCTGTGTGGGGGTGTGAGGTGGGGCAGGCCTGACTACCTGACAGTTGGGACAAGATGCAACCCAGTTTTCAACCATTTTGTCAATACCTGGCCACCATACATAACTCCTGGCCAATCCCTTCATCCTTACAATACCAGGATGACCCTCATGTAACATTTCCAAAACCTCTCTTTGCAGTTTTGCAGGAATAACCACCCTGTTACCCCACAAAATACATCCCTTAATACAGATAATTCAGTTTGCCTGGACTTAAAAGGTTGGGCAAGGTGAGGTAGATCTTGAAGAGGCCAACCTTTCTTAATCCAGCCTATAACAGGAGCCAACACAGTGTCTTTGGCAGTCTCTCTGGCAATTTCAGCAGCATGAACTGGAAGCTTGGCAACAGTTTCTAGGAAAAAGGTGTGTGTTTCAGGTTCAAAGTCCTCCTTGTGGCAAGGAAGTGGGCAATGACTTAGTGCATCAGCATGTCCAATGTCCTTGCCAGGCTTGTGGATAAGTTTGTATGAATAAGCTGCAAGAAATTCAGTCCACCTCAGCATTCTTGGTGACAGGATAGTAGGTGTAGGCTTGTCTCCTGCCACAATGCCTAACAAAGGTTTGTGATCTGTAACAATGGTAAATGTTCTGCCATACAGATATTCATGAAATTTCTTAACAGCTGCAACAACTGCCAATGCCTCCTTGTCCAATTGGCTGTAATTCCTCTCTGCTTTGGTCAAAGTGTGAGAGTAAAATGCAATAGGGGCTTCTCTCCCACTGGGAAGCCTGTGGCTCAAAACCCCCACTCCAAAAGGGGATGCATCACAAGTCAGGACAACAGGCAAATTCTCAGAGAACTGTATCAGTACAGCATCAGATGTGATTAGTCTTTTAATACTGTTAAATGCTGATTGTTCCTTCCTGCCCCAGACCCAAACAAACTTCTTATCAAGTAATCTGTGCAATGGTTCAGCAATGGTTGCCTTTTGAGGTAGGAACATGTGATAAAAGTTAATAAGTCCAAGGAAGGCTTGCAAATCTGTTTTGCATTTAGGTCTAGGGGCTTCTTTGATTGCTTTAACCTTGGCATCTGTAGGGTGGATGCCATGCTTGTCAATCATGTAGCCCAGGAACTCAACCCTGTCAGTTTTAAGAGTGCATTTTTCTTCCTTGACTTTTAACCCTGCTTTCCTGAATCTGGTAAGGACTTCTCTGAGTCTTTCTTGTAGTTGAGTGTCATTTTCAGCAGAGATTAACACATCATCAAAGTAAGGCACTACCCTGGCAGTCCTTGGAGCATTCTTTCCATAAGGCTTTGAAAGATGCCTGGTGCCACGCTTACTCCAAATTGTAACCTTTTACATTTGAAAGCACCTCTATGAGTCACAATGGTTTGGGCCTCTGCAGTGGCATCATCAACTGTTAGTTGTTGATATGCCTGGGCCAAATCCAATTTGGCAAAGACTGTACCCCTGCCAAGTGAATGTAACAGATGATGCACCACTGGAACTGGGTATGCGCTCTGCTGCAGCTCATGGTTAAGTGTCCCCTTATAGTCTCCACAGATTCTTACTGACCCATCAGCTTTGACTGGTGTGACTATGGGTGTCTCCCATCTGGAGTGGTCAGTGGGCTCTAAAACCCCTTGAGCAATTAATTTGTCTAATTGTGCATCAATTTTTTCCTTTAAAGCAAATGGGACCCTCCTGGGCTTTAAACGAATTGGGGGCACCTTGGGATCTAGATTGAAAGTGATAGGGGTCCCCATATACTTGCCAAATCCTTCGCTGAAGACCTCTGGAAACTCAGACTTCAAGGCCTCCTCCCATTCAGAGTTGCTCACGTGATTGATGCCAGTCACCTCGATGCCTAGTGGCTTGAACCACTCAAGTCCCAGCAAGCTTGGGTGATCCTTGTCCATGATGGTCAGGGGCAAACGTTTGGTGTGGCCTTTAAACTTCACGTTGAATTCTCTTGTTCCAACTACTGGAATCTTGTTCCCTTGGTAGTCTTTAAGAGTCAGTGCTTGCTTCTGGAAATGCTTTTTCTGAATGTTGGGAAGTAGCCCATGAATAGTGTCCCATGACACCATAGATAAATAAGAGCCTGAGTCCACTTCCATTTGGCAAGGCCTTCCTTCAATGAATACCTTCACATGTACTTTTCTGCTTCTCAAGGGTGAAGAATGACCAATGGTGATTGTTTGATGAGTTTCATTCTTTCCATTTGCTTCTGAGTTGCCCCATTTTCTCAATGAAATTGTTGGGCTTGAATTCCTTCTCAGGAATTTCTTCCTACTAGGTGGAGTTCTGGATGATTTGCAGACTCTTGCTAGGTGACCTCTTTTCTCACAACGTAGGCAGATGGTGTCTAAAAACTTGCATTCAGTGTGGGTGCCCCCAGCCTCTGCAATAAAATTCTTGCCTCTTTTTCCAAGGTCCTTCCTGTTCTTCTCCATTCTGAGTCTATAAATTCCTTCCTCCACCTCACTACAGTCTGAATCAGAATCTATTTGCTTGCAATGGGTTGTTGTGGACTTTTCCATATCAGAATGGCTTGAGGCCTTGTTAATTTTCTTCATGGCTGCTTCTGAGGACTTGGTGGCTTCTGCTGAGGAGGCCTCTTCTATGGCCTCCTTCAACGTGATCTTAGGTTTTAATAACAATTTGCTCTGAATCACCTTGTCTTTGAGGCCTAGGACAAACCGATCACGCATGGCCTCTTCTAAGTTGGTAAACTCACAAGCACCCCAATGTCCCTTAAACTTGCCACGAAGTTGTTAACATTTTCACTTTCCCCTTGATCCCGGCGGTAAAACTCGTGTCTCTTAATAAGGCACGATACTTGTGGGGCGTAATGGGCTCTTAAAAGCTTTTCTAAATCAGGCCATTCCATTACCTTCAAGTCTGCAGCTCCCGCCAATGCCTTCACCATCTTGAAGACTGCCAGACCGCAGTGCATGAGAAATACCGCCCTCTTCCGCTTCTCTGGGATATTGGCAAGGTCGTTTCCTTCCAAGTACATCTGGAAGCGATCCGCATACGATTCCAAGTCTTCCGCCGCCGGATCGAACGGGCTGGGGGTGTTCAGCGCAGCCATCTCGCTCTTCTGCTTGTCTTCCGCATCGTCTCTTCTTCAGGGGAATCCCACCTTCATTGCCAGTGTTAAGTTTGCATGAAGAGTCAGACGCGAAGAGCTTCAGTGAAGAGTTTATTAAGTGACTACAGCTCGAATAGACCCGACTTGGCTGGGCTACGGCTGCTTCTTATATCCAGCAGCCGTAGTTGCCAGCCAATCAGAGTGCAGGGTTTTTCCCGCACTATTTAAACCAATCCCATTTGACATTTTACAAGAACAATTCAAAATAAACCAATAACATTCAAACCTACATACATAACACACCCTATTTGAGGAGGGAAAATATTCCACAGTGAAAGTGAGGAACTCAAAATGGTATTCTTTAATCTGGACATGTGTAGGAGGACCTCGCCAGGCCTTATATGTCAAGTTTCAGCAATAGCATTAACACATGTATCATCAGTGCCTGCTTAGCACCTCTGAGGTCAAGTGCAAGGGAGACCCACAAATTGTAGTAGTTGAAATATAAGCACCCACGTATAGATCACTTCATTTAGGTTGTCTCTATCTAGGAAAGAATATTGTTGGGCATATACCTAATGCCTTTAATAGGTACTCATCGTACATCAATGAATGAAAACCCATCCAAAACAGGCAAATTCTTCGCTTTCCATGTTCTGTAGCCACCCACGTGGTCTTCATTTCATTAGATTTCATTGTTTTTTTTAACTGATACTGATCAGTTCCATCACTGTGTTCTGCCATTGATTCAAAACATGAATAGTTTCCCCACAAAGAAACAACAAAGCACCTACTTCTCCAGTGTCTGTACTATACAGACATTTATATTCAATATCAGCACAATTTTACAGTACTCTTTCAGATGCCAACTTGACTCTAATATATAGTGTTGCCAGTTTCTATGAAACAGCAGTAAAAATTTGTCAGATGTCGGCCTCTGCTGTACACTGGATTTGACAACCACCTAGTTCATCATATTAGAATGCTTTGTAATTTGATAGACATATTGTCCACATACCAACATTTTATGCTCCCCTATATTTATCTAATACTTCTATCCTGAGGGTGGTAGTTTGTTGTCTGAGTTTGTGGGTTGGTTTCCAAATGTTTCATTACCAGGTTAGATAACATCTTCAGCAGAATTTAGAGGATGTCAGTGTTGGTGTTCTTCTGCTTATAAGGGTTTCATATGGTCAGTAGGTCTTGTGATGGTGAAGTCATGTCAGGTGAGGATCACATCAGATCAGTGTCATGTGATAGGGCAGGTGTGGGTTGTGTAAAGTGAGGGTCTTGTGATGGGTCTTATGATGGTATTCCTCTGAAAGGTTACATAGCCTGTTAATCAAACATTTGGAAACCAACCCACAAACTTGGAGAATGAATCTCCACCCTCATCCTCCACCTGAGCTACAGATATTAGCCACTGTCATACTTCTATCTCTTCTTTCAGGTTCTTGTTTTTATATATACTTTTAGTTTTTAATTCACATATCTTTTATATCTTTTTTTACATTTTTGTTTTTACTCTTGACATATCCTTTGTGCTTTTTTAAAATGACTATACTCCTTGCACTGATAGATGACTGTAGTAAAATTTTTGATTTGATACTCAATTCTCTTTATTCAGGAGACAGAAAAGTAGAGGTGAATGTCATCAGCATATCAATCACTTCTTATTACCACTCCCAGTAGCTTCCACTTGATGAGAAATAACATTGTAATGTGACAATCTATAGCACAACTAGTAAGGTGAAGAGACATAGTTAGCAAGCACAATTTCCTGACTCTGTCCCTGGGAGACTATTCTCAAACTGTTGCAGGCTTTCAGACTGCTAACCTTTGATGACAATTGCAAGGTATTATTGTTGAGAGGTTAAGCAGGATAAACATAATTGGTTCTGTCTGCATTCTACACATAGGTAACACATGCATTAGCTAGATTTTCATTTGTATCTAGAGAAACATAGATGTGCATATCTACCAATGTGTATAGCCAAGCTAAGTTCCTGTGGGGACCCAATGGAACCTAACAAACTGTCTCCAGAATTTAGTGGTGAATTGGACACCTCTGTCAGAAATGATTTTGTGGGGAATGCCATGCAACCTATAGATCTGCTTTATAAACAGCTTGGCCAGCTTTTTTGCTGATGGGAGTCCTGGACAAACTATGAAATGGGCTTGTTTTGAGAATAAATCTATCATGGTCCAAATGACTGTATTTCCCCACTTTGAGGGAGCTTGACAGTGAAGTCCATGGCGATCTCCTCCCAAGGCCTAGATGGGTCTGCCACCTGCTGAAGTAGCGCTGGGGGTTTTCCTGGCCTTTTCTTCATGGCCACACAAGTGGCCCAGCTCTTAACATAGTCCTCAATGTCCCTTTTCATCTTCGGCCACCAAAACTGGCTCCTGACCAAATGCAGGATTTTTATCTGCCTCGGAGTTTTGGTTGCAATGGGTCTATTACTTGAAACCCTGACATATATGTGGAATAAAGTTAGCAGTTTTGTAGTAGCATGGAATTCATTTTATTTGAATGATTGTAGTGATTGTCTCTAACATCACAAAAGGGATACGTAGAATTTATCCTTGGGCAGTTTTAAGCCAATAGATGAGACGAGTTGCCTGCTTAGCATTGCACTTCATTTACTATTGCAGATGGTAAATTCAATGCTAGAAATGATAAACTCCACTATAATTCATCCCAAATTTCAGACCTGTAACCTTGAAAGTTAGATATGCAGTTGTCTTATTTTTGTTTCTGAAGTTTATGTGACAAGATAATTAAAACCATTCTGTTTAATAAATTAACCTTGATTAGGAATCACTAATCATGTTTAAGTTCATTGTTAAGTGTCACAGCTTAAACAAAGCAATGAATACCCCAAGAAGAGCATCTGCCTAAACTCCCTTAATGATCAATGTCTGTCCTTCACAGGTACTACAACTGTTTATAAATGATAATAAAATGTGGAATGTAAATAATTTCCAACGACTGAGTGGATATGTTTACCTCATTAAGGAAGCATAATGGCATACAATCTGGAATACATAGAATGAGATTAGGGTGATGGAAACTGTTTCCTAGAAATTTTAATGTCGGACAGTTAGGAATGGTGTTAGATTTGCATGAAGAGTCAGACACGGAGTGCTTCAGTGAATAGTTTATTAGTGACTACAGCTCATAACAGACCCGATTTGGCTGGTCTGTGGCTGCTACTTATAGCCAGCAGCCGCAGTTGCCAGCCAATCAGAGTGCAGGGTTTTCCCGCACTTTTTAAACCAATCATTTCTGACATTTTACAAGAACAGTTCAAACTTAACCAATGACATTCAAACCTGCATACATAACAAATGGGGTATTAATCTTCCCAGGCAGAGATCCAGAAGTATTGCCTAGCCTGTTTATATTAATTCAAGTTTGTCCTCACGCAACAATTCAACCGTTGGTTTTAAATTGGAGTCCTGATTTGCAAATTTAGCAAACCAGATTCTAGTGTTAACCTTTGTTTATTCTTTATGCTAAACCTTATCTGCATTTCTTGTAAAACTAGACAATTAAGGAAGACCTTCAAAAGAAATACATGCAGACTTACAGCACAAAAAGATCCGATCATAGCAATCTTTCTTCCCAGATAAATTTCTAGCAGCTCCATTCAAGTAGCTGTGCCTGCCAGCATGTTGAAGCAAAAGCAAAAAATCACCTACCATCAGTGTTACCAATTTAATTACATTTTGCAGCATTACTCCATGGTAGATGATGGCTATAATCTGTTCCCTGCTGCATCTTTATTTAGATTTATAGTTGCCTTTCTGTAGTGATTGCATTCTGTTAGACTGGCTGATACATAAAGGCAAAGATGATATTCATGTGGGTAAAATGCTTCTAGTTCTTTTGATGCAATTTAGTTTCGACACAGAAAAGCATTCCTCCAGTATTCCTCCAAGTTTGTCTGAGCTAAATTTGGTTGAAGTTTGAACTGCTGGGGGTGGTGCAACTGAGATGATGCAATGAAGGGGCTTTGGGTAATTCCTATTATGGCTGAGGGCTAATCCTATCTTTGCTGGATCTTGGGTGAGTTTATTCTCTTATGAATAGAGCTATCTCTTTATCTCTTAAGTACTTACATCTGCTGTGGGCTATTAAGGAAAGTGTGGGCTGCTTTCCAAAAGCATGTTTTTTCATTTCTCATTCAGGGAAATATAATGTTCTGTCTTTTTAATATTTCTCAAAATATTTCATTCTTCTAGGAGAGAGGTGGGTGCTAACTTTCTACAGGATTCACATGCAGTTTTCATTTGGCTTGATTCTAAATTTTTCAGACAGAAAGAACCCAAGGTAGCAAACATATCTATTATTCTATCATCCTCCTATTTTCCCCACAACAATAATATTCTGAAATGGGTTAGGCTGATAGAGAATGACTGGCCCAAAGTCATCCAGTTGGATTTCAAACTTAGGATGGAGCTAGAACTCAGTCTCTTGGTTTCTAGCATGGTATCTTAACCACTAGACCAAACTGACTTTTTTTTCTACCAAAGGTCATCAAAGTCACAACATGAAATGCCAGAGTAAACAAAACCAAATCAAATGTTTTGTAGAGATCAGAGATATACCACACTCGCACAACCACTTCTGCCACCTTGACCCTTTGGACTACAGCACTGTTTATCAATCTTCGCCGTTTTAAGATGCACGGAGTTCAACTCCCAGAATATCCATGTCCTGGTTGGGGTATTTTGGGAGTTGAAGTCCATGCATCTTAAAATGGCAAAGGTTGAAAAACACTGGATTGCACTTTCCCCCAACTCTGCGGATTCCCCTTGGTGGGGTTAAAGCACAGAACAAGGAGTGGCAAGAGGCAAAAGTGTGTTTATCTCCATTTTCTTTTTCCAAGAACCCTCTTTCTGTTTGTTTTTCTTTCTCTACGTGTTTCCAGCATCTTTCCTTTTTTGTCACCTTGTCAGAGAGCTGGCTGCCTGATAATGGTGTAGATTGTTATTAGCATTAAAATGGTGTTGAAATTTGGCACAGGGACTCAGGCCGGGCATTCCTGTTACAGAAGAGAGAATTAAGAAATGGTTGGTAGGAGAAAGAAAGTCCAATTGCTCCTTCTGATTGAAGTACTGAACATTTGATACTTAAAGTCTGCCAAGGGGCTCTATTCGATAGTCTAATAGCAACCAGTGAAACTTAATGGTGGAAGATACAGGACAGATAACAAATTTAATTGTACAGCTCAATTTATGAGGAATGTTAACAAAGAGGGGAAAATCACACTGTTTTAACAATCAGGAAAGAACAGGTGGTTTCACTACAAATGAGCACAGAGCACAGCAGGGGACGGGAGAGTCTTTGACAAGATATAGTATTATTTGAGCAAGACAGTCAGATCTTAGTGGAAGAATACCAATGTTAAAGAATCCACCTGATCCATATTTCTTCAATAAATGTGCTGACAGGAATTTATACTTCAGTGTTTGCACTTTGCAATGTGGTTTTCAGAAATGTGTTAGTTATATTGTTAAATATACATTTGAACAAGTATTTTGAAGAGTGGAGCAATCATGTATGATTCTAGAAAGAAGAGAATGATAGCTAAAATTGCCTAACATCCTAGGAATGTCGTTGTTTTCGCTTGTAAAATAACGAAGGTTAATTCTTTTATTACCATCTCTTATTCCTCATGTATGCGAAGAATTATGCCATCTGTATCTTCTGCTGCATCATAAGAACTCTCTGAGGTGGGACAGTGCTTTCTTCTCCTAAAGAAAAAAGTAAATAATTGGCCACTTTTAAAATTTCCTTATTTTAAGAGTTGAGAACCTAGATTACTCAGGCATGGATTGAAGGAGCCTGACAGTAATTCCAAAACAAAATCAGTCTGGAATATATCTCTTCTTTTATTATTATTATTGGTAAAAATGACTCCTCTCTGGATCTAAAGCAGTGGTGGGATTCAATTTTTTTTTTACTATCGGTTCTGTGGGCATGGTTTGGTAGGCATGGCAGGGGAAGGATGCTGTAAAATCTCCAGTCAGAGGTGGTATTTGCTGGTTTGCTGAACTACTCAAAATGTCTGCTACCATTTCTCCAGAACTGATTAGAACCTGCTGAATACCACCTCTGATCTAAAGGGACCCTATACGCATCTTGAAAAAAGAATCTTATCTCTGAAATGTACAATGCATTTAAAACATCTTAAATTTCAAATGCCTAAGGGGATAGTCAAATAAATCAAATTTAGTTGCAAGAAGGTAATGGTAAGTGTAGCTCTGCCACACAGATGGCAGCAAGAACGGGATCAGATAAAAGGAATAGTGCATGAGATTAATTTTGGGATTTGCTTTCTGCAATATTTGGAATAGCATGTCTAAGATCCAACTTGATTTTAATTGACTGTTATATAATCTATTTGAATTAATTTTTGCTACATATTTTTTGCATTTCCAAATGCAAGATAAGAATTAAGCAGGTCAGTGGTCTCCCTGTTGCAGTCATAATCTTGTCATCTTCTCCAGCCAGTGGACCAACTTTTTCCTTGACTTTTCTCTTTTTCCACACATATCTAAAGTACCTTTTTTCATTATGTTACTTTGACATTCGTAACAAGCCTTAAGTCATACTGGGCTTTAGCCTTTTTGATGCCATCTTTGAAGTTGTTTCCTGATATTTTGTCTTTTTCAAAATTTTAAATTTGTCCTTTTGGTTAGAATGTTCTTGATGTAGTAATTATAGTCTCATCTCACCCCCTCCCCTTTGTTTTTTTGTGTGTTTGGTCTTAATTATTGAACTTTTCAGGATTTCCATCCTTACTGTCCATTTAGCTTGTTGAAGTCATTGTAGCCAGTAACCTGGCTACCTTCAGTTCTTATCTTTGGGCTAGTGAAATTTACTATGGTAAAAACATTAAATCCAATTTAGTTGATTTTCTGTTTCCCTTCTTCATCTTTTGAAGGCACATCCAGAATTTGTTGGATTTCCTGCCTGCAGTAGTTTGATTTCCAGTTGATTTCAGGATACTTGAAATCCCCCATTAACACAGTGGTGCTTTCCCCTAAGTATCTTGCTCATGTGGTCTGCAAATTTTTCATCTATATTGTCTGCTTAGTTAGACCACTGGCAGTATATTTTCACAATGAAGTCAATTTGCCTTTTCCCTTTAATATTCATCCACACACTTTTAGTAGGGTTTTCATCCATGACCTAATGAAGTCATTCTTTATATGGTTGAATCTGGGTTTTTTAAAGAACAAATTATATCATTCCAATTCATGAGACTCATGCCACTACATTTCTGTAATTCTTAGAATATTACATTCACTCTGTTGCAATACGACTTCAAGAAGCCAGTCCTTCATTTGTAATATCATATTGATTTCTATGATCAATCTATAATGTATGATAACTATTTTATATAAACTATAGGAACAGGTGAAACAGTTGAATGTGCTTTTTGGGATATTTGATGTTCGTGGAAATAATTGATTCTGATGCTCCCCTGGTACCTTGGGGGAGGGCCTACTCTGTTGCGGCCCCCGCCTTGTGGAATCAACTTCCTTTGGAGCTCCGTTTGGCCCCTGATCTCTGCTCCTTCCTCCGCGGTCTGAAGACTTGGACTGACCTCCTGGGGGTGTTTTAATGTATTTTAATGTATTTTTAAACTATTTTTATTGATTGGGCTTGCTAAATTTAATTGTTTTTTATATATTTATTGTTGTGGTGTTTTTATTGAGAGCTGCCCCGAGTCCTCGTGGAGAGGGGGCGGCATACAAGTCCAATAAATAACAACAACAACAACAACAACAATAACAACAACAACAACAACAACAACAATAATAATAATAAAATTGTTGACACCAGTTTAAGATGTTCTTCTGGGTATTTGCAGATACTCATTTTGGGATTTGGACACACACACACACACGGTATTCAGTTTTGTTTGGGTATTTTCCCACTTCATTATAGTTGTGCTATTAAAGATGTAGCAACGTTTTGGCAGAATCTCATCTACCATCATCAGGCTTGTGTATTGGCTTCATCTCTGTATCAGGCTTTTGCAGCTGTTTCTGTTCTAAATTTGGTGCTAGCCTCGTGCTTTGTTAGAATGGTTTTTTTCTTCATCCTGATTGGTTGGGAGTCTTGGTCTGTGTTTATTGGTCTTGGAGTTTGCTGTGTTCTGTTTGATTAGTGTTTCTAATATCTTCTGTCTGTTTTGTAGCATTTTTTTGTCTTGATTGGCTGGAAACATTGTGTTTCGTGTATTGGGGACTTCTAGCATGGCTTGGCTTCCGGTGAACAGCCAGCTATCGTTTAGTAGGAGGCTAGGTTTCATCTGGGTGGCTGGCTGGGCTGAACATATAGTGGTATATAAGTCTAAATGCTATTGCTATATGCCAGGCTTTGGACCATTGTATGCATTTGGTTTAGTCAGATAAGACTATCAGAGGCCCTTTTACTTCTTTTTGAGGTCTTCCTTTATGTTTTCTCCACCAAAAAACCCCCCAAACAAACACTCCTCACTATCTAAAATGAATTATAGGAGGATTCCGCAAAGAATTAAACAGGAAGAATCTTCCAGATGAGGCTGTTCCATTTTTAAAGCAACCTTAAATTCTCCCCAGAAAAATAAGTGGAGGTAAAATGAGAATAATGCTTTTCTTAATACTTCAGTATAAATCTGCAGTACAGATTTTAGAAAATTTTTCCTCCTGTCAAAATGGTTTCAGTTTTAATACCTTATTTTCAGGCTGCGTGAGAATTTCTTTTTAATTCCTTTTGATGGTGCTTTTGGGTATAGATTCCTGATGGATACGGTGAAGATGCTAGGTAGATGTTTATATTTTCTATTATACCTTATTGCATCACTTTGAAGTCTTCCCAGACCCACATTTTCTTCTCTGAACAAGCCTCATAGGAGAAATTCCTTTATGAACCTTCCCTTGGGAATTAATTAGCATGTGTGAAGCCAGAGTTGGGAAGGTGATTGTGCAGTGAAAATCTGTTCACACCTTATAATTAAATAAGTGTACAAGTACCACCCTTCACCTATGAGAATTTCGTCAAACTTTTCCTTTGAAATAAATTTTGAAAGCAAAGTCTAACATTGAGAATTAATAGGGGAAAAAAATGAAAGAAAAGATTTCCTGGACAGTACTACTTGGGTCAGAGATAGTACCATTATAGATGGTATTCCTGAGAAAGCAAGGAATAATTGACTGGACTGATGAATAATTCCTGATGTGAAATACATGTAAGTGCAATGATTTTAGTTGCAAATTTTCTTCACAGTATCTCACAGGAAACATGTGTTCTCACATTGGGAAGAAACAAACAGCCAGTCTGTAGCTCACTTTCTGGTTCAGTTTTCTTAGAATGACTTGTGCCAGATGAGTCAAAACGATCTTTGCTTTGGGGTTTTCTTTTCTTTTCTTGCTTTTTTAATGTTTGCATGGTTATTGATGGCAGTGGGAAAGAGTTCCTCTAGGCTAAGGCAGCAGATGCAGAGAATTTCTCACTGCCATCATGAAAATGGATATCTTCTGTTCAGTGTATGGAACCTATCACCCCACCTCCTTACAACATGACTTGCCAGCTCCTTGCAGGCGTTTTGTTTCCTGTTGCAACTTATGATCTGGTTCCCTTGAGGCGTTTCTAACTGTGTCATCCATATTTTCTTTCTATTGAGCTTTCTCTTGTTCCCTCTTTTTATTTTGCATGTACAAAAGAAGCACTTTGAACCTTACAGGGACATTCTTTGCATTTGAAGAAAATCCTTGGGAATTTCAGAAAAGGAAAAAAAAATATCCAGAACCATATCAAACCATTAATAGACCTTCTGAATATATTTGCAGACTTAAATTGCTATATTTTATACTTTAGTTCCTGTGCTAAGGTCTCTTGTTCTTCCTTTCCCTTTCTCTTTCCTTCCTTCCTTCCTTCCTTCCTTCCTTCCTTCCTTCCTTCCTTCCTTCCTTCCTTCCTTCCTTTTTTCTTATGTAAGAATACATTTCAGAAATCTGGTACACTATGAATTGAGGCTATCACTAATTTATTACTTACTAAGAAATATTAATAAATATAATAATTCTTTAAAAAAAGAAACTGAAAATTGTTGGCCACTATTAATATAAGGGAAATCATTCAATACAAAATTGATTTAAAGAACACTTCTGCTGAGCATGTGAGATGAACCTTTTCACTGGTATCTTCCCACTGCTTATTAAGATAAAGTTTACTCATGAAATTTCTGAATCAGGAACCAATTGGTCCCCTGGCTCCTTAACAATGTTTAACAATCTCATTATCATAACCTTGAACATCTATCAGAATACATAAGGTAATGGTTAAGAGCAAATCACACAAGGAAGCATATACAATATTACTTGACTTCTGGATTTTCCCCCTCCTTTGCCATAAGCAAAAGCCAGACAGAAAGTGCATTTTAAGAACAAGGCATTACAATTACAAAAATGCAAAACCTGATCTATGCAAGCTTCAGGCAGGAACACTCTTTGAAGATTTTTTAGCATAATAAATAAAAAGCCCACCTGCCATTACATCACATTATTTTTGTCAGTGGCTACAGTAGGAATTTCTCCCCGGTATTAATTTAGTCATGACTTAAGCTTGAAAAAATGGCTATATATATTCCTTTCTTTCTGTTATAGTCAGCTATTACCTTTGTTGGGCAATTGCAAACGTTTCCAAGTGATGGAGAGGAGATAAAGAAATGGCACAGACAAAAACCGTATAACTATGAGACATCATCCAAGGCCTTTGTGTGGAAATATAGTAACCTTTCCATTTCTCCAGACATCTTTCTATATTATTAACAGTGGCTTTGTATATAGGAAGAAAGAACAAATCCAGTCCCTGTATTTAAAGATCTGTAGTTGTTGAATTGCTGTGCAACCGCTGTACTGTATTAAAGGCCAAGAGCCTCTCTAAAGTAATAAAATCTTGTCAATCCAGGCAAGAATGATGGATGGAAAATGTAGGCAAAACACACAGACAACAAGTAACAGGAACTACTTCCTCCCAGCAAAATATCACTAAGTCAAGATGTTGGTTGCAATTGTGTGATAGAATGGTAGCCATATTGACATATGCTGCCATGTTGCCTTTTTAAAATTCTTCTCAACACTGCTGGATGTCACATTAATATGGTATATTAGGACCCAAAGTTTCTTGGGCTTCAACTTCTACATTGGAAGGGAAAGACCCAGAAAACTGTGGTAGTGTACTCAGAAAAAGAAGCATCAGAAAGTCAAAGGGAAAAATAAAATTTTGAAGGGATATGGTAAAAAGCAGGGATAGAAAGATGTGGAGAAATGAAGTGAATTGTGTTGGTGTAAAACAATTTAATTTAATTCTTAATTTTTTTATATATCACATCTTTCATTTCTTTGGTTTTCTATTTCTGCTTGTCCTTTTATATTCTTACTACTACTGTTTACCTCAAAAGGTAAAATGTGATGGGTGTATGCATGCATGCATCCATGGGTTCCTATCAAACTTTCTGTCTTATTTTGCTTAGATGATTGCAGCTTGCTTTCTTTTGTTCTATTGGCATGACCTTCAATAATTTATTTTTATGCCTAACTTAATCCATCACTGCTGTGGGAGTGAAACTGTAACATTGAAAGATTGAACTGTGGTGATGCTTCAGACCATGTAGCTTTTCAGAAAACAAAGTAATTTCCAGTTTAATTTATCAATTTGGCTGGATTAAAACCTCACATAGGTACAAACCAAAGTGATATGTGAGATTCTAATCTGAAATTTTTGTGACATGGACTAATGTCATAATTGGAAAATCTTATATGATTACACATGGGTTGTCAATAATCTAAGTTTATATTAAAAGCTCTTGTCGTGGTAATTGGATGATACTGGTAAAGTCTGAGAAATATCAATATTTATTGAATTGTGCCTATCAGTAAGCTAGACACAATCATTGCATCTTCTTGTTAACATGAAAAGTGGTTTGAAAGCTAGTGTCTTGTCCCAGGCCAAGCACACAGATACTTGTGGTTTTGTTTTCTTTATTAAATGAGAACACACACATTTGTAGCGTAGACACGTTTCCCTGCCCCCTCCCTAAGTATGGCTTACAACAGTTCCAAATCAAAGCAATATGTAGAAGAATAGTCAGGCAAAGTCCAAGAATCAGAGCTTGTACTAGATTTGTCAGCCAGTCCAGGTTCAAAGTCAGGGTTGTGAGGTTCATAAATCAAGGTACATGAGGAGGAGTTAATGGGTGGCTGTTGTCAATAGAAAACTTGTGCTCCCTGCTCCATTTTAATAGAAACAGTTCTGGTGTCAACCCTGAAGCTGACCTGACTGAAGCCATTTTGACCGCTTCAATGTTGCCACACTGGAGCTGAGGGATAGGAAGTGGGGATTTGAGATAGAGGGGATTCTGTAGCCAAAACAAAATGTTTTCTCTTGGGAACCAAGGACATTCTCACACCTGGTTGGAGGAAGGTGAAGTGATGCTACCCAGTTGCCAGACCGCACCGTGATTGGACCATGTGACTGATTGTTTTGAGAAAGTAGAAAAAGTTTTAATTAGATGAAAACTGCGGGAGTCTTCAGAGACGGTTTTCACCAGATCTATGCCAATATGATATTTCCAATAAAGATATTCTTTGAGGATTCTGCTGGCCTTGGAGTTTTACTTGATATGGATTTATTACTTGGAACCCTGATATTTGGTGTACCTTGTTTAGTGGGGTGAGATCCTTCCATGCAAGCAGATGTGCAGAGTGCCTTTGCTCTTCTCTCTCTCAAGTTTGCTGAGCTCTTGAATTGGGAGGGGTATAATTCTGCACTCTAACCTTCAGAGAGCTATGGCAGCTGTGTTTGCTTGGAACTGGTTTGACCCACCTTTTCTGTTTGCTCAGATGGCAGTCAGTCTGGTGGTGCCAGAGCTGGCTGGTCATTGTCTTTCAGCCATTCTAGAACTAGCTACTAATTATCAGTCCCATCCTCTGACTCAAATCTGAGTCCACTATGATAGCTAGAACAAACTAATTTTTTTAGAGGTGGAGCTTTCACCTCAGAATCAGGAGTCTGTGAGTTCGATCCTAGGTAGAGGCTAATATTTGGAATAGACTCTCCTGTTCGGCAGGGGGTTGGGCTATGTCAGTATATTAATGAACTGGAATAGAACTTCAGCCAATGAATAGGCATAGCAACTAAGTCAGCCAATGAGGACTGTTTTGGAAATTGAAGCTAGAAGTAGCCTATGCTGGAAACTGAAAAAAAGTAGCCTAGGCATGGCTCTATATTAAGCTCTCAACTCTGCAGCTAAGTTGAGCTCTGAGTCTGTCTATTGAAGATGAAACTAACTTACTTGCTTACTGAAGACTGGAGCTCTGCTCTGAACTTGCAACATGTTTCTGTTTGAGTTTGCTCCATGTTGGAGAAAGCTACAACTGGTTTGTAAAATCTACTTATGTTTATAAAGATGTTAAATGAAGCATCAGCCACCTGTGTTTATTTTTCTGGCGCTGAATTATTGCTGCAAAACTCTCAATAGGCTAGATGACCTCTAAGGTCCGTTCCAACTGTTATTCTGTGTTCAATGATCTACTTAGTACAATACGTTGCTCTACCATTTTCACATTTGTTCAGGTATGGATAATACAATATTTCACAGATCCAGCACTAACGGACTTTTAAGTTGTGCTGAGGATTTGCCTGATTGATCTCTGCCACCCACATAAGCTAGTTAGCCTCCCTCCATCATTGAGATGTTCTATGTTCTCTCTCAATAAGCTTAAGTATGTAGTCCCAGTTATTTTAGATTATATATCTTAAAAAAAAACTAAATAGTGTAAAAAGGTATATTAGTTGAAGGTAATGGTATGTGAGGATGATGTTGGAGATGAGGGGAGGAGATGTTGCCTTGGAAACAATCAAAAAAGAGAAGGAGGAGCCTCCAGTGGCTTATTAGTGAGAGGAAGAAACTTAGGAAAGATTGGCCCTGTACCTTTAAACTTGCAAGATTGATTACTATTGTTATTATTATTATCATTATCATTATCATTATTCATATTTATATGCCACCCTTCTCCGGAGACTCAGGGCGGCTTACAATTTTTTGGAGCACAACCCAATGTGCTCAGCAATAGCCTTCATTCCATGGTATATGCCTGCTTATTACTAAGCGGCATTTTTACAAAGTCAGCTTATTGCCCCCAACAATCTTGGGTCCTCAATTTACCTACCCTGAGAGGATGGAAGGCTGAGTCAACCTTGAGCCTGGTAGGATTCGAGTCTGCACTAATTGCAGGCAGCTGGAACTTAAGTGCTAGGCATTTAACAGCCTGCACCACCAGGGCTCTTGAGCAATCATTAATCACGGGCTGTACTAGTGGATATTCATAATTATCTCGTTGATGGAGGGAGGCTAACTAGCTTATGTGGGTGGCAGAGATCAATCAGGCAAATCTTCGGCACATCTTTAAAAGTTTGTTAGTGCTGGATCTGTGAAATATTGTATTATCCATACCTGAACAAATGTGAAAATGGTAGAGCAACATATTGTACTAACTAGATGATTGAAAAAGTTATTGATTGGTTGATTTAGGTTTAGCATCCTAGTTTTAGTCCATTATGGTGACAGCTTCATCCAATTGGTTGGCTATATCAGTTGACTGACTAACTAGAGATAGTGAGGAATAAAATAATGAATAAAAATATGGGAAATGAAGGGCCAATTTCAATGGATTTTTTTTTGTTCTATGACACTTGAGAAGCTTGTATTTTCATATAATTAGTATTAAGTTTAGTACTAAGATGTCTTATAAATTATCTTGCACAATCAAAATAACTTATGAGCTGCATACAATGAAACAGAAAAGAAACATATATTCAAAAGTAAGGGTGATAGTAAAGGGAAGAAAACATAATCCCAGCAAAACAGTAAACTTCAGTTCCCCTAATTCAGAGTTGCCCAACCTTTCTGGTTTCGCAGACTAGTTTTGCATGTGAGGTCTCTGCTTAATGACCCATAGCGATTCTTTTAATGACTGTAACCAGAGACTGACAGAATTCTTATTCCTAAGTGGTATGTTTCTTTGATGTCACACTGTATGACTGAATCATTTAGTATTGGAAATTTGAGTCTCAATTACTATGGTTAAGCAAAGAGTACCTGTACTGAAAAAATGTCCTGTCCCTGCCCATAATATAATGATGGCACTTAGCTTTTTAGTGACAGAGTGGAGGTCATACTGGGTGAAATCATAATTAATTTAATTATCAAGATACAACATTTTTCCCTAAAAGATAGCTAGGCATATGCTTCAAAATTAGAGTGTGCTTTCCTTTTCTTCTCAACAATCCACAAGCAGTAACCTTTTGTGCCATCTGATGTTCCTGAATTGTTTCTAAGAGCTGATTCATACAGAATGTATTGTGGTCCTACACTGCACTTCACTTTATAAACTTGTGAAGACAGATGAATTGGCCGGTAACTAATTATATGCAGGTTCACTGTTTTTCAGAGACTATACAAAGCCATAGAAATGGGCTCTGGGTCATGTGTCTTGAACCACTCTGTATGACTTCTCTGCTTCTCTCTTTCTCTGTCTATTTTATGACCTTCATGTCATCTATACATCAGAGAATTGGCACTTTCTAACTCACAGAGAAAGCTTAGGCTATAACTCTTTCCAGTCTATTTGTAAAATGAGAGCTCTTTAAAAAAGAAGCACTTGTTCAAAATATCTGAAGACATTCCAGAAAATATTGTGACTCGTCAATATCCAAGACTTATCGTAAATTTATTTCTCTTCTTTGGAATTTTTTTTAACTTTTAGGATGCACAAATGTAATAATGTCTGAAAAATACCATCTGGATATCAAAAGTTTAGGAAACTTCCTTCCTTCCTTCCTTCCTTCCTTCCTTCCTTCCTTCCTTCCTTCCTTCCTTCCTCCCTCCCTCCCTCCCTCCCTCATGCTCTATCATTATTTCTGCATTGTTTCTTACCAAGGTATATATTTCTCATTCCTATTGAAAACAAGATGAAATGTGTCTTAAAGGTGTAGGTTTTCCCTAAAATAGTAAGACACTGGCTTCAGAAGATCAACAAAGAAAGAGAAAATTTTGCCCTCCTAGCTCAAGGTTATTATAAAAGAAAGTGAAAGAGGGAGGTGTGGTGTTGTTCTGGAATTGGAAGAAGCAAAATCTCACACTCACGAATCTAATTTTGCTCTGTGATTTTTTTTTGTATGTTTCTTGTAATGTTAGTTAGGAGATTAAAAACTAAACAAAAGACATTATACTGGCAATGGTATTTAAATATAGGAATAGAAACATTAATTTGATAGCCAACAATATTACTTTTACATACAAAATTAAGAACTGGTTCCCTGCATGAAAACTATGTTCATAGATTTTTGTTTTCTAAGATTTTCTTGGGACAGAAGGAAAACTTGTGTAGCATATTTTGGCATGCAGACTTTGTTAATAACTGTCCTGAAATTGACAGACATTCTTTTAGCTTTAAATTGGGCATATAATATTATTTATAAACTGAAGTGAGTGGGATAAAAGGCTATGTATATATTTTTCTCTCTTTAACAGTAAGAATTGGTAGACCTGCATTTATTGAATTAAGTAAACCCTTGTTGGCCACAGAATGGACTGGAATGATGCCATCCCAAGGGACTTCACTTTCATACAGTTTATACAGGCTTATACTAAAGTGCACAACAATGTGAACACATTTTGTATCAATTCCTTAGGAAGATTTAAGGTATGTCATGCAAAATCTCACTGGAATTGAATTTGATTCCTGTTGATTGTATGAAATGGAATATTTTTTTCTGTCCAGTAGGGGTCAGTAGTAGACCAATACTATGAAAATCATTACAATATATTACCATATATTCCCTTCAGGCTTATTTGGTGAAAAAAAAACACATACTCCTCTCAGGATGATGAATGTAGTTCAATAATATACCCTTTGGAATTTCCAGCATATTTTATGCAGAATAAAATCTAAACATGTGACACACAATGGCTTTACATCATCTCCTTACAATGTAAATGCAGGTTCAGAAGCTATAGATTTTATGCATCCAAATAGCTTTCTGGAACCAGAATAGTTTTTGCTATTTCCTTCTTCAGCAGTTTTTCTATATAGAAATAATGACAGAGTCGATTTTTGCTATGCCTTGCTTTTGTCCTTCTCATCCTTAACTAAATCAGCCTCCCTTGATAATATTTCAGATTTGTGGAGAGACAGATGTCAAATGAAGAGCAGAACTTATTTCAACAATTGTCTTTCAGAAATCCACTAAGAAAATACCTGTATCTGTGATAAAGTGTGACACCTGTTCCTCTGGCACATGTCCTTGTAAGACAATTCAGCACTATTTAAAATTCATTAGGAATCTCATTCGCTTAAGATTGTTTTGATTTTTGGGTTGTCCAAACCATTCCTATTTTGAAATGACAACAACCAGAGTTGTTCACACCATACTTTCACCAGGCCTTCTTACATTGAGGTACATTGCCAATACAGATGTAAATACTTTTGCATCTGAAGTGAGAAGTCAAAATGACAGTAGAGTAAGATATGGTAAAAATGGAAGCTGGAGACAAAGAAATGGTGCATTGTTTTAAAATATGGAGGTCACTGCTTTATGAGGCTGTTTTGAGCTCTTAGAATTAATAGTAGTTTAAGGTGCTGTGGGGACCCAGCTTACATTTTTACCAAACATTACAGCCCCTTTGGGTGAGTGTACTTATTATTGCATATGTTTGTACCTAAATCACAACCAAGACTTTTTGTTTGGCAAAACAACAGTCTTTCTCACCCCAAAGCCTTTCAAAGATGTTGGACAAAAGTTCCAGTCACATCATGCCCAAACAAATGGCCATTCCCTAAATAGGCTAGACACTGTAGGAGCTGAAGAGCAACACATATAAAATGTCCCAATAGAGATGTAAAAGAAATCTCCCTACATATTGCAAAGAGACCCAAGCTCCAACAAAACAGGGAAAGCTGCACAGTATCTGCTAGCATTTTTCTTTTATTGTTTAGAAATCTTCAGGAAAAAAAACCATTTGGTAGTAAATGAGATGTCTAAAAAAAGAATGCATCCTTTTGAAAGTTAGGTAAAAAAAAGTGGTATATGAGCTTACATTGGGAAACTTTACATTAAGAGTACTTCTGATATAGCCGTTTGAGTTGAATAAATATTTAATGCTGCTTTATCCTTCTTGCCTTCATCATCAGACAGCAATTACCTTTTCCCTATCCTGGACAATATCAAGATATATAGACTTCAATTACTAGAATTTTCAGCAATATCTGAGCTAGTTTGGGAATCCTGGGAATTATTCATGTGCTGGAGAGCACGCAGGATGGAGAAGGCTCTGTATCATCCCATTGACATGTGGAAAGGAAGGGAAGGTTGATATAGATAATGAAATTGCCTTGACTGTGCTATTTCATCTAAGGATGATTTGATCATTTATATCTTCCAAGCAAGTGGAAAAGATATTTTTTAACCATACATCAGCTGCAAGGTGTGATAAAAAAGCCATCTCTATAGTATTAGTTATCAGTAGTGTTTTGGGTCAGGAGAGGTCTAAAAAGATTGTGGACACAATCTTTCCTTTGGGCTTGCTTAAAAGATCCTGTGTTCTTGTTTCATAAACTCATGTTTCAATAACATTTTGAAGAGTCTCAGCACTTCCTAGAAGATAAAATGACTTGGATCAGTTGCGAGCCATGGGCAGTCATGGGAACATGTGGGTCAAAAGCATAATTTTTTTAATTTGGGAAAATTTTCTAGATGAATTGGGATGACAACTCCCAGGATCCAACCTGCATGGAAGAAAGCGATAGATTTAAGAAACTGTAATTCAGAAACATTTGACAAACTATTTATTTATTTACCCATTTTACCACAAGATGACTCTGGATGGCTTATAACACTAACGCGATGGCTTCCTTACCTTTCCTTAAGGCAGATTAAGAAGTTTATAATGCTCAGTTGCTTTGCCACTCAGATCTGTGCCCCCAATAAAAATATTCCATACTTACTTTCTCAATCATTGATACATATTTTTTAAAAAATTGGTTGCTGTTTGCTAATCAAGACAAAAAGGGTTGGAAGTCTGGGAGAGTTTTTTGGAGTGGAGATTTTGAAGTCTGGGAGAGTTATTCTTAATGGAAACTTTGAATTTCTCTTCTCTCCAATTCTCTTTTGCAAGAAATACTGGATTTACTCAGCTTGATTGCTGGACTACCTCAACATTACAGATCAAGGTCAATAGTCATCCATCTGATCAAAATGTATACGATCATTGCATGAGCAAAGGGATTATATTTAACCTTACTGGAGATATATTTCCTTAAATTCTCTACCCCCACAGAGCTTGCATTGGAATGTGTTGTATTTTAATGCAGCTTTGTACATACATTCCTTTAATCTCCCGCATGACTTGTTAACCCTTCATTATTTGGTTGTTAACTCTTGTGCAACACTCATCCCTTACCAATAGAGAAGAATATTTGTAGCTCGGGGTTGAAATGAGGGATCTCTGGTGGTCTCTGACCTTGGTGATTTTCTTGCAGACTTTTCATTATCCAAACATCATCAATACTAGTAGGGAATACAACCTAGTTCAGAGAATATCAAGGGGCCCTCACTTATCCCTTAATCTTTGACTCCTGCCCATTTTGGCAGAGTTCAACATGCCAAGCTTCCTCCCTCCCTCCTTCTCCCTCTCCCCCCCCCCTCTGTCTTTCTCACACACACACTAGGTACTATCACTAGGTACTATCACTGTTCAATGTACTATTGAACATTTTTCAATATTTGTTTAAATATTTATTATGAGGTGGCTCATTTAATAGTACTTTTATTAAAAGTTACAATTAAAAAGACAAAATTAATACTAACTAAAGGAATAAAATGAAAACTATAGAAAATAAAAATAGAAAAGTAATAAAAAAGAAACAGCACAGTAATGAAAAAGAAAAGAAATACGGTAGGTTAAGAAATGGCTTCCCCCTTCATTACAACAAATATTAACAATTTTAATAACTTGTCACTATTTCTAAAAATACAACAAATGATCTCTTCTTCTCACACTTCATTTCTTATGAGATGGCTTTGCATTTTGACCCTCACATTTTAAAACAAAGACTTATCTTAAACCTTTTCTTACTGCACAGCTTATTTCCTGTTTAACATCTGGATATATTTATACATATTATTTTTCTACATACTTGCACACTTATACCACCATCTATAGACGGGCTGCTTATTTAATTCTTCTTCCAGGTTTTGGCCTTCTAATGATTTTGTCTAACATGATAGATATCAAGTCACAAAAGAAAGGAATGCAAGCTGTTTCTACAGATAAAGAACTGGACCTTGAGGCAAAGCAATTGCTGGCATTGCTTATTGCCTGTTCCATGGCTTTGAGATGAGGGCAACAAAGAGGAAAAATAGGGCACTTGAAATGTTTTGCTTCCAGAATCATATTTACAAGAGAATCATCTTCCATGCAATACATAAATATTGCCCATAAATGGTAATGAGGCAGCATCTTCCACTTCATCTGAGAATAGCAGATTTGCTCGGAATGTGTACTGGATTATTTACAACCACAATTTGCCTTCTAATACTTTGCCTCACTTCATTCTTATTCTGCCTGGTTTGTAATCTCTGTATACATATGGATCTCCACCTTCCATCAAGGCTTTGGTCAACTTTCATATAATGTGTTTTAATAAGCTAGAGAACATGTAGACTAGGTTGCCGCTTTTAGTAAGTCCATGCCTCAAGTAGTATTCCTGTACTGTTAGCAAGGAAAGTATAAATCAGTTTCAGTATATTTTCCTAGTGCATACCCAAAATCTGGATATCCAAAATCCAGATTTATCCCCATAATTTGTATGCTATTATATGCAAAGTAGGATATGCAATCTTGCAAACCACATATTCTCTGTTTGAGAGAGAAACTCTGTATATACTGTAGAATATAAAGAATATAAAACTTTCTATATTACAACATAAACCAACTTATTATCTGACTTCTCTGCAATTCAACTTAACATATTAAGAGTTGGAAGGCACTTGTAGGTCATCTAGTCCAACCCCACGCCCAAGCAAGAGACCCTACACCATTTCTGACAGATGGCAGTACAGTCTCTTCTTGAAAGCTTCCAGTGATGAAGCTCCTACAACTTCTGAAGACAAGTTGTTCCACTGGTTGATTGTTCTCACTGTCAGAAAATTTCTCCTTATTTCCAAGTTGAATCTCTCCTTATTCAGGTTCCATCCATCATTCCTTGTCCAGCCTTCAGGTGCTTTGGAAAATAGCTTGACCCTCCTCCTCTCTGTGGCAGTGCCTCAAATATTGGAACACTGCTATCATGTCTCCCCTGGTCCTTCTCTTCACTAGTCATAGGCTATTTTCTCTTTGTTCCAACTTAGTGGAATGGCTCAAAAAACTAGCCCTATCATACTGTATAAATTAAGCCTTGCCACTCATGGATATTTTCTAAATAAAATCCTCACATTTTCAATGCAATCATTAGAATGTACTTTACATGTTCTGAAAACATGCATTTGAGCAAACACCAGGATGATACAGTGGAAAGGATTTCAAAAGACAGATTCAATCATGTAGCACATGATTTGCAATGTAGTAGGTCCAGTTTACATTTTTAGCAGAATCAATTAAAGTAAACAAGAATCAAAGGATGAATTATTTTGTTAAGATTCTGGACTGATACTACCAATCATGTAGGAAGCCATATATGGTAAAGGTATAAACCTGTCAATTTCCTGGTAATTAGCTTAGGGAAAGTAGCATGAAAAAAGCATTCGCAAAACCTTTGCAAACGAGCTGAACTTTTTTAGTGTTCTACATAGAGGTAGAGGACTTAGCATAGTGATGGCTAACCTTTTTGGCACCAAGTGCCCAAAGCACGGACAAACCCCCAAAATGCAATGCGTGCACATCCCCCATACATGTGTCTCACCCTTGTGCATGTGCCCCACCCCTGTGCATTCATGGGCATCCCCATACATGCACACTTCCCCCATGCATCACATGTATTATTTATTTATTTATTAATTTGACTTATATGCTGCCCCCTCTCCGAAAGGACTCGGGGCGGCTCACAGCTAAAAATACAACAATAAATAAATTACCTAAAAACATATTAAACAATTATAAGCCGAATTAGAATTAAAATCCCAAAGTTAAAATAAACAAACCCCAGAGAGTCAGCACAGCCCGGATTGTAGAAACAGCCAGGTTTTTAACTCGTGGCGGAAGGTGCGGAGATCGGGACCCAGCCAGAACTCCGGCGGAAGAAGATTCCATAAAGTGGGGGCCGTCACAGAGTAGGCCCTCCCCCGGGTCACCGCCAAGAGACATTGAATCACGGATGGCACCCCGAGGAGACCCCGTCTGTGCGCCCGTACAGGGCGGTTGGTATTTGATGCTGGGAGGAGTCGTTCTCGTAAATATCCTGGACCCATGCCATGTAGAACTTTGAATGTTAACACCAAAACCTTGAATCTCATCCGGAGGGCAACTGGAAGCCAATGCAGGCCGCGCAGGAGGGGTGTAATATGGGAGTATCGGGGAGCTCCCATCACTACCAGTGCAGCCGCATTCTGCACCAGCTGAAGCCTCCGAGTGGTATGCAAGGGCAGTCCTAAGTAGAGAGCGTTACAGTAGTCGAGTCGGGAGATAACGAGTGCCTGAGTGGTTGTGTGCAGGGCATCTCAGTCCAGATATGGGCACAACTGGTGAACCAGTTGGATCTGGGCAAAGAGCCCCCTGGCCACGGCCCCCACCTGCTCCTCCAATTTGAGCCGTGAGTCCAGGAGGACCCCCAGATTCTGTGCCCTGTCCGCAGGGGGTAACACCTCATCCCCCATGACCAAAGATGCAACCTCCAAACTGGACCGAGATGTCGGTATGCACAACCACTCTGTCTTGGCTGGATTGAGTCAAAGCATGTTCCTGTCCATCCAGATCTGCACCACTTCCATACGACGGAACATCACAGAGAGAGCATCACTGATGTGGCCCGGGGTGGAGATGTATAACTGCATGTCATCAGCATACTGATGACAGCTCACCCCAAAGCCACGGATGATCTCACCCAGCGGCTTCATATAAATGTTGAACAAGAGAGGTGAGAGGACTGACCCCTGGGGTACCCCACAAGTGAGAGACCTCGGAGTCAACCTCTGCCCCCCTGCCAACACTGTTTGCAAACGTCCCGAGAGGTAGGAGGAGAACCACCGTAGAACAGTGCCTCCCACTCCCAGCCCCTCGAGACGCCGCAACAGGATACCATGGTCGATGGTATCAAAAGCTGCTGAGAGATCTAACAGGACCAGGACAGAGGAAAAACCCCTGTCCCGAGCCCTAGAGAGATCATCAATCAGCGCGACCAATGCTGTCTCCGTGCTGTACCCAGGTCGGAAGCCCGATTGGTACGGATCCAGGTAGTGGATAATGTGGGCATTCCCCACATGTGCCCCGCCCTCATGCATGCATGATAGAGACCTGAATAGAAATTAAGCCTTGCCACTCATGGATATTTTCTAAATAAAATCCTCACATTTTCAGTGCAATCATTAGAATGTACTTTACATGTTCTAAAAAACATGCATTTGAGCAAACACCAGGATGATATAGTGGAAAGGAGTTCATGAGGCAGATTGGCCAGCAGATTGGCCAGCAGGAAGCACACACGCATGTGTGGTGAAGCTGATCTGGGCTGATAGCTCACGTGTCCACAGAAAGGTCTCTATGTGCCACCTCCAGCATGCGTACCATAGGTTTGCCATCATGGACTTAGCACCTGTACAAAGCAGTGGGGTATCTCAGCCACAAGGAATGTTGTCTGGTGTTCTTTGGGTGAATATGTTACAGAGATCATTCTTTTTTGATGGTTGTAGAAGGGTTCTGGGATAGAAACTGGCATGCCTCAAGCATGACTTCAGAAAACCTTTGTCCTGTGAAGGCATGAGAGTGATCTGACCTATGAGGACTCTTCTTCCTATTGACATTACCACTCTGTGGTAATCCCTATCTTTGGATTGTAAATTACACACTTAGATGCATGACTCCCTGCACAAAAGTACTGATAGCAGTGTGTTACTTTATAAGAAAAAGGAAAAGTCTTCTGCAATGCAAGTTGACCAGACCAGTCTGATCTAGGCTAGTAAAGAGGGACAATGGCAATAGAATAGCAGGAAAGAAAGGCATCTATTTAATCCCTTCCTTTCTTCCCTCATTCTAGTGCTCCTTTGTGTAGCTACTTCTGAAAACAGCTTGTTTGGGTTGGGAGGAGGCAGGGAGCAGCAATGGCTATGCTGAACTGCATATGATCAATGCTGATAATTACAAGAGTAGGAGATTTATATAGGTATTATTTCTTGTTTACAGCTGTATTAACACTCTGAGGATGGACATTTTTATTTGCATACAGATGGGTAACAAGTGCTGAGTTATTAGAAACTTACTGACATTTACCCACTAGCAGATCTGGGATTCAGAACTCTGTTCCCTCTGGTCCATATTTAATTAAAATAATAAATTGACAGCCATTAAAGTTACCCATTTCAAGGACAACAAGAATGACAATCTGCATCAACCAGTTTTTCCAAATTTGAGAAAGACACACCTGCCATTGGATTTCACACAGCTTATGAACTTTATCAGTTTTTCTTTTCAAGCACATTTCTTCTATATAATCAAAGCTTCCTTTTATAATAATGGTTGAACACAGTATGAATCATCCATAGGGAGAGAACTAAAAATTGATATTTTGAAAGGTTAACAGAAAAACAGCTTTGCTATCTGTGATCAATAAAAAAGTATTTCAAGTAATTAAAACCTCTGATGTGAACAATTCTTTGCTGGTGCCTATTAGGGGAAATATAAATAAGTAGCCAGACACAAGCAATAAATATAGATAAAACAGGTCTGCTCCTAAGAGAACTTATTATTTACAAGTTTAGCCTAGGTGCTTATGAACTCTCCAGTTCAGATTGTAAATGAGCTCTGAAAAATATTATTATGTAGGATAATGATTATCCATGCTTCATCTAAAACAAAGATTCATAACATATTTTTATCATGGGTAAAAATAGGCATGACTTGAAGGCTACAATTCTATATGCATTCACTGAAATAAAATTTAATTTAATTTTATGGGACTTTTCAATAGACCTGAGTGCACAGGATTCAATTGAATGTTTATTGTGTCCACCGGCCATTTTTATCCTTGTGTGTTTTAAATCAATGTCTGGTTTGGAATGAATGTGGAAAGTTTTGAGTTAATTCAGGTTGCTGCCTTGGGCAGCTGATGTAGGGTGTTATGAGAGGCAGCACTTACTGGATCATTTGACTTAGGGGCAGAATAACTTGGCTTTGTGTACTATGTGTCCTGGGTTTGATCACATATGAAACTTGGCTTAATCAAAAACTAGGAGAATGTGATTTCTAGTCCTCCTTTAGTTATGGAAATGAACCGGTTGACTTTGGCTAGTCACTGTTTCTGAGCCAAACCATCTCACAAGGGTCTTGGTATGAGAAGTAAGAGGTTAGGCCATTATGTATACTACCCTGAGTAGTGAAAAATAAAGGTTGTATATAAATCTAATAAATAGTGATGGTTGATTTTGAAATATTAATTATTTTACTACAGATAGATATCATACAGATAGTCCTCAGGATACAACTGTAATTGAGCCTGGCAATGGTAAGTATGGTTTTACAGTGATTATCCTCCTGTCTTAGGAGACAGCTACAGTTGGTCATAGTAGGGAGGAGTTGACACCAAGTCTACTGCTCTGTAGGGTTCCTCTGGTTTTTAGTTTCTCCCTTTTTCTGTTTAACCTCTTCATGAAACTGGAGATGAGGTCATCCCTCAACACCCATCTGTCTGTCTATCTGTCCACCCATCCATCTATCTACAGTATCTATCTATCTATCTATCTATCTATCTATCTATCTATCTATCTATCTATCTATCTAATCCATTCATCCATCATTCCATCTTCACATTATTTTAGCCTTTGTCAGCTTCTTCTTCCTCTTAGTTTTTCTAAAAGATTATTCTAAACAAAGTCAATATATTCTAGAACTTGGTTTCTTAACAGCTGCATTTTTTTAAAAAAGTGTCATTCCATTTTGCTGTTGTAACTGTGTGCATTATGACCACAAATACAATCTGATTAATATTTTTAACAAGATAGGCTTGTCTACGTTTATTATAAACACCATGTTCAGATATATCAAGGATATTTAGCCGCTGCAGCCATTATATCAAGGATATTTAGCTATTATTTGTAATAAATGTCAAGTGGGCTGAGTTGAAGCCAGGAGGAAATATTCTGGGCAGAAAACACACTGACACTCATTCATGCAAATCTGTATCACTAGGACCATTAATCACACATAGGAAAAGTAGTGTATATAATGCATTTATAAAACAGTGTTAACTCATTTTGATTCATCACAACAAGAATTATGGCAACAATCCAACAGCAAACTGTAAAATGTTTGAATTATGTTTGTGACTGAATTGCACAAATTTAGCAGTTCAGTTAAATTTGTCAGTGCATGCAAAATATTTCTCTGTAATCTGCAGGATGTACCAAGCTCTATATGCAGAATCCTAACAGTTGCAGGATCCAAAATCTTGGTGGAAATTCAAAACTTTACAGCTAGCTCCTCAACCTACAAAGGTCATTTACAATGTCACTGAAAAAAAAGACTTGCAATCACTTTTCACACTTATGACCATTGCATCATGCCCACGGCCACGTGATTTACATTTGCTTGACAACTGAGTCATATTTATAACAGTTGCAGTGTCCCGGTGTCATGTGATCACTTTTTGCAACTTTCTGACAAGCAAAGTCAATGGGGAAGCCAGATTCACTTAATAACCATATTACTAATTTAAGAACTGCAGTGATTCACTTAACAAATGTGACAAGAAAAGTTGTAAAACGGGGCTCACTTACTTACTCACTTAACAAATTTCTTCCTCAGCAACATAAATTCTGGGGACAATTGTGGTTGTAAGTCGAGTATTTCCTGTATATAAAACCTAGTTTCAATTTAATTAAGCAACTAGTATTTCTCTATCATCAAACCAGGCAAGAGTATTAATGACCTCACTCACTAAATTGAAATAATTCAATTATTTGGAATGGTATACTGAATTAAAGATATGTATAGTGCTGTACAAAATAGCTTAAAATGGTCAAATATATATATATATCCAGATGTTTTGGGATTCCGTTCAAGGTGCCTGTTACTATGGGACCTCTTTTTGCTTTCTTTTGCCACAATCATTCTACTTCTATTTGCAGATCTTTTTATTTTGCCATTTTCTCTAGTTCTTTCTTTTCTATTCTGTTCTTTCCAGGTACTGCCACATCCATTATCCAGACTTTTTTTTGTCTTTTCTATCAACAGTTATTAAGTCTGGGGTATTATATACAGGTGGTTGTCTATTTGAATTCTAAAGACGGTCTCTGTATATTGCCTGGTCCCACTTTCCTGCTTGGGAATGGAAGTTCTTTGAGTTCATCTAATTACTGAAAGTCAGCCTTCTAGAATAAGTTCGACAGAATGAGATATGGTTCTCTTGAAATCAGAGAAAAATGCTGTTATAAAACCAATACCATTTGGAAATTTACACAGCTGAATAATTTCAGCTATCTAAGGGAAAAGAGCAATCACCACTTTCAGGCAGCAAGAGAATCATTTTGCCCTAACTATCAAAAGTAGCATTTAAATTCCAGAATGATTAAAGTTATAATCAAGATGACTTAATGCTACATTCTTTCATTCATGTGAAAGGAAATAAGAACTGAAAAAGTATACTTAATCTGTGCGTAATAATTGCAGTTAAAAAGTTTAAAAACTCTTCCTGAACAGGTATAAAAAGCTTTTCAGTAGAAATGACACAAAAATTATAAGGTAACATCCTGTGATTCATGGTACTGAAGTTGTTGTTTTTTTTTTTACTACAGAAGGAACTTATGCATAAGATACATTATTTAGAGAAGCGGGAAAAAAAGAAAAGAAAACCTGTTCAGAATCACATAATTATTTCTTTGGGGCCAAACTGAATTCTCATATTATTTCTGAACTTCCAGATGACTGAACTGTAAAGTGTGAAAGAAAAATCTCCAAAGATTGTAGCATTTGTACTGTTTGTAATATCACGTTACGTAGATTGGAATCAGCTAAAAAGGAAATAGAAAAAATAAGTTTCTATGGAGTACTTTTATTTGCCAAAATTTGAGAATATAACCTAATTTGTTCCTGGAGAAACAAATGCTTTCTTCTAAATTATATATGGATTTATAAGAATTGGCCCCTGCTTCGAGTCTCACTCTTCGAAGAAAAATAGATAGATAAATAAATCAATAAATTCCCTTTTATTCTATTCTTAAGTTTTGCTTTGCCTATGCAAACCACAACAGCTACATCATTCATTATCCTGTTGAATCAATAATTCCATGAATGGCCCAATCCTAGAATGAGTTTAAAGTGTTTACTATTTTAATTAAGAAAAAAAGGCAGGACAATTTAAAATAAAATAAAATGATTACATGCCCATCTCAGCTGCTTCCTTTAATTCCTGTCACTTTATTTAATTTCAATGGGATGCACAATTTCTTTCAAAGGATAGGATAATTTTGAAATAAAATTCCTATTTTGGGTGAAGGGGAGTAATCACAATTCATGATCTAAAGTTGGTTTACTTGGAGTAGTTGCAAGTTGGACATGGTGAGAAGACCTTATGGATGGCCCTGTGATCAATAGGTAGTATGTGGGGTGTGTGCAAAAATGCAAGAAAAGGTCCATTATCTTGTAAGGAAGGCAGTTGTTAAGTCAGGGGCTGGGTTAAGAAAAGAGAAAAACAATTGACTATTAGAGCACAAAGATTGGAAAGGAATGGAGATAATAAATATAAATAGAATGAAAGAAAGGAATTACCCTAGAAAGTCAATTAAGCATGGAAGACTAGTTTTATTGATGTACTTCTTTGAAGAGAATCTACACTGTCTATTTAAACGTCAAGTTTTAATTTTTTATGGTCAGCTTATCCTCTGCATAAACAAGGAACAGAAATACACTCCTATGATATACTATAATGCTCTGTCAAGAAAAAACAAATACACAAATAAAAATTGTCATCAATATTAAAACTCAGTATATGACTTCTAAAATTTGGGAGCTTGACAGAGAGAACTTGAAGAATTTTCATCTATCCTAAATTAAAGCAAGAAAACAAAAGGCCTTTGGTCCAAAGAAATCTAAATTTTGAATTGTTACATGAGTTCTTAGTAGAAAGGATGATATAAAATTCAACAAACGATTTTTTTTAGAAATAGATAAAATATTTATGTTTGTGTATACGTCACCACCTATTGAAATCGTTTTTTAAAACCACTTTTGTCAGTTTTCTTCTTTTTTTAATATTTTTTTTTATTTTTATATTTTAAAAAACATCTCTTTTGTCGAACAGTGTGGTTCCAGGTTTTTATATTTCAATACAAATATGACCATAGTTACATATTCATCTTTCTTATTCAATTTCATATCACATTATTACTTCTTCTATTTTCCTTTGAATATTCTCAAATATTAAATTCATTATACTTATTTTATCCAATTCCAGTTCATATTTTAACTTATTTAATTTTTCTTAAAATATTCTCAAATTTTACAATATATTATTTTACATTATCTAAGATTCTTATTTCATTTCTATATTCATTACACATATTGCTTTTATCTGTCACATTTGCAATTTTATCACATACTGTTATTCCATTCATTATTCAATAAATTTCATCCTTATTCTAATAATTCAAAAAGTTGTCCCCTTTAGTTGCCAATTCGAGCTTGCCACCTATTTACCTTATACATTCCTTCAATTTATTCCCTTTAATTCACTATAAAAATTTACCATAGTATAGTCATTTTTAAATTATCACATTCTACATTACTAACAATATTCTCCTAACTACTACATAACACATATGCACATATATTTTAAGTCAGATTCTGCATGGTATTCTTTTTCTCAACTACCTTATAAATCATCTATATATTCCAAAATTATTAATCTATTCAATTAATTGTAGAAACTGATATTAATCTTTCCACTACAATTCTCATAATTCATTTTAACTTTATTCATTGCTTTATTAAATATCAATTAATGTTCTTATAATAAATTCCCATTTCCATTTCTATTTCAATAAAATCTATATCCTATTTAACAATAATCCTTAAAGAAAAAAAATCAGTTCCAATCTTATCTATTTTTAAATCCATATTCTTATATAACACAACAAATTACCTTGCAGAATCTCGCTCCCTATTCTTCTTCTACCCATTGTATCTCATCCTTCTGACTATATAATTTCTTTTCATTATTGCTTGCTTTCTGCCCCCTTCATTTTCTGGTCCTTTCTCTTAATTCCCCTTTTTTTTCTTTATTATTTTCCTCCATTTCTTATTCCAATTATTTGTTTTGTCCCCCTCCCTCTCTTGATCTTTCACCTGTAATTCCCTGTTCTGCTGTTTCCTTTCCCTTTGTTTAGCATTTCAAAAAAATTCCCCCTTTAATTATCACATCAAACCTCAAATTTTTAACTTTAATTCTCCCCCCTTTTTAATGTTCATTGTTCCACTTGTTCTTTAAAGCTCTTTATTTAACTCCTCCCCCTCTAGTTCTCTATTCTCTAGTATTTCACTTTTCAGGGTTTTTATTTTATTATAGTGGAGTTCTTCTTATTTCCTTTTAAATTCCAATTTTAGAAAGACCAAGCACTTTTCAAAGAATCACTGAAATTTTTCCTGTATCATTAGGTGTCATTCTCAGTTCTGTTTCCACTTTCCACCCTTTTTTTTCGCTTTTCCCTTTTTAAACTTTTACTAATTTCACTAATTCCAGTTATTAGCTATTATTTCTTTTTAACATGTTCAATTCCAGCATTTACTTATGCCTATTTAGTGCCAAAAGTCCAATAATTATCCAGTTTAATTTCCAAGCCTTCTGTAATCAGATATTTTCCTCTAAAATTTCCACCTCCAAATTAATTCATTTCATTGTTCAAAGCCAATTTCATAAGTTCAAATTTTCTTCTCACTGTCTCTGGTCGCCACTTTTACATACTTTCATCAAAAATAGTTCTTGATTTCTTAATTTTGGGGTACTTTAATGTCCATATATATTGCCTGGTTCACACACCACTCACAAGTTCACTGCTCCAGCACAGTCTTAGTTTCCCGGACTGCCTCCCATCTTCATGGTGGCCATTTTAGACCACCACTGCAACATGTCTTTGGAGGGGGTTTATCTTGTCAGGGAGGGGAGATGCAGCTCCCCTTGACCCTCCAAGTGGTTCCCTATTTCTTCACCACCTCTCCAGGGTGGTTCCAGTCCCAATCAGGACCCTCCAACAAGTGAGCACAGAACAAAACAGTGCACAATCACTGATTCCGCTCCGATGTGACAGAAGAACAACCAGAAGTCCTTTTGTCAGTTTTCTTCTGTTCTCTTTTGTAATTTGTGTAACTTGGTTATACTATATATATTATTTAAACCCATTCAATGCATAAATATTCAAGGCAGTTGGAAATTACATTGCAACATTATAACAGATATAGCCTAAATTTAGACATAGTAATTCAACAATACAAAGTGAAATAAATCAAACAAGATCAGCCAAAATGCTTGGGAATACCAACAAATCTAATGCCTCAAAATGACAATGGCTTGAGGGAAAATTTGCTTGAGACCAAATTCAACATAGAAATCTTTATCTTGTCTCACCAGATACCTCTTGCTAAATCTTTGCTATAAGGACACTAGTGGAATTTCTGTGGTTGTTTTCATAATTGGATCATCCTAGCTGGTAACAAAGAGTTACTGGAGACTCTCTATGGGCCAGCAGTTTATTGGATTGCTGCTGCTGTTTTGCTTATACATTTTTCCCATAATTAATTAATGGTGTTAATTTATTAATTTAACACAATGAACAACATAATAACAATGAGAGACAACAGCAGCATTTCCCACCAAGATTCAGCATTCAATGCAGAAGAAGCAAACTAATTCTCTGTTGGAGCAACAGTAGAATGCTGGATTTGAAACAGACCAAAAATAAAAATATAAAGTTGCAGTATCTGCTGTATGGATATGTGAAGGCATTTTTCATTTCTCTGATAACAGATTTTTCTGATTTTTGGTACCATAAACATTTTAAAAAATGACTCATATGAATAGTTAGAATATATTTCGATGACAAGGTTTGTTCTATATTTAATTCATATGCTAAAGATAAATGATATTTTGGCATTATTAGACTTAAGAGCCAGTTTGATTAAAGGCAGGAAGCTAGAGACTTCCCAAAACATCACCAAAATACCTTCATGGACTTGTCCAGATTGTTGCCAGGAATCAAGACTGACTTGAAGGAAAAAAATAGTATCCAGACATTTTAAAAAGAGACAGGAATTTATACAGTGAAAGCATTTTTTAAAATTTTCAGTGGAATATCCAAAGACACAAAATATTTTCATTGTATTAAGGATGTATTCAGAGGTATTTCATCAATTATGGGAAGTGCAAGAGGTCAATCAGGCCTATTAGATAAAAAGTATAAGTGAAATACATTTTCTGTTTTCTATCTTTCTAAATTCACAACTCTAGAAAAAATTCAACTAGTAATTAATGAATTGATAACTATTGTGTGGAATAAGGATATGAAGCATTACTTCTAGAGTGAGGGCAAAAATAATTCTGATCTGACTCTATGGATACATCACATCAGAGTAAAAGGAAATACTTTCAAGTCTGATAGCTAAAAAGATATCTGAATTAAAAAAATTGGCACTGAAAAACAGAAACAATCAGAGAAATAACTTTTCTAGAGTGGAGGTTAAAGAAAATATTTACACACATACAGACACACATACAGACATACACAAAGCTTAAATCCCTTATTTTGACAAAACTATACAACAGTTTTTCAGGAAAAATATATTATTTTGAATAGCAGACATCACATAGTGATCATACAAAATTTCAACTCATAATGGAAATTATCAAGAATTTACTCCACCAATATGGAACAATATTTCAGCTTTCTAATTGCTAAATGTAAATTCATGGCTATTGTGGCAGTGAAAGGATTAAAACCACACAGAGTAGACTTTTTTTTTAAAAAAAAAGATAAATGAGTAAAAATGTATCTGGATTTTAGATTTGAATATTTTCATAGATAAATGTGGTGTGAATTTAGATCTGAGCTTTAGCCAAAGGAAACACCAATCTTAAATGAACACTGTTAATTTTTTCAGCAGCCATGATGCAACCCATATGCAGTAGACATTGGCTTAAGGCAAAGGTAGTATGTTCCTCTGATACTGTTAAGTGCCATATAATTAGGTAGAATTCATTCAACAAAACACCTCATATAACATTTTCTTAAATGGGATATAACCAAACAATGTGCTGATTAGTAACCATTATACCATTTCTGCTATTTTTTGTAGGGCAAAGAATTTCCATATACTTTATCCAGCCATTGGTCAGCCTTAGAACAGTAGAAGAAAAGCAAACACTGTGAGGGCATATGAGCCCCAAATTGAAAACGAAATGGTTATACCTACCAAGAGTAAGTTCAACTGATATTTACAAAATTATGAGCATCCAGTGTCTTGGTTTCTGTACTACCACTTTGAAGCGTTTTTTTTGCTTATAACAATTTGAGTCTTCGGAGAAGGGCAGCATATAAATGTAATTAATGTAATTAATTACATTAATTAATTAATTAACTAATTAAATGTAATTAAAAAAAATATAGTTATAACTGTTATGAAAGTTGAAGGACTGATTAATCCATATTGTCTTATCATCTTCCTTCATTCTGTAAACCAGACTCAAAAATTTTAAGACTTGTGGACTTCATTAGTTGGTCCACAAGTCCTAAAGTTGCCAAGTTTGGAGACCCCTGCTGTACACCAGTGGAATTTGCCCCATACTTTTACTTGATCACTTAGAAGAATGCAAAGCTATTTCTTGAGCCATATAGCTAGAACTGTAAGAATAGCAACATTTGAGGGGGGGAACTAGAAAAGAGAAAAAAAAAGTGGTGATGGGAAGGGGGAGAAAACAAAATGTAAAAAGTTTGCAGATTTTAGTTCAGCTAACCAAGAAAAGACCTAAAATTAGGTCCATGCTAACCATACGTGGGTCTAGAATAATTGTATCTCAATAAGACAAAACAGATTTGTAGAGTAAAAATTGCCACAGGGACCATAGATTAAAACATGTTGATTTCAGATTCTACATTGTTTATACAAGCAATGTTCTGAAATGATAACTTTAGCCTTACATTTTTCAGTTCTTGGCTTGTTACTTTTAACACTATATATTAATATTATTGATCCAGGCTTTTGAATCTCAACATTTCATCTCAGTGGAGATGACATTATTATTTATAGGTCAGGCAGATATTTACATGGCATTTAGTTTTGCCTCTTGTGTGATTCTCATAAATTCCAAGATAGCAATAATGTTATAATGTCATTGTACTTCTGTGGCATGTAATGCTGAGGCATTTGAAGCAGACTCTTGAATGGGTAAACTATAGATTGTTCATGCATAAATTTTTGTTTGGTGGATTACACTATATTCTCACCATCAAAGCTGACACCATCCAGATCATAAAAAAACCTCAAAGAAATAGTGCTAGGTCAGAAAATGTAAAGAGACCTGGCTCTAAATCACCAAGAGTCAGACTTGACTGAATGGATACCATCATCATCATCATCATCATCATCATCATCATCATCATCATCAGTCATAATCTAATCTTATAGATTTAAATAGCTTCAGGTATATATTCTGGTTGTATTAATTGTAAAATGTAATTAATCTTGTTCTATAGCTTTACACATATCATAGGGTCATATATAATTGTTAATAAACAATTTGATATGCCTTAAAAAGTTGTAGGTAAAATTAGAAATGGATATACGCCAGTGATGGGATTCAAATTTTGTTACTACCAGTTCTGTGGGCGTGGCTTGGTGGGCATGGCAGGGGAAGGATATTGTAAAATCTCCAGTCAGAGGTGGTATTTGCCACTTCTCCGAACTACTCAAAATTTTCGCTACCAGTTCTCCAGAACTGGTCAGAACCTGCTGAATACCACTTCTGATATACGCATCCAAGACTTGCTAAATAATATTAGATTTTTTTTTCAATATAATCACATTTATTTTAAAACAGATTTCTCAAAAAAAGCTATACAGCCTTGACAGTTTGGAGATTTATCATTTTATTTTCATTTATAAAAAATAAATGTACATTGTAATGCAGTTGTCTATTAGGTGCTAACAAGTATTGCTAAATTGTTGATGAAAAATAAATTTGAATGTAAGTAACTCGGATTGGTAGTTGGGCTGTTGGTCTGAGCTCCGAGCTTGGCAATTTGGTGATGAAACATTTGCAACCAAATTGCCAAGCTCGGAGCTCAGACCAACAGCCCCAAAATTAAATTGTTAAAATATGTGATCAAAATGAGCTATATGTGTATTTCTTTGATGCTTATGATTTTGGCAGAGATTTACAAAATTAAGATAGTTGCAGGGACAGAGGCCAAAGAGCATGGTTTGGGGATTTAAAATAAGGTTTCACAATATCTGAAATCTCTTTACACAGATAAATAAAATAATATGCTTCTGAATCAGGTGGCTTTTGGTTATTTTACGAAGAAAAGTATCCACTGAAAATTCCTTCTTTTGGATTATCACATCTGATGCCATCAAAGATAGGGAAAGTTAATGAAAGATCTTTCAAAAACTTATCACTTCTGGATATACATAGTATGAAGAGGCAAGTATTGAAGTAGACATTATACCATCATAATATCAAATACACTGTTCCTTGTGAACTTAATATCACAATGCTAGCTTGTTATTTTGGCATCACTGTGGATAGGAATAGACACCTCTGACGCTAAGGCTTCAGTTTTATGGTTACTCAAATATATTGGATCTTCCTTAGACTGAAGATTAAATTTATAGGGGAATTATGACCATGGATCATGTTCTTATCTGTCCCACAGGAATCTAAATTAAAGTTTCTAGTTTGACATTGAAGCCAGTTTTATATAATGGTCATCTAATCATAATATTACATAAGCATGTATTTCCATGTTCATGAGTGGTACAGTGGCCTAGAGGTGGCGTACTCACCTCACAATCAGGAGGCTGTGAGTTTGATCCTAGGTGGAAGCAGATATTTCTCTCTCTGGGCACCATGAGAATATATCTGCTGAATATTACGTTGCATTGGCAACGGGAAGGGCATCCAGACGGTAAACATGCAGCTCCATTCATTTGCTCAGACTCCACCCCGAAAAGGATTATGGAGTCATTAAAGGGAGATGATGTATTTCCATGTTTATACATATTCTGAACATATTGATTCTGGCATATTAGATTAGATTGATAAATAATGTCAATGTCAACCTCAAAAGCAAGCTCTACAAACAATGCCATGCTAGTAAGTTTGGATTACCACTTCTTGCATCTAGGTTATTGTTCAATTCCTTGGCACTTAAGCAGTCCTTTACTGTTCCTATATATAACCATATTTCATTACATGGTCACTGACTTTGATGAGGTGGGGAATAGACAATGCATTGCCAGGGATTCCCAAAGGAATCCCTGGCAATGCATTGCTGAAAAGCATTGCTTCACTTTGTAACTATCAATGAAATATTTTATCTCAGATTTTCCCAATCTTGTACTCTCCAGATAGTATGGACTGCATTACCTAGAAGCTGGCTTCAAATTCTGGAATAGCTTTTCCCAAATCTTTGAAGGACATCAAGCTGGAGAAGGCTGTTCTAAAACTGTAGCCCCTGTCATAGAGTGGACTAATGCTACATACAATTTTTCAGGAGAAGTTCCATTTTGTATTTCATTTCTTAGCTGAAACCCAGATCACTGGTCACTTCAACTACTGCACGGGCATTTAAAATATGTTTAAAGGTGTGCACATAGCATCACTATGCCACATCTATTATAGAGTTGCCATTTTTAACAGTTTGGCCAATGTATACTGTCTTCCGAATAAAATTCCTAGGTCACATTGATGCTGACTGTATGACCTAGAAATATTTAAAACTAACTTCCAGGTAAGCTTAAACACCACCCAACTCCTTCCTAGTCTTCAAGCTATTTCTTGATAATATACAATGCTTTGGGAAAAAATGCTGTCCCTGTAGGCATTTTGTAGTATCATGCCATAAAAGAGGGGTCCCAAAAATAGGTGACAGGTGCTTATTAATGTCTTTGGTTTAATATGGCTGCTGTGTTATAAAATATGTAAAGCATGCCGTAAAATGTCTTAGTTGTACAAATTCTCAATAAAAGCTGACAGTGGTGTCTTGCAGTGGCTTTTCCAATGAGTTATGACAAGTTATTTGAGGACTATGCTGTTATTGATGCCATATGAAGTTCTTTGTTGCAGTTGTCCAATTAAGCCGGGGATGGAAAGACAGTTTGAGATTCTGTTTGACATACAGAGTCAGCTTGGAGGCTGTTTCAAAATCCATATTAGAGTGTTCCTGATGGTTTGTGCATGCCTAAGCATACTGAACAAAAGATAACTAAGAAAAGAAGTGTTCCACCTGAACCAGACCTTGGAGCTAAACAAACAGCAAGAACTATCTGCCACAGCAGTCTTACTAATCTTCTGTTTTCTTTGAAGCTGGAGTGTATTGAGTTTTATTTGCAATACTGTAAAGTTACCTGTTTCAACAAGTAAAATTATTATTTTAAAAAATCCTTATCCTAGGACAGTTAGACAATATAAAATGGAAACTTTAAAGATTGTTAAAGTTTCCATTTTGTATTGTCCAAATGTCTTAGGAGGAGGAGTTTTTAAAATAATAATTTTACTTGTCTAAAGTTTGCAAATTTTATGTAGCAGTTTTTTCAACAAACACTCATTTTCTAAGTCCACTCCCTTATGTAATCTTAGATTTATCAACCAATAAAATCAAAGTTCCAATTAGCATCCAATAAACATAAACTGTACATGTCAGTATTATTACTCCATAATTCAAAGAGCAACAGTTTTTAATTGAAGAGAAACAAGAGGTTTTTTTTTATAATCTAAATGTGCGAATCAAGAAAAAGATATTTCATTCTTTGAGAGTCTGTGTGTGTGAGTGTATGTGTTTGCAGATCAGTTATGGCTTTAATTTTAATTTCCAACACATTACTACAATCTTTTATTAAGTAGGAGGAAAACAAACAAACATGCTAATGCCAAATCTATTTTGGCTAAAACAAAAAACCTAATTTAGACTTTACCTTACAGTAGCTTATTTGGTTTTGTCCAATTTTTCCCATCTCATAAACTATGTGATATCAGCAGGAGAACAGACACAACTTGATAGCTTTATCTATCGAATCTAGCATACAGACAGGCTGAGACCTGTTCAGGAGAATGCAATGTAACCAATAGCTATTCATAATCTTCCATACAAACATGCTGTTAAATAAAATAAATAAACAGAAATCCTGAAGGCATTTAACATCATTAAAAAAAGAAGATTGTGACATTGTCCAGTTTTTGAAGTCAAGTCATAAACAATGATTTTGTGTTTATTTAGGAACTTTATTCTAAATACAGCAAATGAGGCTTATAGGTAAATATTAGTTACTATTTCCTAAATGTATTCTCTGCAGGAATGGTTGGTTTTAAATAAATGTGATGAATCTACAACAAATAGAAGAACTTTTTAAAGAACTACTTAATTGCATTTATTCATATGGACTATTGGATGCTTGAGTGCTTTTCTTAACAGTTTTGGGGGTGCTGTGAGACAAAACAGAAAAAACAAATTCAAAATCTGCTGCTGTACCTTTTTCTCAGTAAATTTTTAGAAATCATAACTGCAGCATTCTATCAGCAGTGTGCCTTCAAATGGTACAGTTCAATATTAGAAAATGAAATTGAAGCTGTTGTATATAAGTTTTTAAGTTACAGAACTAGTTACAGGCTTTGTCATTTTTTACTAAGAAAGCCAAAGATCAATCTGGGTTTATTTTTCAATTCCTTAGTTAAGATAATCTTTTTTTAAAGTAGAATTGTTTAGATGAATGAAAGCTATTTGATCACCCACCTAATTTTCTTGATCTAGGCTTCTTGAGAACTTGATTCTATTCATGGCTAGGACTGACAGAGAAACTGGAATTAGACTTAAATTTTAGCAGGAGTTACAAATTTTCATTTGTTTTGAACAACTCCTCTCTTCAATTAGACTTCATAAATATAAAGATAGTCCTTAACTTACAGCCATTTCTTTGAACAGCCACTTACAGTGTGATTGAAAAAAGTGACTCATGACCATTTTTCACACTTATGACCATAGCAGCATCCCCGCGGTCATGTAAAAAAAAAAATTGGATCCTTGGCAACTGGCTTGCATTTATACCAGTGCAGTTCCCTGGGTCATGTGACCATCCTGACAGGTCACAACTTCTGTCAAGCAAAGTCAGTGGGAAACCCGATTCACTTAACAATCATGTTACTAATTTAACAACTGCAGGAATTCACTTAACAACTGGGGCAAGAAAGGTTGTAATATGGACAAAATTCAAAATTGTCCATTTGGGATTAGCAAGTCACTTCTGCAACCCAATTATATGCGTACCAGTTGTAGTTGTAAGTTGAGGGCTACCTGTATATCGTGGTGGCACAGTGGGTAGAATGCAATACTGCAGGTTACTTCTACTGATCACCGGCTGCCTGCAGATTGGCAGTTCTCATCGGCTCAAGGTTGACTCAGCCTTCCATCCTTCTGAGATGGGTAAAATGAGGACCCAGATTGTGGGGACAATATGCTGACTCTGTAAATTGCTTAGAAAGGACTGGAAAGCACTGTGAAACAGTATATAAGTCTAAGTGCTATTGTTATATGTGTTAAGTTCGCATAGAGAGGCAGGACGTGGAGTGCTTCAACTCAAAGTTTATTGTGACTTCAACTCAAAACAGACCCAACTGGCTTAGCCGCGGCAGCTATTTATAGCTGGTTGCTGCGGCTGCCAACCAATCAGAGTGCAGGGTTTTCCCGCACTTTTACAACCAATGAATTCAAACACTTTACAACAATACCCAGTCATTTTAAACTCTGCATACATAACACCCCTCCCCACTAGGTTTGGTCCATACTCAAACCCCATCTATCTAATATACTCTTGTAGATAGGTGGGGCTCTTACGGGTATGTTGAGACCTGCGTGGTTCAGGTGTTTTGGGAATCTCACTTTGTGAGGAAGGAAATGTATCTGCCAACATTCCCTTATTAGGACTTCTTGTATTAGTAGAACCTGCTTGGTTACTACAACCTGGTCTCTCCTCCCAATCCATCTCCAACCCAATATCCCCCCCTAAATCTGGTAGTGATGTGCAATCTTCTATTTGCAAAAATGGTTGTTGGTACCTTGACAGGTTTTGGGATGGTTTCTGTTGTGTTAGCTCGTTATGCATGGGGTTGATTCTTACTTGCTGATTACCATCACTATTTCCCCCTTCCCCCTAGAAGAGGCTGAGGGCATGGGATCCAGGGAGGAGCAAGGGCGATGCTCCAGAGGCAGTCTGGACCGCAATTGGTCTATGTGCCTCCTCCACAAGACACCATCCTCAGTTTGAACCCTGTAAGACATGGGCCTGTGACCTGGGTTATCTCAGCAGGAATCCATAGTGGTTCACCCATAAGGTTCTTAACATAAACAGAATCACCCACAGTGAATGTGTGAATTTTGCTAGTGGAATCTAGTGGTGCGTTGGGTGTGTAAGTGGGATGAAGGCAATCAAGGGGAGACCTGAGTTTCCTACCTATCAACAATTCAGCTGGGGACAAATTAGTTGAGGGGTTGGGAGTGATATGCTGAACACTGAGAAGTTTTTCAACTCTCTCAGTGATGTCCCCTGGACCCAATTGTTGGAGTTTCTCCTTGGTAAAACGTACCATGCGTTCAGCCCGGCCGTTAGATGAAGGATGCCCAGGGGCAGTAAGGGCATGTCTGATACCCTGCTGCGCTAAATATGATTCAAAAAGATTAGCAGTAAATTGAGGACCATTGTCAGAAACAAGCACATCAGGTAACCCATGAGTTACAAAAAGTTTCTTAAGTTGTTTGATAACAGCGTCTGCAGTGGTAGAAACCATGGGGATAACCTCTAACCATCTGGAGTATGCATCAACTACAATAAGGAAAGTGTGCCCTCTGGTAGGGCCAGCAAAATCAATGTGAATCCTGGACCATGGACACTTGGACATTCCCATTCTTGTTTGGGGGCGAGGGGTGGAGCAGGCCTTACTTGCTGACAGTTTGGGCAGGATGCAACCCAGGTTTTAACCATTTTGTCTATACCAGGCCACCATACATAACTCCTGGCCAATCCCTTCATTCTGACAATACCTGACAATCATGTAACATTTCCAAAACCTCTTTCTGCAATTTTGCAGGAATAACCACCCTGTTACACCACAAAACACATCCCCTTAAGACAGATAATTCAGTTTGTCTGGATTTAAAAGGTTGGGATGCTTGAGGTAGATCATGTAGTGGCCAACCCTTTTTAATCCAGCCTACAATAGGAGCCAATTAAGTGTCTTTGGCAGTTTCTCTAGCAATTTCAGCAGCATGAACTGGAAATTTGGCAACAGTTTCTAGAAAGAAGGTGTAAGTTTTGGGAGCAGGGTCCTCAGTGTGCAAAGGAAGTGGGCAGCGATTCAAAGCATCAGCATGTCCAATGTCTTTTCCCAGTCTGTGAATGAGTTTATATGAATAAGCAGCAAGAAATTCAGTCCATCTCAGCATTCTTGGTGACAGGATGGTGGGCGTTGGTCTGTCCCCTGCCACAATGCCTAAAAGAGGTTTGTGATCTGTAACAATGGTGAACCTTCTCCCATATACATACTCATGGAACTTCTTGGCTGCTGCCACGATAGCCAACGCTTCCTTGTCCAGTTGACTGTAGTTTCTCTCTGCTTTAGTCAAAGTGTGAGAGTAAAATGCAATAGGGGCTTCCCTTCCACTGGGAAGCATGTGACTCAACACCCCCAATCCAAAAGGGATGCATCACAAGTCAATACTACAGGTAAATTCTCAGAAAACTGTATCAGGACACAATCAGAAGTGATTTGTCTCTTGATGTTGTTAAATGCAGCTTCTTCTTTTGTGCCCCAGACCCATGCAGATTTTTTATCCAGTAATCTGTGTAAGGGTTCTGCAGTGGTTGCTTTCTGAGGTAGAAACATATGATAGAAATTAATAAGTCCCAGGAATGCTTGTAAATCAGTTTTGCATCTAGGCCTGGGGGCTTCTTTGATTGCCTGAACTTTGGCTTCTGTGGGGTGGATGCCATGTTTATCAATCATATAACCCAAGAATTCCACTTTATCTGTTCTTAGTGTGCATTTCTCTTTTTTGACTTTTAACCCCGCTTTTTTGAACCTGGTTAGAACTTCTCTGAGTCTCTCATGTAACTGAGTGTCATTTTCAGCAGAGATTAAAACATCATCAAAATAAGGCACCACCCCTGGCAACCCTTGTAGCATCCTTTCCATGAGGCTCTGTAAGATGCCTGGTGCCACACTTACTCCGAATTGTAACCTCTTGCATTTGAATACACCTCAATGGGTTACAATGGTTTGGGCTTCTGCAGTTAGATCATCTACTGTTAACTGCTGGTATGCTTGGGCCAGGTCCAATTTGGCGAAGACTGTGCCCCCACCCAGTGAATGTAATAAATGATGAACCACTGGAACCGGATATGCGCTCTGCTGTAGCGCATGGTTCAATGTCCCCTTGTAATCCCTGCAGATTCTCACGGAACCATCAGCCTTGACTGGCGTGACTATGGGTGTTTCCCACCTGGAGTGGTCTGTGGGCTCCAGCAACCCTTGGGCTGTAAGTTTATCTAATTGTTCATCAATTTTTTCCTTCAATGCAAATGGTACCCTTCTGGGTTTTAATCTGATTGGTTGTACCTTGGGATCTAGGTTAAATGTGATAGGGGTCCCCAAGTACTTGCCTAATCTGTCGCTGAAGACCTCTGGAAACTCAGACTTCAAGGACTCTTCCCACTCAGTGTTGCTTACGTGATTGATGCCAGTCACTTCAATGCCCAGTGGGTTGAACCATTCTAGCCCCAGCAAACTTGGGTGATCTTTATCCATGATGGTCAGCGTTTGATGTGACCTTTGAACTTCACATTGAATTCTCTTGTGCCAACTACTGGAATCTTGTTCCCTTGGTAGTCTTTAAGAGTTAATGCCTGCTTCTTGAAGTGAGTCTTCTGAATGTCTGGTATCAGTCTCTTAATAGTGTCCCATGACACCATGGATAAGTATGAACCTGAGTCCACTTCCATTTGGCAAGGCCTTCCTTCAATGAATACCTTGACATGCATTTTCCTGTTATTTAAAGGGGAAGAATGACCAATAGTTACTGTTTGATGAGTTTCATTCCTTCCATTTGCTTCTGTGTTGCGCCCCATTTTCTCGCTGGTGTTGTTTGGCTTGATTTCTCCGTCTTTGTTGTTTGTAGCAAACTTTCTTCTGTTTGGTGGAGTTCTGGATGATTTGCAGACTCTTGCAAGGTGCCCTCTTTTTTCACATCGGAGGCAAATGGTATCCAGGAACTTGCATTCAGTGCGGGGTGGTTTCCCCCACAGCCTATGCAGTGGAAATCACGCCTCTTCCTTCTCAGGTCGTTTCTTTTCTGCTCCATTCTGAGTCTGTTGATTTCTTCTTCTTCTCCACTGTATTCTGACTCAGATTCAAGTTCATCAAAATGAGTTGTAGTGGTCTTTTCCCCATCTAAATGGCCCATAGTCTTATTCTTCTTTCTCATGGCTGCTGCTGAGGATTTGGTGGCTTCTGCTGAAGATGCTTCCTCTATGGCCTCTTTCAGCGTGATCTTGGGTTTCATCAGTAATTTGCTCTGCAAAACCTTGTCTTTAAGGCCCAAAACAAAACGATCGCGCATGGCCTCCTCTAAGCTGCTGAATTCGCACGCACCCCCAATGTCTCTTAAACTTGCCACGAAGTCATTTATGCTTTTGTCTTTCCCCTGATTGTGGTGATAAAACTTGTGTCTCTTAACGAGGCACGATACTTGGGGTGCGTAGTGCGCCCTTAAAAGCCTCTCTAGATCAGGCCATGCCATTACCTTCACGTCTGCTGCGCCTGCTAATGCCTTCGCCATCTTGAAAACTGCCAGACCGCAATACGTGAGAAAAACTGCCCTCTTCCACTGCTGAGAAATGGTGGCAAGATCGCTTCCTTCCAAAAACATCTGAAACCGATCTGCATACGACTCTCAGTCTTCATTCTTCGGGTCGAATGGGGCTGGGGGTGTTCAGCACAGCCATCTTGCTTTTCTCTGTTCTGCATTGCCTTCTATTCAGGGAAATCCCATCCTCATCGCCAGTGTTAAGTTCGCATAGAGAGGCAGGATGTGGAGTGCTTCAACTCAAAGTTTATTGTGACTTCAGCTTAGAACGGACCCGACTGGCTTAGCTGCGGCAGCTATTTATAGACGGCTGCCGCAGCTGCCAGCCAATCAGAGTGCAGGGTTTTCCCACACTTTTACAACCAATGAATTCAAACACTTTACAACAATACCCAGTCATTTTAAACTCTGCATACATAACAATATGCCATACAATTTATCTCTCCTGAATTATATAGACGTTTCAAAGAGAAAGATCAAAGAAAAAAGGGAAACCACAAAAGAGAATCCTCTTGAGGATGTACTCCAACTTTCCTTCTGGCTGGTGATGAAGGGAGTTTTAATCCAACTCATGTAGATAGCACCAGGGAAAATAAACCCTTATTGCGAAACTTATTGCACACCTCTCCTCTTTTCTGTTCCACTGTTGATAGAGTTTGTAGTTAAGTGAACCTAGAGTAGGTCTACTGAAATTTTATCATCACAGTTGGGATCATTGAAAAACTACATGCTATTATGTTTGTGGTACTTATTGCCTCATTTTTAGGTAAGCATAGTGTTTTCAAAGGGAAACAGAGCCAGTTATTTTTTTTCCTCAGGAACAAATATTTTCATTCAGAAATGAAACCATCCAGGCATCCTAGGGAAGAAACAGATGAATCAAATCATCTCCCTGCGCTGTTATTCACATCAAAGGGCTTTAGTGTTGGAACACCTGTCCTCCCATGGGAAGGAAGACTGAAACTGAAGATATGCACTCAAATGAGAAAGGGGGTCAGGCCTATAAAAGCATGGTAACAAAAGCTGAGCTCCTAGGAAGGTAAAAAAATAGTAAGTCAACGCAACGGCCAGCTGTTGATATGCTGTGGCTGATGAATCTGACACAATCAGCATTCCAACACATTTATTAAATAGTGAGCCATGGCATTCAATATGGATGTATAGACATGACAGTTTCTAAAAATGCAATGTTTTTTGTTTACTTTTTTAGATATACATTGTCCATTTGGGATTAGCAAGTCCCTTATGCAACCCAATTATATGCATACTAGATCAAAAGTAATGCTTATGCATGCAGTAAGGCTCTCAAACAAATGTTGATGAGTTCAACAATGGCACATCAGTAAATGTTTCCCTGATAAACATCTATATATTTAAATTAATGTAGAAATATAGTACATTGTTATAGTTTCTTTTTACCTAGAATTGAACTATAGGCTCAGTATTGCTTCTTTCCAAGTACATATTTATATGATCGATAAATTAATCTGCTACCTCTGTACTTTAAAGGAGAATATTTGTAGCTCAGGGTTGAAATGAAAGGCCCTTGGTACTCTCTGAGCTTGCTTGTTTTCTTGCAGACATTTCATTACCCAAACTAGGTAACATCATCAGTGCTAGTAAGAAGGGCTGTTTGTTGTCAGTTTATATTCTGGTGACTTGCTTGTCTGTGTGGATGGGGGCGGTCTTAAATATTCTTTGGGCTGTTTGCTGGTAGTTCTTTGGCAGTTTCTTGATTGGGGTATTGTTTACTTGATAGTTGGTTTAACTTTGGAGTTAATCTATACTGATCTGGATGTCAATTACTGGTGGAGAGGTAGTGGAGTCTTTTTTTTTTGTTTTGTTTTGGGTTGGTTGATTGTCTCTTTTGCATAATCTATAGATGTTGTTAATATCTATGTGTCTATTGATGGCTGATTTGCCAGGCTTCTAGAAATTCCCTGGCATATTTGGATTTGGCTTCTTCTAGGATTGTCATATCTCTGTATTTTATATAAAATTTCAAAAATTGTATTTCAAATATACAGGAAAAGAGGAGGAGGAAGGTAAGTTGGATATGTTTACCACCTTGAATTATTATAAAAATAATAAATGCAGGATATAAATAAATTAAAAAAACATATTCAAGAATGATATATCAGTAAATCTCTCTCTCATACCTACATTCCATATACTTTATATCATGTGTTTATGTTTGTCTGTGTATATCAGTCTCTGTCTCTGCCTTCATGCACATACACGCACACACACACACACACACACACGTTGTCATATACATTATAAGCTATTGCCTAATCTTGTTTTATAGAGCAAGAGATACAATGTATTCTGATTCTATCTATTCTCCCAAAGCATTGGTAAGATTGGCTATAAATATTTTCAGAAACCAGAGTTCATTACTCTGGCTATACAAGGACCATTTAATTTGGCTCATAGTTGGATCCTCAGCTGTGAAAACACCAAAGCTGCCTTGTAATGCTTCTGGAAGATCTCACCCTGTCTTATTCCTGAGCATGCCTTAGAAAAAATGAAGCTCTGATCTCCCCTTTCCTAGATTGGAGCAATAAAGATACCTCATGTCTCTAACGTTCTTTTTAGTGGTACAAGATCAAGTTCTAGAAAAGCTAGGATTTGTGACAGAATGAAGCTTGTTGAATTTTGTACAGTTATTTAAATTAAATCCCTTTAAAATTTGATTTATGATAGTCTCTAAAATATGTGTGTTGCACCAAAATGGGTAGAAACTTATAGATGGAATAAATTGTTAAATGGAGATGAAATGTTACAAATTCCTGAGATTTTGACTTTGCAGACCATTTATTCAGAACATTTCAACAATTATTTCAAATCTCCCAGTAATTCTTTGGCAGAATAATTTCAGTAAGCCTTAACTGCTTTCTTCATTTTTAATTTATCCAGTAATATTAGCTCATAATCTAACACAAACAGAAACACACACACACACATACACACACACACACAGAGTCTTTAATTTTACATGGTAAAAATAAAATGCAAAATAAAATAAATAATTGACAATACCTTATAGAAGAGATCAATAAAAGAGTGTGAAGAAATAAGTAAAAATTAATACAATTGAAAAACATTGGTTTAAAAAAATAATATTGGGATACAATATATTAAGAAGAAAAATGAAAAGTGGATATAAAAAGTAAATGAAAGAAACAATGACAAGGTATTTCTATGTGGTTGCTAAGAAAACCATGAACTTGTACATTAAGTCACTAGAAACCAAGTTCAGCTTGAAGGATACTTTATTTTATGAGATCTTAAAGCCCTTATACTTTGGGAATGCAAGATCCCATCTGATTTTAAAAGAATAATGGTTCCAAAGATGAGTTGTATTCCTCAAATGTTAGGACATGATTATTGGTATATTCTTCTACCATATTGAAATGTACAGAAAATGTCTTCAAAATCTATATAAAGTCTACAATAAATTTGGCTGACATTGGCTTCTCACTTTATAATATGTAATTAAGTTGTTTTTCTTTGGAGGAAAATTAAAGGTTGGGTGTCAAAATAACTATGCCTTATTTGGTTTTCATTTCCAAGTCATTAGCTCTGTTGACTATGAAGAAATGCTATAAAAGTGGATGCTCAACAGTGTAATAGAAGGTTTTGCAATGCACACTATGAAGTGACTTCTGAAAAGGTTATACAGACACATTCTCTACTATGACTTTTAATTAAAGCATTTAATTGATGCCAGGTGTGTAACAGCATTGCTAAATGTAAGGCCTAATTGTTTATTCTTCCCTCTTTGTTATAAATTGAATAGATTTGTGAATGCTTTAGATGGAAAATGAGACTCAAGAGGCTTGCTCATTCATAATGCTATTCTCTTTCAGAGGTCAGAATAAAGGATTGTTTCAAGGGATTAACTTTTTCTGGCATATCTGGTATGGTAGATGGTTTTGATAGCATAGAAAGCACACACACATACACAAAATACCAATTTCAAAGTATTAAACACTCGAAACCATGTCCTTGTAGAAGTAAATTGCACTATAATAAATGGGACCTATCCTAAGTGTATATAAAATGAGCATCTAACTCCTAGGGCCTGATTCTTCCTCTAAGGCCCTTTCCAGACATTAACCTTTTCCTAGCCATCACTAATCTCCAAGGTATCACTTCTCCAGCACACCCACTCATTGTTAAAAAATAAATCATGGTTTCTAAGCACTCATTCTCACTCCTTACAGTTTCTGAGGGGCAGCAATTCTTTTCATACTAGGAGCAGTGAAGCTTTGCTTTGAGAGGGCTTTTCTGCTGTAGATTGAGCCACTGTTGTATAATGCACTGTGGCCACAGTATTTTTCTCTTGGCTCAGTATGAATTTGCTTTTTCTTTTTAATATACAAAATTCAAGGAAGAATAACAGAAAATTCAATGCAATTAAAGTAAGAGAAAACAGTACTCATTAAGGTATCAAAAGAAGACAGCAAGAACGGCCTGGAATGACAAGGTTTAGAAAAGAAGATTATAGAAGAATAAAGGAAATGACACAAGTATATTGAACCTTAAACTGGATTAAGGAAACACAAACCAGTCACATTTCTTTAGATGTTTCTCTTGTACCTTAAACTACCATCTAACTCGCTTACCCAGTACATTAAGTTATTATGAAAGCTTATGACTGTGCTTGTGTCTCTTCCACTCTGTCTTTCAAAGCATGAGCACAAATTGTGTTAAATTAGCTGCCCCCTCCTCCTCCTTATCTTTTGTGCTATCTTCTAATGTTCTACTAGAAATGCTATTACCTCAAGCACCAGAGCACCTGTTCTTCTTAATATGCTGTATGGATCACACTGTACTTTCATTTTTAATAAATTTGGATGTTATATGAAATCTGCTCTTTTAAATCAGAATCAATCTTTTAAAAACCATTTGTAAGACATCCATTTAACCCTCTCTTTTGAAATACATCTATCTGAAGAGTTAGGAATGATCACAAATGAACAAAAGTCTATCACACATCACTAATATACTATTAACTAAAATAATAGCTGCTTCCTATTTTATTTTTCCAATTTGGGCAGCATGAATCAGAATGTACCAACCTATTTTTGGCATAGTCTTGAAGATTTTTTTTACACAAGAAAGCAGGTTGAAAATTTCCATATCCATACCAGTTTGTCAGCCACCTACTGGATGGTTTTAAGATTTGTTGTACACTTTTGAAAGATTTACAAATAAATTATAGAGGCAGAAGACATATGTAATGGGCATTTAAAATCAAATGAAAAAAATCATGTTGGTTAATTAAATGTCTGTGGTGTCTCTTCTTTGACCTGAGCATTATGGAAATTACACTATAATTCTAAAAAGTTCATATTTTGATCATGATATTATTTTCACATGCTACCATGTGACATTAACTTAAAACATGGCATTGTATAGTTTGGCATAAGAGAGACTGTTGCTTTTAAGAAGGAATATCTGCTTGCAATTTTCTGAGTGACGATTATATCTCATTTGAAGCAAAAGGGCCTGAGAGAATTTGAGGTCAAAATACTACTTTTACTCATGAAATATTCCACACACCCCATCATATCACATGTGACTTATATAGTAACAGTATTGTATTTGACCAATATAATGCAGAGCAAATGGAACTCCTTAAAACCCAAGCTGTTTCATGCTCCCACCACAAATCACAAGCAAATTAGACTTTCATACATTCCTGCTTGTGGGACTCTTGAATGACAGTATCTAAATATTTTTAAAGACTACTGCCTGGCCTCTGAAAAAGTCTCTTATGTCTTTTCCACTAGGCAACATCCCATTTATCAGTGACAAGACTCTTTAAGAAATTCCTTCTGTGAGGTCTAGCGCACTCTATCAAGGGAGTCATGAAAAACAAGCTGTTTTGCCAAATAGAAATGAATACAGGTGTGGGTGTGGGTGTTTGTACATGGAATGGATACAGGTTTAGCCATTGTTAGAATATACCTACTGAATTAATTGAGATAGTTTACTCTTCTGGATTCTCATGATTCCATTCTAAATAAATCTTAAATGATAAATAATTTGTTATATCTGCACAGTGGCCATTTTAGATCACCATATGAAAAAATCAAAATTATTTAATTTACTGATATGGAAAATTGCAACAATTTTTTTTTTTCAACTAGAGAATTACAAAGTTGTTAGGGAAAAATATTAGGCTATCTGCACCATATTTATGGCACTGTAATCTAGACAAGGCTGTTAGTATATGTCCTATCATTGATATCATTTCTACTATAATATTATAACTTTTATTACTGCTTTAATACTGTTTGAGATTGTGAAAAAAGCATCAAATATTGAATTCTGTACAATACAAAGATTTACTTATAATAAAAAACATCTGGTACTTCTGTTTTGAGAAAATCCTCCTATCCTTCTACAAGAGCTTGAAGACTTTGGGCTCTTCTGATTGGCCTGGGACCAAATGGAAGAGTTCCAACTGGAGGTGGCTGCTGGATTGATAGCAGACTCCACCTCCCCTCTTTCTTTCTTCTATCCATCCATCCATCCATCCATCCATCCATCCAATCAACCATCCACCTTTTTTGTTATCCTATTATGTCTTTATTTTTGTTGTGTTTCTTTATCATTGTTTATTGTTCTATTATTTTTCTTCTGTTCTGTTTACATACCTTTTTATTTTTCTGCCTTTTCATTATTATAAGGTGCATAGTGTAGGCCAGCTGTGGGCAAACTATGGCCCGGGGGCCGGATCCGGCCTGTTCAGCTGTTCTATCCGCCCATGAGCCGAAAGAGCGGAGGGTTCTCTTGCTCTCCCAGAAGGCTACATGAAGTAATCTAATTTTGAATTTATATTAGTTCACACAAACACTCCATCCATGCTTTTGTTCCGGCCCTCCGGTCCAGTTTAAGAACCCATTGTGGCCCTCGAGTCAAAAAGTTTGCCCACCCCTGGTGTAGGCCAATAGCATGATAGATGACAAATAAATCTAACAAATAAATAAGAAAATAAAATATTTTCTAGTCACAAATACTTTCATTTGACCAATGTATCATGGAATCATCTCATACACCTAGATGCAATCCTCTGTTATAAAGTCTCATCAACTGTCATAAACAACATCAGAAAATACATTATTCCTTAGGTGCTACTAGACAAAGAGAATCTAGTAGTTAAATAATTCAAGAGCTGTAGTAAACAAGCTGAAGTCTGTCAGTTCTTTTTCTAGTTTAGCGCTGATGTTTGACATGACTCATTCTGAGACAATATAGAGCAAAGCTGCATACATTTTTTATCATTAGGGTTATTCCTAAAAGAGTTGTTATTTACAAAGCATGGGGTAAGAGGTGATCATATGTTATATAGGTTATATTCTGAACCAATTTCTAATACGCATACTGTAAACGGGATACCTATGAAGAATTAACATGATGTGTTTGCTTAAAATAAACAGAAAACTAATTCCTGTAGAATTAAGCCCTCTTCTAAGCAAATTTAGACACCTGGCTGGTCTGCTAATTTGGTTCAGTTTATAATGGCTCACAAAGGAACTATTTTTGATGAAGCATGTCTTTCCAATTTGTTCACCACACGCCTCATCATTTATAACACAACCTAGATGTGAGAAAAGTAGTTTGAGAAAGATGGAGGTGAGGGTCCAAAGATTTTGGATTGAAAAACAGAAATACAATGGCACATGTTGTAACTTCATTGTCATAGAAAACATTTACTATGCTTATTATCAATAAAATGCTAGTTATAGTTAAGACTGCAGAATCATTTCAAATCAGTTGATTGGAGCAAAGCAATAGTCATAATTATGATAATTAAGTTTTGTAAAAAAGGTACATTTAGGGAAATATTTAGAAATCATAGTGTTTGTTCGTGCATATGTGCATGTGTACAATAACAATTTTCAGTGAGAAAAAATATACTGAAAATAAGTTTAGCATAGAGGAGGCAATATTCTTTGACTTTACCCAAGACAAAGTTATTCAAGGAAATAGTTGTAATAAAGTATTAGAATAGAATGATTTTTAAAAAAAATACCCCAACTCTTCAAATTACACAAATTGAAAGAATTTGAAAAGAAGTTGTTATGTACGGAAATAGATATTACATAATATAGAAACCTACTATTTTAAGATTTTAAAATGTAACCTATAGTAAAGACCAATATATGCAACAGTTTTGGGCAAAAGAACTGCAGCACAATAGAAAAACTCACAGAAATCAAAAGATAGAAGAGCAGCAGCAAAGTAGACAACAGACCTCTGGAGCAGGGGTCTCCAATCTTGGCAACTTTAAGCCTGGAGGACTTCAACTCCCAGAATTCCCTAGCCAGCAAAGGTGGCTGGGAAATTCTGGGAGTTGAAGTCTCCCTGGCTTAAAGTTGCCAAGGTTGGAGACCCCTGCTCTGGAGAATCAAATTGTTCAAAAACAGGAGTTTCAGTTCTCCCAAACTGAAGTAGTCAATCCCTAATCACCAATAGATTTAGATTCAGCTTATATTTAACAGAGATTACTTTTCTCTTTTCTAAACTGGAGTGAAATCCTGAACTAGTGGAATCCACTATCATGTAACCTCTCTTCTGTTTCTAATGCCATCCTTGGAAATATATTACATATACAGCTGGACTTAGGACCTTTCTTCAAATGTGGGCTGTTAATTCTTCTTTTAAGCTTCCAGTTTTGCGATGGTTGCTTTCTGCGGTAGAAAGATATTGTAAAAGTTGAGCAACCCCAGGAATGCTTGAGGTTCCACTTTACTTTGGAGGGTGGGGGCTTCCCTTATTGCCTGTAGCTTGCTGCTTGTGGGTTTTATGCCTGACGCGTCGATGAGGAAGCCCAGAAATTCCACTTGGGGGACAGCCAGGTGACATTTATTCCTTTTTAATTTGAGTCCTGCTTCCTGGAATCTCCCCAGCACTGCCCTTGGTCTCTATATAAACTGTTCCCGGTTTTTGGCTGATATTATAACATCGTCAAACTATGGTATTACCCCCGGGATGTTGTGTAACAGTTTCTCCATGATGCTTTGGAAGAAGCCAGGGGCTATGTATGTTTTTTAAAAATATAGATTGAAGAGGTGGTAAGATGTAAAAAGAAGTAAAATGAATTATTTTAAAAATTTAGGACAAATCAGTGCTTCTGTTTAAAACAGCAGTTAATCTATAAAGCAACCAAATTATAACCAGTTTCAAATCACTGTAAATTGCTGGAAATACAAATAGCTCTTAACTATGTTTGCAATATTCATGCCTATAGCCCATTCATGACAAAAACATGTCTGCTTATTAAATCAAATAATGAAAACTTCAGACTACTTTTCAGATGGATTCTATTTTATTTTTTATTTTTTACTGTTGACAAGCATGGGTTTGTGATTACCATGGGCCACATTTGGGCTATTGTGTCTGAAGACAATTGAACAATTCTCCCTTGTGACATGGCTGGGAGTCCTGCTAACCATTCAGTTGCCCAGCAGGCTTACATTAAATCAGGCATCTCATACCTTTCTTATGGAAAATGGTGTGTGTGTGTGTGTGTTTTAAAGATACTCCGAAAAACAATTGTGGATGCATTTCAAAAGTGACAAATCATTCTTTACTCCTTTCTTATTCATTGTGATACCGTTAATCAATGCTGGAACTACTGTTAACAGATCTTGTTACCCCTAGGTGTGTGAACCATGCATTATTCCATTGCTGTCCAGCCTCCCTGATTCACATTGGGTGAAGGGGGGAAGGATGTAATTTTGAAGATTGGAAGAAACGAGCCTGAGTTTAAATTCATCTATTCAACAGTGTGGAATTTGATGAAGTATCTTGGGATCTCATTAAGGAGTGTGAAAATTGCTTTGTCATTTATCTGTTGTTTCTGGCAGGCAAACAGAACTTCTTCATTAGGAGCCTGAATCTCTGCTCTAGGTATCTACCCTCCCCAGTGAGGTAGAATATGTAGATCTGTATCTAGATAGGCAAACTTTATTGCTTCTGTGGTGCTTGAGAACATTATAAATAAGCAGCTGCAGGAAAAAAAAAATCAATATTCTGGAATACACCCTAAATCTTTCTTTAATGACATGCAATTTACGATGTGAATAGTTATATTTCTTGATAGAGATCAGATTAGATTAATTGAACCAAAAAGGTTAAGTTGATCTTAATTTATTATGAACTACATAATCTGCTTTAGATGAGTTGCCTGGAGATAAAGTGGGTTGGTTAGTTTAGTCAGATTAATATATTGGACTTAGACATGCATAGATGAAAGAGAAGAGTTGTTGGCATTCACATAACCTCAGGTCAATGTAGCTAGGGAAATAGGAATTCTCTTCTTGTTCTCCACAGACATAAAAAATGCAGAGGTGGAGAAAACAGAAATGTCTGCTTGTTCTCCTGTATTTACGAGCGCCCGAATTTGAAGAAGGGCTTAATTGTGACTTTGTAATAGCTGGATATGAATACTGTGATTTCTGTTATCAGAATTGCTAAAAGAATAAAGAAAACACAGTGGTAGTAACATTGCAGACTTTCCTTGTCAGCAAGGACTGACTATCTCTTTCTGCTCTCCAAGCTCCTTCATTTTTAATGCCTGAAAAGAGTTTCTTTCTTTTCTCAATACTGAGGAAAGTTGGCAAGTTTGTGAAGTAGTTACTGTGCATGTACGCATTTGACATGAGCATGATGCATGTCAGATTTAGGGTTGTTTCTTAGATTGAGGCAGGTGAGTCTGCAGGCACATAATACCCTGAAGATGCTATTGTGTTCATGAGAGGTAATGATGAAATAGAATAACAGTACCAGGACAGTGCCATTAGGATGACACAAATGGCATCCTACAATATTATTACTGGAGTAGCAATTATGCTGCATGGAAAATACATTGCTTTGCAACAGACTTAATATTCTGCTATTAAGTTGTGGCAATGGCTGTCTCCATTAGCAAGATTGTGCACAGAACTATCCGCCACTTGTAATTTGACTACTATTGTGCAAAGAATAAAAGAGGAGAAAATAATGCAGGCTTTTAACTTGTTTGTGATGCATTATTTATCACAAACAGAAATTCCTAATGTCAATTAAAGGATTTCCACCCCCCAAAAGAAACAACCACCCCGAACCCCCAAGCTTTAATCCCAGAAAGATAATTATTTGGCTGGCTTTGCATTGCAAAAGTGTTACCATCCAATTCTTCTGAAGATCTGTAATCAGAGATTTGGCATTTTCTGAAGTGAAAATGGTCTACTTGAGATGTCTTGTATTTAATGGAAATACATTTTTCTTTTAGAAAAAGCACATGAGACTCCATCTAATTTTAATAGCCTTTCTCCACAAGACATCAACATGGATTTTCAGTGAACACAGTATAAAGTCCATAATGTTTCCTGTGGTTTGAGCCTCATACCAAAGGAGGTAAATTTCTTTCTCACACCAGCTGGTGATTATCTGATACCCTGAAGCATGTAGATTGATGGTCCTTGTAATTTTATTTTCTTTTGCCTGGTGTAACTGCAGACTCTATTGTTATTCATAAGCTTCAAATGGTTGTGTTATGTGATTAATCCAGGAATTGAACATGTGGCACCAAACTTCATGGACAACTTGCATTATGTCAAGCAGTACCACTTCTAAAATTGCTTTTTAAAAAAACAGAAGCTGTGAGTTTATAACAAAACACATTGAAATCTTCATCTGATTAATATGTTCCAAACTTAAATGAATCCAAGGCAGGGAGAGACAAAAAGCAGCAATCAATACAACTGAAAAATTTGGTCAGTAGATTAGACTGATACTTATATGTAGTATGTGCTACATATAGGAGTAAAAGCTTGAGGTAGCTTTTGCTAATTTAAAAATAGAACTTTTTTTTGAGTAGATTTGAATAGGATTCACTGTTAAATATAAGACAAACAGAATAATAAAATTAATAATGGCAATATAATGGCAATAACAGACAACATGCTAAAAGACAAAGCAACAAATGCAAAAAAATTAAAAATCAAGAAAACTCAGCCATAAAGTGGATAAAAGGTCTTCTGAAATAAAAAAAAAATGATTTTAGTAACAGACTCATAATTCTGTCAATAAAAGCAAACTGAATATCTCCACATGGGATAGATAGTTCCTGAGTGCAGGAAAATACAGAGAAGGCTTTGTCACATGTTGCCCAAATGTGCCCAAGAACAAGTGGATTTCGTTTAACAATCACAATTGGTTCCAGTGAAATAGTCGCTAGGTGACACGATTGCTAAGCAATCCAAGAGAGAGAAGGGGGGGGAGAGAGAATATGAAGATTATAAGGTTTCTGCCATCTCATTCAAATAATGTTCTCTTGTACAAAAATGCACTTTGTCAGACACAGAAACTAGATGTAAGTATGTGCATTGGTCAGAGAATGTTTTTTAACCAACATTTACTAAAGGCAATTACTAAACTGAAAAATGTCCATCCTATTGATCTTGATAGGAAGATCTGAAAGTCATTCTGCAGGTATCCTAATGTTAAAATATAGACTAGGAATGTATGCCTTCTGTTGTCTTAAGGGTTCTAGGCTTACTGGAAAATACTAACAGTCACATCCAGGCTTTCTGGAGTATACCAACAGTCACACCCTAACAATTGGTGGGCCTAACTAGTCCTGATTAGGAGGGGATTAAGGTTTTTATGAAATTTTGCTTCAGGCATTTTCACTGATACTGAAAAAGTAATGTCAAAATGATATTTTAGCATTAGGTTTTTAAAATCTGACATTGTATTATGTTCTGCATGTAGCAATGAGGCAAATCTTTATAGCCATCTGTTTCTATTTTGCATACATACTTAACCTTTTCCCACTCTAGTCTATAAGAGGTTTTCCCTTTCCCATTCTATAAGAAGTTCAAATAGAAAAGTTGTAATGTTATAACCCAACAAACATTTTCTCATCTTCAACAAAGGATTTGTATTAAAAATCACCTTGAAGTTGCAGCCCTCATAAAGCAGTCGGATTTTTCATCAGCACCTTGATTAATCTAACAGTTAAGCTACCCAGTAAAGCCATTTCTAATATTTGCAAATAATGTAACAAAATCACAAAGTGTGAATTGATTATTTATTATTAAAGTTCTTATATTTAATTTTCAGAAGCACAAATATTTCTCTACCTTGTACAAAATATAAATGGGATTTGTAACATTTTATATCAGGAGTTCAGAAGGAGGAAGAGGAGGAGAAGGAGAGGGAGGAGGAAGAGGAAGAAGAAGAAACTCCAAGAGTCTAGTACTTAACTTCTACCTATTATTATTCTATTGACTTGAACAGAGGCAAAGAAAGAAGAATGTCATCCAGCTAAGGGGATCCATAAGAGTCAAAAAAGAAATTCTGGATATTTGTTAACCTTATTCTTCAAAAGTGCAAACTCCAAGTCATGCTATCAATGTGGGCTTTATGAAGAGAGTTTAGCTATTATAATTCATAAAGTCGAGTAATATTTCAGCAATTTTTCTGGAGAATTTTAATGCGGTCCTTAAATCAACACCATTAACTACATTTCTCTGCACAAATTACAATATATAGGAATTTTCCACACCAAAGTGTGCCAAATGCTCGACTCTGGAATTCTGCAACAGATGTTTGAGGGAAATGTAAAAGAAGACAGGCAGATTGAATTTGCTACCCTTTAAATCTCAGGAGAACTGCTACCTTGATAGTTAATTAGTTTTATAATGCACAAAGCCTGAAACATCTTTGGAGATTAAATTGAGGAATAGTACTTGGAGATATGTTTGTAATTTTTCTGTTAATCTCCAAAAACAAAACAAAGCATACTTTGCTAAATCACCAATAACACCCTGTTAAAATGAATTGTTAACCCCTAAAGATATTCCTGTAAATATCATTAGGATTCCTAAAGAGAAAGTTTGGGTATGATCATTGGGTTGAATCCAACATTTTTGCCCAGTGAATCAAGGACTGTATTTTCATTTGTGGAAGTCTCTTCCCCCTAAACCCTAACTGTTATGTATGCAGAGTTTGAATTGATTGGTTGTTCTTGTAAAGTGTTTAAAAGCATTGGTTAAAAAGTGCAGGAAAACCCTGCACTCTGATTGGCTGTCAGCCGAGGCAGCCGGTGATATATATAGCTGCCTCGGCTAAGCCAAATCGGGTCCATTCTGAGCTGAAGTCACTAATAAACTTAAGAGCTGAAGCACTCCGCATCTGCCTCTTCATGCAAACTTAACACTGGCAACGAGGATGGGATTCCCCTGAAGAGAAGGCAATGCGGAACAGAAGAAGAGAGAGATGGCTGTGCTGAACACCCCCCCAGCCCCATTCAGTCCGATGGCAGAAGACTGGGAGTCGTATGCAGATCGTTTCCAAATGTATCTGGAGGGAAACGATCTTGCCACCATTTCCGAGCAGCGGAAGAGGGCAGTTTTCCTTACGTACTGAGGTCCGACAGTTTTCAAGATGGCGAAGGCACTCACAGGAGCAGCAGATGTGAAGGTAATGGCTTGGCCTGATCTGGAAAGACTGTTAAGAGCCCTTTACACGCCACAAGTATCGTGCCTCATTAAGACACACGAGTTTTACCGTCGTGATCAGGGGAAAAACGAAAGCATAAATGACTTTGTGGCAAGTTTAAGAGACATTGGGGGTGCATGCGAATTCAACAGTTTAGAGGAGGCCATGCGCGATCGTTTCATTTTGGGCCTTAAAGACAAGGTGTTACAGAGCAAGTTGTTAATGAAACCTAAGATCACGCTGAACGAAGCAATAGAAGAAGCCTCTTCAGCAGAAGCTACCAAGTCCTCAGCAGCAGCCATGAGGAAGATGAACAGGGCCACGAGCCATTCTGATGGGGAAAAGTCCTCCACAAATCATTGTGAGGAACTAGATTCTGAGTCAGATTGCAGTGAGGTGGAGGAAGGAATTTACAGACTCAGAATGGAGCGGAAAAAGAAAGACCTGGGAAGAAAGAGGCAAGATTTCTACTGCAGAGGTTGTGGGGGAAGCCACCCCGCACTGAATGCAAGTTTCTAGACGCCATTTGCCTCCATTGTGAAAGAAGAGGACACCTAGCAAGAGTCTGCAAATCATCCAGAACTCCACCCAACAGAAGGAAGTTTGCTGCAACCAAAGACAACTGCAGAAGCCCAAACCATTGTAACCCATAGAGGTGCCTTCAAATGCAAAAGGTTGCAATTGGAGTAAGCATGGCACCAGGCATCTTCCAAAGCCTTATGGAAAGGATGCTCCAAGGGTTGCCAGGGGTGGTGCCCTATTTTGATGACGTTTTAATTTCTGCTGAAAATGACACTCAGTTACACGAGAGACTCAGAGAAGTCCTAACCAGATTCAAAAAAGCGGGGTTAAAAGTCAAAGAAGAAAAATGCACACTTAGAATGGATAAAGTGGAATTCTTGGGTTACATGATTGATCAACATGGCACCCACCCCACAGAGGCCAAGGTTCAAGCAATCAAAGAAGCCCCAGGCCAAAATGCAAAACAGATTTGCAAGCATTCTTGGGACTCATTAACTTCTATCATATGTTTCTACCTCAGAAGGCAACCATTGCAGAACCCCTAGATAGATTACTGGACAAAAAATCTGTATGGGTCTGGGGCAGAAAGGAACAAGCTGCATTTAACAATATTAAGAGACAAATCACGTCTGACTCTGTACTAATACAGTTCTCTGAAAATTTGCCTGTTCTGCTGACTTGTGATGCATCCCCTTTTGGAGTGTGGGGGGGTGTTGAGTCACATGCTTCCCAGCGGGAGGGAAGCTCCTATTGCATTTTACTCTTGCACTTTGACTAAAGCAGAGAGAAATTACAGCCAACTGGACAAGGAAGCTTTGGCAATTGTAGCAGCTGTCAAGAAATTCCATGAATACGTTTATGGCAGAAGATTCAACATTGTCACAGATCACAAACCTCTATTAGGCATTGTGGCAGGGGACAAACCAATGCCCACAATCCTGTCACCAAGAATGCTGAGATGGACTGAATTTCTTGCTGCTTATTCATACAAACTGAACCACAGACCTGGAAAAGACATTGGGCATGCAGATGCCCACTTCCTTCACACATTGCTGCCCACTTCCTTCACACATTGAGGACCCTGCCCCTGAGACTCACACCTTCTTTCTAGAAACTGTTGCCAAGCTTCCAGTACATGCTGCTGAAATTGCCAGAGAGACTGCCAAAGATACTTTATTGGCTCCTGTTATAGGCTGGATTAAGAAAGGTTGGCCACTTCAAGATCTACCTCAACTTGCCCAACCTTTTAAATCCAGGCAAACTGAATTATCTGTATTAAGAGGATGTATTTTGTGGGGTAACAGGGTGGTTATTCCTGCAAAACTACAGAAAGAGGTTTTGGAAATGTTACATGAGGGTCATCCGGGAATTGTCAGAATGAAGGGATTGGCCAGGAGTTATGTATGGTGGCCCGGTATTGACAAGATGATTGAAAACTGGGTTACATCCTGTCCCAACTGTCAGATAGTCAGGCCTGCCCCACCTCTCGCCCCCAAACAGGAATGGGAATGTCCTAGGGGCCCCTGGTCTAGGATTCACATTGATTTTGCTGGCCCTACCAGAGGGCACACTTTCCTTATTATAGTAGATGCATATTCCAAATGGCTAGATGTTATCCCTATGGCATCCACCACAGCTGAAGCTGTCATCAAACAGCTTAAGAAACTTTTTGTAACTCATGGGTTACCTGATGTGATTGTTTCTGACAATGGTCCTCAATTTATATCCAACCTTTTTGAATCATATCTAGCACAGCAGGATATCAGACATGCCCTGACAGCCCCTGGGCATCCTTGCTAATGGCCGGGCTGAATGCATGGTACGATTTACCAAGGAGAAACTCCAGCAATTGGGTCCAGAGGACATCACTGAGAAAGTTGAAAAACTACTCAGTGTCCAGCATATCACTCCCAACCTCTCAACTAATTTGTCCCCAGCTGAATTGTTGATGGGTAGGAAACTCAGATCTCCCCTTGACCGCCTTCATTCCACTTACACACCCAACGCACCACTAGATTCCACTAGCAAAATTCGCACATTCACTGTGGGTGATTCTGTTTATGCAAAAAACCTTATGGATGAACCATTATGGATTCCTGCGGAGATAACCCAAATTACAGGCCCCAGGTCTTACAGGGTTCAAACTGAGGATGGTGTCCTCTGGAGCAGGCACATTGATCAGTTAAGATCCAGACTACCTCAGGAGCATCGCCATTGCTCCTCTCTGGTTCCCATGCCTACTGCCTCTTCTAGGGGTGAAGGGGAGGATTATCAGCAAGCAAGAATCAATCCCATGTGTAATGAGCTAACACAACAGGAACCATCCCAAAACCTGTCACGGTGCCAACAACCATTCTTACAAATGGAAGATTGCATATCACTACCAGACTTAGGTGCTGACATTGGGTTGGAGATGGATTGGGAGGAGAGACCAGATTGTAGTAACCAAACAGGTTGTACCATTATTAGAAGTCCCAGTAAGGAAATGTCAACAGACACCTTTCCTCCCTCACAAGGTGAGAACCTTAAAACATCTGAACCATGTAGGTCTCAACGTACACGTAAGAGCCCCATCTATTTAAAAGAATACATTAGATAGATGGGGTTTGAGTATGGATTAAACCTAGTGGGGAGGGGTGTTATGTATGCAGAGTTTGAATTGATTGGTTGTTCTTGTAAAGTGTTTAAAAGCATTGGTTAAAAAGTGCGGGAAACCCTGCACTCTGATTGGCTGTCAGCCAAGGCAGCCGGCTATATATAGCTGCCTCAGCTAAGCCAAATCGGGTCCGTTCTGAGCTGAAGTCACTAATAAACTTAAGAGCTGAAGCACTCCGCATCTGCCTCTTCATGCAAACTTAACACTAACCTTCCTATCATGAATAGAACAAGAATGCTGAACGTAATCCACCAAGTTTCAGTTAGCTAGCTTGAGATATTGCTGCTTATTGCTTTTTACTGAAATGCTTTATAAATGGAATGCACTTAGAATCATGAGTACTACAGATGTGGTCTCCTGTCAGGGTCTTTGAACCTTGGCCTCTCCATTGGTCCCATTATTCTCAGTTTCACACCATGCTCCTGAGACTGCTGTCCTTCACACAACTAATCTTTGGGAAAATTGCTTTTGATGAGATTGAACACATTCCTTACTGGTGCCTGGCAGCTCAAATCAGATTCATTTTTCAAAGAAATGAAACTCTGGAAGGGATGTGGAATTGTATTTACAAAATGTGGGTATTATACTCATTAACTATCTGAACTTCATGTCAGGTATATAATGTAACTAATAGATTGAATAACCAGATTCCTAATAAAGAAAGGCTTATCAAACATTAGATTATTGAGACCCAGCAAATGTGCTAACTCCCAGTTTTATTCAGCTTTTCATTTTTTCCCAAACTTAAATCTGATCCATCCTATTTCTTTGTCATGTGTATTTTGTATACAAATTCATATTTCTTTGTCTATGTCCTGATATTTGGGTGCACATTCTCCAGGTCCCCTTTTTGCCCCCTGAAATCAACATGAGTATCAAGGTTACATTTCTTCTATCAAGTGAGGAACTTTTCCCCGGTGCACAGCACACTCCAATTTAAATCAAGGGATCAGCAGACTTCTTGTGTAGTTCTAACCATTCTGCTGCTTGCACTTCAGTGCTTTAATTTTGCTTCCCAGAACAGATTGCAACTGCATGATGAATGGCGAGCAGCAAATCTCGGGCCAGCAATGAGAGACAGTAAACCCTTCATTTTCAGATTACAGGAAGCAAAGATGAGATACCCCCAGTGGAAGCCTGTTTGAGTAGTGTTTATGGTTCAGCAAATGAAATATGTCTTTATAATATAGCAATAAAAACACTATTAACTGCAACGGTGGAGAAGCTGAGCAGGAATATATTGCACGGCCAACTTTATCATTGTAATTTTGATACGGAAGAATTCTTGTTGTAGGGACAGTTTCTGGGACTAGAGCAAATATATACAGGATTCTTTGAGAATGGCTTACTGCAGTTCTTACATAAGATCCAGCTGTCTACAATTACTGTAGGCTCGAATCCCACCAGGCTCAAGGTTGACTCAGCCTTCCATCCTCTCGGGGTAGGTAAATTGAGGACCCAAGATTGTTGGGGGCAATTAGCTGACCTTGTAAAAATGCCGCTTAGTAATAAGCAGGCATATACAATGGAATGAAGGCTATTGCTGAGCGCATTGGGTTGTGCTCTAAAAATTGTAAGCCGCTCTGAGTCTTCGGAGAAGGGCGGCATATAAATGTAATTAAAAAAAAAAAGAAGAAGATATTCTTTTCTGAACCATGAATATGTTTCAATTTACACTGTGTGTGTATGTGTTTCTCTGAGTGCATTGTGACATTAGCTTCGATGATGGATTGCATTTATCCACAGTAGTCAAATATATTAATTTCTTGCAGTCATTACTGGCTTTTCCTAATAGAAAATCTAACTGGCCACTGATCCCAATTTCTGTTTTTTAATCCTTTACAAATCAGGGCTTCTTGTGGGATGTGTGTCACAAAAGTCAAGAAGGCAGCTGTGACCATGTAATTGAACCCCTACCCTAATTTTATGTGTGTCACTGTGAAAAGAGAGTGGGGCTTTGATCACCCAGTAGCAGACACTGTCTTGACTTTTATGACCTTTTAGTGGAAGTCAATGAAAAAACTCTCCCTTTTCTTACACTCTAAATAGGATCACATTCCATTACTTGACTTCTCCTTCCTTGACTAGTAAACTATGTGTAACTTTATAAACATGCAACAAATAACATTTCACAACTCCTGAAGTGATGGGAAGACTCAGGCACTTCTAATGGCACTTGAAGGTTATTATAGTCCAAGGGTCTTCAAACTTGGCAAGTTTAAGACTTGTGGACTTCAACTCCCAGAATTCCTGAGCTAACATGACTAGAGGAAGAATTCTGGGAATTGAAGTCCACAAGTCTTAAAGTTGTCAAGTTTGAAGACCCCTGGTATAGTCCAATGAAGACTTACTTTTTCCACTTGTTATTGAAACAAGCCAGCCTTTTGGATTTTTCCTAAATTCTGTTGTTGGAAGGGTGCAAACCTGAAGGAAAGCCCAAATTCTTTCTGGTGAAATTGTTAAATTCTTAATGCTAAAATATGAAGAGGTTCAATTCAGTACATAGTTTAGTTTTTCATATTCTCCTGTCCTTTATAGCTGTATTACTTTCTCCTCATCTTTGCATCTCTGGATTTTGCCCCAGCCTGGCACCTGTTTCCCTCCTTAGCTCAGGGGTGGTGAATTATGGCCTGGAATGCACTACCTGGCTCTACATCCTCTAACCACACTCCTTTAACCTCAAACTATCCACTATTGACCTCACCCCATTCCTAAGAGGTCTGTAAGGGGCGTGCATAAGTGTGCAATCATTCCTACCATCCCTGTCCTATTATCCCCATTTATTTGTACCTATTTCCTGTTTTCTTACTCATGTTTATACTTATACCCATTATCTTGTAAGCAATTGACAAATAAGATAAAATAAAATAAAAGTTGGGTTCCTTCTCTTGCACACATCCTCCCCTTCATGTCAACATCCTTGGGAAGCTGGTGCCAGGTCCTAAAGCTAGCTTCAGAGGAATACAGGAGATCACTGTTTTCCAATCACTGTATTTCTTCATTGCCACTAACTCAGTCTTTTTGATGATGCAGCAACAACTGCAAATTTTTGTAGCTGGGCTTCTGGGATTTGTTCTCTGCTTGATACTTTTGTCCAAACAACTGGCCTGGCAATTTGAATTGATAATTCAGTTGAGTGCACAAACCACCTGATCCAGAAGAGGGCTTGCTTTCACCAAAGAAGAGACATCATACATAGGAACGTGTGGGAAAGGTGGGGGTGGGGGGTGGGGAGAAGGAGTATGTCTGTCTGTCTGCATCAGAAAGCAGATGTCTCTGAATTTAGAGACAGAAAAATCAATGAGAGACAGATTGTTGCATTTTGGATAAGTATTTTCTTTCAAACATTTTAAATGGAAGCTACCTAGAAGGATATGTTCTTTGACGCAGACATGTCCTGAAGCAGCTGGTACCATCTTGCAAGAGTCAATAATTTGTGGGGGATTGTTTGCAATTTTGCAAACTGCTTAGTAGAGATGAGCCTCAATGCCCACTGCACCAACCAACATGGATAGTAGAGTCAATCAGAATAGAGCTGGAAGGGACCTTGGAGATCTAGTTCAACCCATGCTCATGCAGGAGCCCCTATACCAGTGGTGGCTAACCTTTTTGGGCTCCTGTGCCAAAAATTGTGTTTGTGCTTGCACGCTTGCATGCGAGCACCCAGAAGGCAATACACTCTCCCATACCCATACGCATGCACGTGCAATCCCCACCCACCCCCGCTACCCCCTTACCTGCAAAGCACCTCACAGCTGATTTTTGGGTGGTTTGGGGCCTTCAGGAAGGCTTCTGCAGGCTTTTCAGGCCGAAAGCCAGGTCCATTTTGTCACTTCTGGGCCTAGTTTTCGGTCTGAAAAGCCTGCAGAAGCCTTCCTGAAGCCTCTGGGAGGCCGAAAAAGTCCTCAAACCATTCAAAAATCAGCTATGAGGTGTGCACATGTGCAGTGAGGTAAGTTTGCCTGCAGCTCGCGTGCTGGCACAAATGGATCTGCATGCCATCTGTGGCATGCATGCCATTGGTTTGCCATCACAGCCCTATACAATTTTGGACAAGCAGCTGTCTAGTTTCTTCTTAAAACCTCCAGTGATGAAAACTCCCCCTGCAACTTCTGAAGACAAGCTATTCCACTGGTTAATTGTTCTCACTGTCAGAAATTTCTCTTTAATTCTAGGTTGCTTCTCTCCTTGGTTAGTTTCCATCCATTGCTTCTTGTCTTGCCTTCTGTTACTTTTGGAAAATAAGTTCACATCTTCTTGTGGCAGCCCCCTAAATACTGGAATACTGCTATCATGTCACTCTAGTCCTTTTCTCTATACTAGCTATATCTAAAGTGGCATAAGGAAGTTATAGCAAAGCAATATTACATTAAAGGTTTTTCATTTCTGCAGGATTTAAAATGAAAATGAAAATTAAGATGCACCCTTGCCTCCCCCCACAAAAAAAATACATAGCTTATTTTTGAGAAGAAGAGTAAAAAGCACAAAACTTTTAATAATTTGATAGTCTTGTAAAAGCTTTCTATAGACATTAACTTTTAAGACTTTTAGCATTTATTTGCTCATAACAAGATTCAATTGATTATTGAACAGTTGAATGCACACAACGCATATTGATCTGTTCATGGGTAGTGGCTTTCTCTCAGCTGCCTGTAACATATTTTAAATAAGATTACTATACCACTTATGAAATTACAATGACCTGGAGCAGTGGCCAACAAAACCAGAAAATATTTTAGTTCATCGTAGGTTGTATCACTGCTATAAAATCCTTACTAATTATGTTTTAGTGTAGACAGACCTAAAGAATATACTGTATATGATCGAATGCTTCCACTTTTTGAATTCTGTCAAGTATACCTAAACATTTCTCACTCACATCTGCAAGAATTTCAACATCTTGATTATCATTTTAAGTTATTTTTGAAATCTGGACTAAATTACTTAGTGCATATGGCCCCAGGTTGCCAATCACCACTATATGTCAACCCTGGGTGGAAATCTCCCTACTGTATGACACCAGTTCAGAAACCTGAACAGATATATATATATATATATATATATATATATATATATATATATATATATATACATACACATACATATGTGTGTATGTATGTATGTATGTATGTATGTATGTATGTATGTATGATGTATCTGTTGTGGTTCACCGGCAGCAGGTGCAGACGGCAGAGATCTTTGATAGCAAGGACTTGGACGAGAGGCCTGCGTGTGATGTAGGGATGGGGCCAGGACTATCGGAGAGTGGGGTGCTGCCTTCAGAGCTTGTGGAGTCTGGCAGCAGTGAAACAGGGAGCCTGTGCCCAGTGCACGTGTGTGCAGGGCTGCTCAAAGGAAAGAGTGGGAGTAAGGCTGGAAGGTGATGGCCTCTTTCATAAAGGATAAAAACCAGCCCTCGGGGATGTGTTCTTTTCAGGAAGCAAAGAAGTTCTTTAGACTCAGAGTCCCTGTTGAAGCCCTGCTTACCCCAGTTTGTTTTTGAAACTTCTGTTGGTGGATATTTAATCAGTAATTAGTCTTCTGTTCTTGGAAGCCTTTTGCAACCTTGAAAGGGCTTGCTTTTGATATCGGACAATTAGGTTTAAATGTCTCTTGGCTGGGAATGCACTGAATTCCCAGCACCACATTAAAAAAGCTTTGCTTTTATACACAGTTTGTGTTTGTTTAATTTGAACAAGGCTTGTGTCAGACCAGTGTCGGACTTTTTCCCCCTTCACTAAACAAGGCATGGGCCAGCACATGATGCATCCAGCCCATGGGCCATGAGTTTGACAGACCTGATATAGGGTTAAGAAATCCTCTTCCACAAATCTGACCTCTTCTTCATTCAGCTACCAGAAATAAAGAATGGATAAGAACATTTGATGGACTGAAATATTGCTATATTACTGTAAAAAGTAGAATGGACCAGATTTTTATTGATCCCCACAACTTTAAATCCTGTTTTATACCCAAGTCAAAATGATTTAAGTTAAACCCTTCATGGAATAATTGTAATCTGATGCAGGTGAACAAAATAAAATGATACTGTTTATATCAATCTGAATTTTTCATGCAGCAAGAGATCTTAGCTGTTTCTGATGCTGCTATGTTGATACTGCAATTATCAAATCTGCGATATGAGATTGATTTATTTTTAAAAGCCAGTTTTATTGTGCTACCTTAAAAGTTTTGCTTAAATGAACACTCCTTAACTTAATGGTGGTTTAAAGCTCTGTTTTTAATAAGTAAAATAATATAATGTAATTTCACCTTTCTGTGCTTCTGACTGCTTTTTAGATTTTCTTTTGAAATCTGGCTTTTAATGTACTGCCCCCTGTGTCTTTCTGTCTCCTAATTTTTTTAAAAGTAAGAATTACCTTCGCTGTACAAAGTAGCAATTTGGAATTTTATAATGCAATTTTAGTTTTAGAGATGAAATGTACTGAGTGCACATGATTAATGCTAGATTTTAGATGTAAATGAATGCAGAAAGAATAAGGCAAGAGGAACAAGCACTTTATTTTATTCTACCCAAAGACAAATTTTAATGTCCCATTTTAATGGTCAGTTTAGTTTTCCAAGCTTGCATATCTCAGATAATCCAACTGTATACTTAATTTTATTTTTTAAAGATACACAGAAGGGATCATACTGGTATACATGATTAGTAGCATAAATTAGAAATCTAGAAAGTACATTGGAAAGGTAATTAATGAAAATATATGGCTTAGTACAGATATGTCATCAGATACTGAATGTATGTAGAAAAAGTACCTATGAAGAGATATACCAGGGCTGTCACTCGCGGCCCACAGGCCAGATGCATCATGCCCTCCCACCCACCCATCCCATTTTAGCAAAGGGAAAAAAAGTCTGTGATACATCACGTGATGACAATGTGATGCCGTGAGTTTGATACCCCTGAGATAGACATTCAGAGTATCTTATATAGGCTCAGAAATTGATCTATGAATTATATATATAATTGCATGAATTCATTTATAAACCTGTTTTATTCATTTGTAACAATTCTGGGATTGTTTAAAAATACTTAAATGTTCAAATCACATTTCTTTTCATATTCCTTTTTTACAGTTAACTTTTTTACAGTTAACTTTCTCTAATATATACAATTTTTATTCCTTATTTCTTGAGCAGAAAACTGCAAAATTCATGCAAATAAGCATTTTATAGAATAACTTATTCTAATTTGCAGGCATCTCCAGAAAGGGAGAATTAGTTAAAGTTAAATAATTTAATTAAAACTGAGTACTAAATAAATTCTTTTCCACCGTTGATATAACCAATGGTAATTTATTTATTTGATGAGGTGCTGCAGAAGCAGTCCCAGATATACATCATTTTTGGATTTGTGGACCGGTGGCTGTAGTACAAGTCTCACAAGATCATTTTAAAGAAGGCAATTAGGAGCAGATGCTGACAAAAAATAGCAATGTGAGCTTTCAGGAAAGACAATATATTCATGGAAAGAAAAATTTAAAGAGCAGCACAATTTCTCCCAGGCAAACAGGATAGACGGCTGTCTTTCAGCTTAGATGGATGCCTTATGAATAACCACAATCACTTTTCTGTCTGTCCATTTGAAGAAGCCCAGAGCAACTGATGAAAAATAAATACAGATAGACTATTAAATCTTTAAGTGCCATGAACATATCTAGGGAAGAAATTGACACACACTTAATTTCCATCATTGTGAAAGACAATTTGTCAGACCAAACTGGAAGAAGTTGTCTAGTACTGAATAAGGGACTTGCTAGTAGCTTCCTAGATAAATTATTTCTTATCCCCAAGGAAGAAATTTTCACACATTAAGCTAAATGAATATATAGACTCTTGTACTATTAGGAATATAGCTGATTAGGGTTCCAAATCACGGTCAATGGCACAGAGCTATGCCCATTCAAACAAATATGTCTAGATTATCTCTGAAAACATTTGACAAGATCCACAGACATTGTCACTATCAGAAATTCTCTATGGTGAGACACCAATTCATTTAATTACTTCCTTCCTTCCCTCTCCCTCCCTCCCTCCCTCCCTCTCCTTCCCCTCCTCTTTCTTTCTTCTTTCCTTCCTTCCTTTTTTTCTTTCTCTTCTTTCTTTTTTATGTTTCTGGCTTTTATATTTTTTTCATAACCTATAGAAAATCCCTTCCCTTTTTCTTTCTTCTGTCATTGTACTGCTTCATAGGGGCATTGAGGGCATTCACACCAACCCCCTTTAAAGTTGTTTTTCTTATTAGCTGCTGGCAGTTGAGTGAAGCATTGATCCCTACTATATATTAGAAATAGAAAATAGAAATGGAAAAAGAATGTTGTGATTCTTTTATAATGTTAATGAATTTATAATGGCATACATTGTTTAAGATGTTGATTATAATTTAAGCAACCAGTGAATAAGACAGCTGTTTGTTCACCATAAAAATAGTTGGTGATGCCCAAAGTTCTTCAGATGCTATGTGTTATGTATTTAGGTTTGAATGTTATTGGTTTATTTGAACTGTTCTTGTAAAATGTCAAATGGTATTGGTTTAAATAGTGCGGGAAGAAACCCTGCACTCCCATTGGCTGGCAACCACGGCTGCAGGCTATAAGAGGCAGCCGTAGCCAAGCCAACTCGGGTCCATTCGAGCTGTAGTCACTGAATAAACTCTTTGCTGGAACTCTTCGTGTTATGTATGTAGGTTTGAATGTTATTGGTTTATTTGAACTGTTCTTGTAAAATGTCAAATGGTATTGGTTTAAATAGTGCGGAAGAAACCCTGCACTCCCATTGGCTGGCAGCTACGGCTGCAGGCTATAAGAAGCAGCCGTAGCCAAGCCAGGACGGGTCCTATTCGAGCTGTAGTCACTAATAAACTCTTTGCTGGAACTCCTCGCTGACTCTTCATGCAAACTTAACACTGGCCTTGGGATTTCCTGAAGAGAAGACGATGCAACGAACAAGCAACTGAGCGAGATGGCTGCGCTGAACACCCCCCAGCACCGTTCGATCGGCGACGGAAGACTGGGAATCGTATGCGGATCGTTTCCACATGTTCCTGGAGGGGAACGATCTCGCCATCCCCGAGAGACGGAAGAGGCGGTCTTTCTCACGCACTGCGGTCCGCAGTCTTCAAAATGGCGAAGGCGTTGGAGCAGCAGAGCTGAAGGTAATGGAATGGCCCGATTTAGAGAAACTTTAAGAGCCCATTACGCACAAGTATCATGCCTCATTAAGAGACAGAATTTTACCGTCGGGATCAAGGGATAGCGAGATGTTAATGACTTCGTGGCAAGTTTAAGGGACATTGGGGTGCTTGTGACTTTACCAACTTAGAAGAGGCCATGCGTGATCGGTTTGTTTAGGCCTAAAAGATAAGGTCTTACAAAGCAAACTTTTAATGAAACCTAAGATCACGTTTAAAGAGGCCATTGAAGAAGCTGTTTCAGCGAAGCCACCAAGTCCTCAGCTGCGCCATGAAAAAGATTAACAAGGCCTCAAGCCAGGCCTCAAGCCATTCTGATGGGGAAAAATCCACAACAGCTCATTGCGAACAAATAGACTCTGATTCTGATGGCAGTGAGACAGAGGAGGGGATTTTAAACTCAGAATGGAGAAGAAAAGAAAAGACTCTGGGAAAAACAGGCAAGGATTCTATTGCAGAGGCTGTGGGGGCCACCCCGCACTGAATGCAAGTTCTTTGACTCCATTTGCCTCGTTGTGAGAAACGGGGTCACATAGCCAGAGTCTGCAAATCATCCAGAACTCCACCAGTTAGGAAGAAATTCCTGATAGAGACTTTAAGCCCAACAATTTCCTTGAAAAAATGGGGCGAAATTTAGAAGCAAATGGCAAGAATGAAACTCACCAAACAATCACTATTGGTCATTCTTCACCCTTAAATAGCAGAAAAGTACACGTGAAGGTGTTTATTGAAGGAAGGCCTTGCCAAATGGAAGTGGACTCAGGCCTTTATTTATCTATGGTGTCATGGGACACTATCCACAGACTCTTTCCCAAAATTCAGAAAAAGCATTTCCAGAAGCAAGCACTGACTCTCAAAGACTACCAAGGGAACAAGATTCCAGTAGTTGGAGCAAGAGATTTCAACGCGCAGTTTAAAGGCCACACCAAACGTTTGCCCCTGACCATCGTGGACAAGGATCGCCCAAGTTTGCTGGGACTTGAGTGGTTCAAGCCACTTGGCATCGAGGTGACTGGCATCCATCACGTGAGCAGTTCTGACTGGGAAGAGTCCTTGAAGTCTGAGTTTCCAGAGGTCTTCAGCAAGGACTGGGCAAGTATATGGGGACCCCTATTGCTTTCAGCCTAGACCCCAAGGTGCCCCCAATTCGTTTAAAGCCCAGGAGGTCCCATTTGCTTTAAAGGAAAAATTGATGCACAATTAGATAAGCTCATTGCTCAAGGGGTTTTAGAGCCTACTGACCACTCCAGATGGGAAACACCCATAGTCACACCAGTTAAGGCTGATGGGTCAGTGAGAATCTGTGGTGACTACAAGGGGACACTTAACCATGCGCTGCAGCAGAGCGATATCCTGTACCAGTTGTGCATCATCTGCTCCATTCCCTTGGCAGGGGTACAGTATTTGCTAAACTGGACTTAGCTCAGGCATATCAACAATTAACAGTTGATGATGCCACTGCAGAGGCACAAACAATTGTGACTCATAGAGGTGCCTTCAAATGTAAAAGACTACAATTTGGAGTAAGCGTGGCACCTGGCATTTTTCAAAGCCTTATGGAAAGAATGTTGCAAGGACTGCCAGGGTAGTGCCTTATTTTGATGATGTATTAATCTCTGCTGAAAATGACACTCAGCTTCAAGAAAGACTCAGAGAAGTCCTTACCAGATTCAGAAAAGCGGGTTTAAAAGTCAAGGAAGACAAATGTACACTCAAAACAGACAGAGTTGAGTTCCTGGGGTATATGATTGACAAGCATGGCATCCACCTACTGATGCCAAGGTTAAAGCAATCAAGGAAGCCCCTAAACCTCGATGCAAGGCAGATTTACAAGCCTTCCTTGGACTTATTAACTTTTACCACATGTTTCTACCTCACAAAGCATCTATTGCTGAGCCCTTACATCGCCTTCTTGATAAGAAAGCTGTTTGGATCTGGGGGCGGAAGGAACAGTCAGCATTTAACAGTATTAAGAGACTAATCACGTCTGATGCTGTGTTGATACAATTCTCTGAGAATTTGCCTGTTGTTCTGACTTGTGATGCATCCTCTTTTGGAGTGTGGGGGGGGGTTTGAGTCACAGACTTCCCAATGGAAGGGAAGCCCCAGTTGCATTTTACTCTCGCACTCTGTCCAAAGCAGAGAGGAATTATAGCCAATTGGACAAGGAGGCTTTAGCAGTTGTTGCAGCTGTTAAGAAATTTCATGAATATCTGTATGGCAGGTCATTCACCATTGTTACAGATCACAAACCTTTATTAGGCATTGTGGCAGGAGACAAACCTACACCTAATATCCTGTCACCAAGAATGCTGAGATGGACTGAATTTCTTGCAGCCTATTCATACAAACTGATTCACAGGCCTGGCAAGGACATTGGACATGCTGATGCACTGAGTCGTTGCCCACTACCTTGCCACAAGGAGGACTTTGAACTTGAAACTCACACCTTTTTCCTGGAGACCGTAGCTAAGCTTCCAGTCCATGCTGCTGAGATTGCCAGAGAAACTACCAAAGATGCTGTATTAGCACCTGTTATGGGCTGGATTAAGAAAGGTTGGCCTCTTCAAGATCTACCTCACCTTGCCCAACCTTTTAAGTCCAGGCAAACTGAATTATCTGTATTAAGAGGATGTATTTTGTGGGGTAACAGGGTGGTTATTCCTGCAAAACTGCAAAGGGAGGTTTTGGAAATGTTACATGAGGGTCATCCTGGGATTGTAAGGATGAAAGGTTTGGCCAGGAGTTATGTATGGTGGCCAGGTATTGACAAAATGGTTGAAAACTGGGTAGCATCTTGTCCCAATTGCCAGGTAGTCAGGCCTGCCCCACCTCACGCCCCCACACAGGAATGGGAATGTCCTAGGGGCCCATGGTCTAGAATCCACATTGATTTTGCAGGCCCTACAAGAGGGCACACTTTTCTAGTGATAGTAGATGCATACTCTAAATGGCTAGAGGTAATTCCCATGACATCCACTACAACTGAGGCTGTCATCAAGCAGCTCAGAAAATTGTTTGTCACCCATGGGCTACCAGATGTCCTTGTTTCTGACAATGGCCCTCAATTCACATCTAACATTTTTGAATCCTTTCTAGCTCAACAGGGCATCAGACATGCCCTCACTGCCCCTGGGCCCCTTCGCCAATGGCGGGCTGAACGCATGGTACGCTTCACCAAAGAGAAGCTTCAGCAGCTGGGTCCTGGGGACATCACTGAGAAGCTTGAAAACTTCTTAGTGTTCAACACATCACTCCTAGCCCATCAAATAACTTGTCCCCAGCAGAGTTGTTGATGGGCAGGAAACTTAGGTCTTCCCTTGACCGCCTTCATCCCACTTACCACCCACGCACCACTGGATTCCACTTCCAAAGTTCGTTCTTTTAGTGTGGGAGATTCTGTCTATGCTAGGAATCTTATAGGTGAACCTTGTGGATTCCTGCTGAAATAACTCACATCACGGGCCCTCGTTCTTACAGGGTACAAACAGAGGATGGCTCCTCTGGAGCAGGCACATTGACCAACTTAGATCCAGGTTCCCTCAGGAACATCGACCCTGTCTCTCTAGGTCCCTCACCTGATGTTCCTTCTAGGGGAAGGAGGGAACAGGAGGAAAATCAGCAAACAGGAATCAACCCCATGTGTAATGAGCCATTGCGACAGGAACCATCCCGAACCCTGTCACAAAGCCAAGATCCATCCTTAGAAGTGGAAGATTGCACATCACTACCTGACTTGGGTGCTGACATTGGAATGGAGATGGGTTGGGAGGAGAGACCAGATTCTAACAGTCTAACAGGGTCTCCTTCACAGGAAGTCCCAACAGGGAAATGTCAGCAGACACATTTCCTCTCACTGGGTGAGAACGTTAAAACTTCTGAACCACGAAGGTCTCAACGTATCGAAGAGCCCCACCTATTAAAGGAATACATTAGATAGGTTGGGGTTTGGTATGGACTGAACCTAGTGGGGAGGGGTGTTATGTAGGTTTGAATGTTATTGGTTTATTTGAACTGTTCTTGTAAAATGTCAAATGGTATTGGTTTAAATAGTGGGAAGAAACCCTGCACTCCTTATTGGCAGCAGCTACGGCTGCAGGCTATAAGAAGCAGCCAGACAGCCAATATTAACGGGCTCTATTAGTCACTTATAAACTCTTTGCTGGAACTCCTCGCGTCTGACTCTTCATGCAAACTTAACACATCACATCTGACTCTTCATGCAAACTTAACACTATGTTCTTTTTTTTTTTTTTTTTTTTTCTTTCTTTTTTCTTTTTCTTTCCTTCCTTCCTTCCTTCCTTCCTTCCTTCCTTCCTTCCTTCCTTCCTTCCTTCCTTTCCTTGCTTCTTTCCATCCTTCCTTCTTTTCCTTTCTTTTTTATAATTTCTTGGTGTAGAGGCAGCTTTTATTATTCTGATGGAGGCTTCCTGATCATATATTAAAACTCAGATTACTTGATTCCTCATTTTATGGAATGATGCCAGATTGGTTATTCTAAGTTTTCTTTTGTGAAGAGTTGGAGAGCAAATAAAACCTACAAGTGTCACTAGAGAATATTTGAAACTTTAGTCTGTTATGCTATTATATGAAACTAGAATTTCCTGATACATAACAAACAAGAGGTCTTATTTCATCTTTTAATGTTTATTCAGTGAAACATCTCACAAATTGTATGTTTTCATACAGCAAGGGCTGTCATTTGAAGAATTTAATTAAGAAATTATGGATCATTTTAATTGCCATTAAACTACCTTAACAATAGCTTTCATTTGAAGTGTCTTCCCCAAATACATACATTTTTACAATTTTTACAATAGGGTTACAATTTTTAATGTGGTCCCTCTATTTGTTGCTCCTAAAGGAACTTTATTACATTGCCTTAAGCATGTGAGGGCAGTATATTCATTAAAATATCTACATTGGAAAGGCAAAAATCATTCTTCATTTATATAGCTGGTAGCTTTGGCTTGTGGGTCTTACTTTAAAGTTCCATTTCAGAACATGGTGGTTCTCAGAACTCTCTCTCTCTCTCTCTCACTTACTCACTCCAAATATACAGTTCTAAATGCACGTACACATACACACACACACAGCCTGAGGATTGAGTAATACTCAGAACAAAAGTAAATCTCAGTGTGGTTTTGCCAAAATAAGCAGTGCAATTAGACTAATAGCCTGTCACAATTGTTTTTCACAGCACAAGACTGCTGTGATGATAGGAAATGTTGTTATATATTTGAATATATTTAAACTATTCATAAATTACTTGCTTGGAACAATTTTGCATCCCCTTTTTTGGCAAGTGTTTTAAATATCAGGATTCATGTGTGATTTTGACAAACTGCAAGAGCAGTGCAGATTCACTTATGAGACCCCCAAAAGTTTTGGAACAAACTCCCATTTCAATTCTAGGGCAAATCTATTAAACTTTCAAAGAATAAAGACTTTGCTGCTTGAAGTTTTCAGATGATAAGCTACTGTATTCATTCTGGATTTTGAATAAGTAAATATGTATGATATATTAGGAAAGATGATAATTTTTTTATAATTATCCAAAATTAAAGGACTGCTTTAAGGACTGGTTTTTGAGATTTTGTTTGCTGCTAGGGTCATTTTTGTTGGGAAGGTTACTAGATTATTATGTATAATAATCATGTGAAATGACCTGAAAGGGAATTTTATCTATCAGATTCAGACTAGCATTTTAGAATTGTTGATTTAAGCCCATGATGGTGAACCTATGGCATGCGTGCCGGAAGTGGAACGCTGAGCCATCTTTGCTGGCAAGCAAGCCGTCGCCCTGGATCAGATCCACTGAGCATGTGCGTGCACCTCCTACAGCCAGCTGATTATCGGGTATCTGCCACACATGCATGAGGGATGTAGGAGACACACGTGTATGCACAGTGGCGCGTGGTGCGGGGGAGGTTTTGCACACATGTGCAGAGGTATGCAGTGAACATGGGGGTGGCATATGCAGGGGGCAGGGGGGTCGTGCATGCATTACATTATGGGTGCAGACCCACGCACACATGCGTACTTTCGGCATGCAATGATGAAAAAGTTAGCCATCACTGATTTAAGCAATTAGTATAAAATATACATAGAGGACTTTTTTCTCATTGAAAATATTTGTCTTTTTTAATCTGTGGCTCCCTATATTGACTGTGAATTTGAACACATGTGAAGAAAACAATGTATTAACTCAGTAAGTTCTATTCAACACATTTAATATAACCAGGAAAACATCTATTTGTGGCTACATAATACATTGTGGGTATTTCATGAGTAATTCCATGCAATCAGCTGAAGTAATTTTGATTCAGTGGATAAGTTTTGGAAAGTCATTTTAAAATAGTCACTATTGTATAGAAGATTATTAATATTTTTCTAAACAAGGGGTACATACAGTAGAGGAGTATAGGCAATAATAAATCATATTTGTATTGTGTTGGTTTGCAGACATGAGAGGATATTATCCCTGAAACTGATATTTCTTCTGTATTACAAGGGCTTGAATATTTTTTATTGCTTCATTTAGTTTAAAAGCTGAAATAGAGGCTATTTGTAATAAAACTGGTAAACACAGTGCAGTTTAAAGTATAACTTACCTGAATGACTATAACATCTGAAGTGAGATTACTCTTATGGTTTCTGATGCTGAAACAAAATGTATGTATGTATGTATATATGTATGTATCCTGAAATAATATGACTTCAAAAAGATTTTCAAAATATGGTAAGTTTGAACATTTTTATTAGACATTTTGACTGAGGAAGAAAAATGGAGAAACTACAAATGCTATGCAGGCATTCAATGAAGCTCGAAGAATAACAGAATTTGTATCCTGGTTTTATATAAGCCACAATCTAATTCTGATTTTGTACATATTAATTCATTGTCTTTCAACGTGGCTATTAGGTATTAGGTACTCCATCTTTATAAGCAACTAGAAAATGATTGTTCTCCTATGTTTTTACCCTTCATGTTGAGAAGCCAATTTGCTGGCCAAACATTGCAGCATAGGGTTTTCTAGGTTAGAGGATCTTAAACACTTCTGCTAGATGACTAATTGAAGAAGAAAAAAAATAGTGGAGGTTGTAAATTAATCCTTTTCTGTGCTTTTCACTGCCATGGAGTAGGGATGGTTTTTTGCAGTAAATTTATATCCAGTCAGTCTCTATTGAAAAAGAGTTCTGAAAGGAACCAGCTGGTTCATTAAAAGGAAAAAAGCAGAAGTCAGCAATATCTTCATACAACTTAGGGGTATCATGTACAAACTTGGATGTGCACAATATGGCCAAAAATAGAAGATCTTTAGTGCTCCACAGCACTCTAAGACAAATTAAATAAAAAATAATTTAGTTCGCTTGTTTTCTTCCTAGTATGAGTATTTTTTAAAAATTGTATTTCATTCCTTTGTTTATTTTCATGGGTTTTTAAATACTGAATCATAATGCAGACCAGATTTCTAAGGGGGAAAACATTCTTCCTGTTTTGTATCCCAGTAATTTTTATTAATGTAGTCATTAATATAGCTTTACCTGAAAATGCAGCTCATTAATTAAATAAATGCCTTATCATATTTATGCTATTTGTGATGTCATATTTATAATACTACCAAATAAATATTGCAGGAAAGTAATAATTATTGATTTCATTTTTAGTGATTTTCATCTCCTTTCAATCTGCAATGTATAATTAAAAGCAATACAGTATATAATTAAAGACAAATATAGAACTCATACAAATCAGAATAGCGATAGGTTTCTAGGATATTTATAGAGATAAAAGACTTTTTTCCCAAGTGAAGCATCTGGTCTTTGTTTTCCCAAATGTAAAAATAAGGTGTTAAATTGTAGATCGCCCAGTGCCTCTCTATGAGGAAAACAGGTGGTTAAGAAGTTTGATCTATAAATGAACGTATTAACACATGTTGTATGTTAACCAACTGATTATATAATTGCTCAATATGCCAGTTTATAATGCATATTTTCCCCACAATATGTCTTTGGGCTATTTCTACATATTAAAAGATTCAGGGAGTTCTTGTTATGGACAAAAGGGGAACCATGATAACCCAAGTATGAACTAAAAGTGTGAGAAAAGTGGGATGTAATTTTCTAGTTGGAAGTTGATAAGGTTGAAAGTAAGCAGTAAGTCTCTAAGCAAGGAGATAATGACCATACCATAGTAAGCCATGTTGGTGGAAAACAGATGTTGCAAAATAACTGTCTGGAAAAAAAGTTGGCCAAGTAATGTGATGTTGATTGTTTAGAATTTGTTCATCTTGATAAGCATTATGTCTTTTCTATTACTTTTGCTAGTGTCTGATCAGCACAGAGAAGGGTTGATGAATATGAATGTGCATGCATATGCAGTATATTGTTGGTGCAAAAAAACCCCAATATTTATTCTGATACTTTGTTACAGCATTTTTTAAATCATTGTTCCAACAGACCAGCCTGGACTGACCAAGGAGGGGTGGGGTTTTATCGTTTTTAAGTTTTAATTGGGTTTTAATTTTTATTGGGCTTAATTTAATTGGTTTAATTGTATTTTAATATTTGTATTCTTACTTTTTATTGTAAGCCGCCCTGAGTCCTCAGGGAGTGAGGGTGGCCTATAAGTCCAATAAAATAAATAAATAAATTATAAAGGTACAGGTAAAGGTTTCCCCTTTCCAGTGATGTTCGATTCTAGAGGGCAGTGCTCATCTCCATTTCTTAGCATAGGAAATCAGCATGACCAAGCACACAGAACAGTGTTACCTTCCCACTGAAATATATATTTTTCTATTCACATTTGCATGTTTTAACAAATGGTTATGACCAGGTGGTCAAGGGAAGGCAGGCTTCTAGAGACTTCTTTATTTATTTCAACAAATGGTCCAGCAAATGGCCCTCCAATGAGTGGTAAGTCTCAGTCCCCCAAACAACAACCCATATAGTACAAATAAAATCCCCTGCAAGGTCCAGGGTTCCAAGTCCAGTACACAAGGCAGAGTCCAGATACAAGACAGTCTTCAAGGCAAAGAAAAGGTCTCAGGCAAGAAGCAGTTCCAAGGGCACAGTGAAGCAAAGGCCAAAAGCAGTCCACAAAACAAGGGCAAGGGCAAGACAAAGGGTGAAGAACAATCTTTGAAGCGAGGCAAAGCAAACAGCAACAGACACAAGTAAAAGCTCAGAGGGTGCAAGCCAAAGCAAACAATTGTTCCCGGCAAAGACTAATACCCCACAGCTTATCCTTACGTCACTCCACTCTAGGTGTTCCTTGTGGGGTGACCTTCTCGCAAGTAGCCTTGCAGCCCTTCTCTGGGCTTGCCTACGCTTCACTCTCCTTGCCCTTGGATCTAGTGGAGTAGGAGCTATTCCTCATCAGAGGAGATTTGCTGACTATCAGCACACTGCCTGTGAGCATCTGATTGTCCCCTCTGTCTGTGCAGGCAGGCAGCTTTCCATCTGGTCGACCACCTCCTTCAATGCCTGAGAGCCTGGGACAGCATTGTCCTCAGCCCCTGGTATCTTCAAACATGTCAAGGGAAATATGCCATCTCCCTTGGATGGTCCCAGTTCCAACTCCTTCTTCTCCTCCAAACTGGGCTTCAATAGAGCCATGACAGGTGTACAGGAGTTGGAATAAGAATGGGTGCTCACCCTATCATTTGGTAATTGGATCTCAAACCTGGGCTGTCAGCTTTCCAGCTGACAAGCTCAGCATCTTTAACCACTGAGCCACCGTCTCCTCTTTAATCATTATATCTATGTTGAAAATGTGTGAGTCTACTCCTCATCAGAGTTTCCATTTATTGACCAGATCTGTACACCAAGAAATCTCAGCCACACCTACCTACTCTTTTGGTTGGTTTAAAAAAAGGAAAATGGGAAGCATAAATGCCTCAATACAAGAATGTGAGCATAAGCAAAGTTCCATTTTTAAAAAAATACCCTTTATGTTCTGAAACAATGTCAAGGTATAATGAGGGGATCTTGGAGAACATATAAAAAGTTTGAATACTGACAAGTTGGTCTTTAAACTGCAGGAATTGAGGAGTTTTCCTGTTAAAAGTGCAGTTTCGTTCACTCAGAAAAAATATGAATGTGGTTTGGAGTTGCTTATAAAATGATCATTTTTACTGGAGACCACATGTACATAACATAAGTTTTAATTTCTGTCTGTTACCTACTTTCAACCTGCTACCTGTTTTCTTGAACAATATTGTTTGTGAACTACGAATCTCACACATTAGTAGATTGTACTAGTTCAGCAGCTACAGCTAAAGCAGAATTTTGCAACTGACTGAATGAAGAACCTGGCTGACTGGACATTATACCCTTGAAGCAACTACACAAGCTGGCAATTATCTACTAAGCTAGGTTTAAAGCTTTGTGTCTGACACAAAAGTTCCTAAAATTGGGACCTTAATATCTGAAAGACTGTCTTTATACTACAAATCTGGTTGATCATTAAGATCAGTAAAATAGGTTTTGTAGTGACATGTCAATTTGTGATCATCTGTTGTGTTTTATTTCTTATAGAGTTGCCTACATTCAGTACAGTCTTCCTCATGAAATCTGAAAAAGACTTACTATTAAATCTTTTAAATACCTGTGGAAAATCTATATCTTTGTTCTGGCTTCTAAAATACATAAGTAATGATATGGAAGAACAGTTATTTCCTTTCATCTCTTCCTTTTAAATGAATATAATATAAAAACCATTTTAGTTTATTGCATGCTACTTTATATTTTAATCATTTATTTTTATCTTATTGCAAACCAGTTTAAAATATGTCTGTATGGGAATTGATACAGAAAAAAAGACTAAATAAATAAATAGCAGCAAACCATTCAAGCAAAATGTCTAAATGAAGCATTATAATTGAGAAGAAAGATGTGTCCTAAATTAAAGATTCCAAAGTTATTTTTTTCTTCATTTAAGAGATTTCCTTAGTGGGATTTTGCCATTACTCTATGTAGCAAATGAGGTTTTGTGATTACAGGTCTCTAAACAGTAAATCAAAATGATTTGTTTCAAAATACTAATTTCTTGATTTTACATGCTTTATGTGCATAAAATGTAATTGGCAGTTTAGCCTCATACCAGGTAACGCTCCTTCTGTAAGAACATGTATTTCACTGTCCTAAAATACTTCAAGCCCATCATTGTTAAACTGTTCTTGTTAAGTTTGCATAGAGATACAGATGCAGAGTGCTTCAGCTCTTAGTTTTATTGTGACTTCAGCTCAGAACAGACCCGATTTGGCTTAGCCGAGGCAGCTATATATAGCCGGCTGCCTTGGCTGACAGCCAATCAGAGTGCAGGGTTTTCCTGCACCTTTTAACCAATGATTTCAAACACTTTACAAGAACAACCAATCAATTCAAACTCTGCATACATAACACCCCTCCCCACTAGGTTTAGTCCATACTCAAACCCCATCTATCTAATGTATTCTTTTAAATAGGTGGGGCTCTTACGTGTACGTTGAGGCCTGTGTGGTTCAGGTGTTTTAGGGTTCTCACATTGTGAGGGAGGAAATGTGCCTGTTAACATCTCCTTACTTGGACTTCTAGTAATGGTAGAACCTGTTTGGTTACTACAACCTGGTCTCTCCTCCCAATCCATCTCCAACCCAATGTCAGCACCTAAGTCTGGTAGTGATGTGCAATCTTCCATTTGTAAGAATGGTTGTTGGCACCGTGACAGGTTTTGGGATGGTTCCTGTCATGTTAGCTCATTACACATGGGATTGATTCTTGCTTGCTGATAATCCTCCCCTTCCCCCCTAGAAGAGGCAGTAGGCATGGGAACCAGAGAGGAGCAAAAGCGATGCTCCTGAGGTAGTCTGGATCTTAACTGATCAATGTGCCTGCTCCAGAGGACACCATCCTCAGTTTGAACCCTGTAAGACCTGGGGCCTGTAATTTGGGTTATCTCCGCAGGAATCCATAATGGTTCACCCATAAGGTTTTTTGCATAAACAGAATCACCCATAGTGAATGTGCAAATTTTGCTAGTGGAATCTAGTGGTGCGTTGGGTGCGTAAGTGGGATGAAGGCGGTCAAGGGGAGATCTGAGTTTCCTACCCATCAACAATTCAGCTGGGGACAAATTAGTTGAGGGATTGGGAGTGATATGCTGAACACTGAGAAGTTTTTCAACTCTCTCAGTGATATCCCCTGGACCCAATTGCTGAAGTTTTTCCTTGGTAAATCATACCATGCGTTCAGCCCAGCTGCTAGCCGAAGGATGCCCAGGGGCTGTTAGGGCATGTCTGATACCCTGCTGTGCTAAATATGATTCAAAAATGTTGAATGTAAATTGAGGACCATTGTCAGAAACAAGCACATCAGGTAACCCATGAGTTACAAAAAGTTTCTTAAGCTGTTTGATGACAGCTTCAGCTGTGGTGGATGCCATAGGGATAACCTCTAGCCATTTGGAGTATGCATCTACTATAATAAGGAAGGTGTGCACTCTGGTAGGGCCAGCCAAATCAATATGAATCCTGGACCATGGGCCCCTAGGACATTCCCATTCCTGTTTGGGGGTGAGAGGTGGGGCAGGCCTGACTTCCTGACAGTTGGGACAGGATGCAACCCAGTTTTCAACCATTTTGTCAATACCTGGCCACCATACATAACTCCTGGCCAATCCCTTCATTCTGACAATTCCCGGATGACCCTCATGTAACATTTCCAAAACCTCTTTCTGTAGTTTGGCAGGAATAACCACTCTGTTACCCCACAAAATACATCCTCTTAATACAGATAACTCAGTTTGTCTGGACTTAAAAGGTTGGGAAGGTTGAGGTAGATCTTGTAGTGGCCAACCTTTTTTGATCCAGCCTATAATAGGAGCCAATAAAGTGTCTTTGGCAGTTTCTCTGGCAATCTCAGCAGCATGGACTGGAAGCTTGGCAACAGTTTCTAGAAAGAAGGTGTAAGTCTCAGGAGCAGGGTCCTCAGTGTGTGAAAGAAATGGGCAGCGACTCAAAGCATCTGCATGCCCAATGTCTTTTCCAGGTCTGTGGATGAGTTTGTACGAATAAGCAGCAAGAAATTCAGTCCATCTCAGCATTCTTGGTGACAGGATCGTGGGCGTTGGTTTGTCCCCTGCCACAATGCCTAAAAGAGGTTTGTGATCTGTGACAATGGTGAATCTTCTGCCATAAATGTATTCATGGAATTTCTTGACAGCTGCCACAATTGCCAAAGCTTCCTTGTCCAGTTGGCTGTAGTTTCTCTCTGCTTTAGTCAAAGTGCGAGAGTAAAATGCAATAGGGGCTTCCCTTCCACTGGGAAGCATGTGGCTCAAAACCACCACCCCACTCCAAAAGTGGATGCATCACAAGTCAGTACAACAGGCAAATTCTCAGAGAACTGTATCAGTACAAAATCAGAAGTGATTTGTCTCTTAATATTGTTAAATGCAGCTTGTTCTTTTCTGCCCCCGACCCATGCAGATTTTTTGTCTAATAATCTGTGCAGTGGTTCTGCAATGGTTGCCTTCTGAGGTAGGAACATGTGATAAAAGTTAATGAGTCCAAGGAAGGCTTGCAAATCTGTTTTACATTTTGGTCTAGGGGCTTCTTTGATTGCCTGAACCTTGGCATCTGTGGGGTGGATACCATGCTTGTCAATCATATAGCCCAAGAACTCAACCTTGTCAGTTCTAAGAGTGCATTTTTCTTCCTTGACTTTTAACCCCGCTTTTTTGAATCTGGTTAAGACTTCTCTGAGTTTCTCATGTAACTGAGTGTCATTTTCAGCAGAGATTAAAACGTCATCAAAGTAAGGCACCACCCCTGGCAACCCTTGGAACATCCTTTCCATAAGGCTTTGGAAAATGCCTGGTGCCACACTTACTCCAAATTGCAACCTTTTACATTTGAAGGCATCTCTATGGGTTACGATGTTTTGGGCTTCTGCATTTGCATCATCAACTGTTAACTGTTGATATGCCTGGGCCAGGTCCAATTTGGCGAAGACTGTGCCCCTGCCAAGAGAATGTAATAAATGATGCACCACTGGAACTGGATATGCTCTGTTGTAGCGCATGGTTCAATGTCCCCTTGTAATCTCCGCAGATTCTTACAGACCCATCAGCCTTGAATGGTGTGACTATGGGTGCCTCCCACCTGGAGTGGTCAGTGGGCTCTAGTACCCCTTGAGCTATTAGTTTATCTAATTGTGCATCAATTTTTTCCTTTAATGCAAATGGAACCCTTCTGGGTTTTAACCAGATTGGTTGTACCTTGGGATCTACGTTAAAAGTGATAGGGGTTCCCAAGTACTTGCCTAATCCGTCGCTGAAGACCTCTGGAAATTCAGACTTCAAGGCCTCTTCCCACTCAGTGTTGCTCACGTGATTGATGCCAGTCACCTCGATGCCCAGCGGGTTGAACCATTCAGGTCCCAGCAGACTTGGGCGATCCTTGTCAACGATGGTCAGGGGTAGGCGCTTGGTGTGGCCCTTGAACTTTAAGTTGAATTCTCTTGTTCCAACTACTGGAATCTTGTTCCCTTGGTAGTCTTTAAGAGTCAATGCCTGCTTCTTGAAGTGAGTCTTCTGAATATCTGGTAACAGTCTTTGAATAGTGTCCCATGACACCATAGATAGGTATGAGCCTGAGTCCACTTCCATTTGGCAAGGCCTTCCTTCAATAAGTACCTTGACATGCACTTTTCTGTTTTTTAAGAGAGATGAGTGACCAATAGTTACTGTCTGATGAGTTTCATTCTTCCCATTTGCTTCTGTGCTGCCCCATTTTCTCACTGAGGTTGTTTGGCTTGAATTTTTTGTCTTTGGTTGCAGCAAACTTCCTTCTGTTTGGTAGAGTTCTGGATGATTTGCAGACTCTTGCTAGGTGCCCTCTTTTTTCACGAGGCAAATGGTGTCTAGAAACTTGCATTCAGTGCGGGGGTGGCTTCCCCCCCAACCTCTGCAATGGCTCATGGCCCTGTTCATCTTCCTCATGGCTGCTGCTGAGGACTTGGTAGCTTCTGCTGAAGATGCTTCTTCTATGGCTTCTTTCAGCATGATCTTAGGTTTCATGAACAATTTGCTCTGCAAGACCTTGTCTTTAAGGCCCAACACAAAACGATCGCGCATGGCCTCCTCTAAACTGCTGAATTCGCACGCACCCCCAATGTCTCTTAAGCTTGCCAGGAATTCATTTACGCTTTCGTCCTCTCTCTGATCGCAGCGATAAAACTCATGTCTTCTAATGAGGCACGATACTTGGGGTGTGTAGTGTACCCTTAAAAGTCTCTCCAAATCAGGCCAGGCCATTACCTTAACATCTGCTGCCAGCTAATGCCTTCGCCATCTTGAAAACTGCTGGACCGCAATACATGAGAAAGACCGCCCTCTTACGTTGCTCGGAAATGGCCGGCAGATCATTTCCTTCCAAGTACATCTGAAACCAATCTGCATACGACTCCCAGTCTTTGCTCTTCAGGTCCAACAGGGCTGGGGGGGGTGTTCAGTGTAGCCAGTTCGCTCTTCTTCAGTTCCGTGTTGTCTTCTCTTCAGGGGAATCCCACCTTCGTCGCCAGTGTTAAGTTTGCATAGAGATACAGATGTGGAGTGCTTCAGCTCTTAGTTTTATTGTGACTTCAGCTCAGAACAGACCCGATTTGGCTTAGCGAGGCAGCTATATATAGCGGCTGCCTCGGCTGACAGCCATTCAGAGTGCAGGGTTTTCCCACACTTTTTAACCAATGATTTCAAACACTTTACAAGAACAACCAACCAATTCAAACTCTGCATACATAACAGTTCTCTAGAAGCATATGTAATGGATTAAGATTCCCGTCTGATTTATCAAAGCCATATGGAACAAAGAAGCATTGTAAGGCATCTATGAGAAGCAGATGGACAGGAAAAGTCGCTCTTCCATTTTTTAATGGAATATTTTCCATGTGTCGTTTCTGCTACTCTCCCATTAAAAATGGGATTGCCAAATTTCTACACAATCAGGTGTAGAAACCTTAACCTCTTTTCCTCTGACCACTCTTAGTAAAGCAGGTTTAAAATTGCTGCACCATTAATGAATAAGATACAATGTGTTCATACTGCTGATCAGGTGAGGATGAAATAATGGTTCAAAGGCTTTTGCTGATACATGCTAGGCTGATATCTTTCTTGATATACTTGAGATTCCATAAAGCTTTTTTCCCAGGAGTCCTTCAGCCAAAGGGGAAAAATACCTTCACACAACCCCCCAATCAAATAGATGCTTAAAACAAGCATTTTAAATTAATATACACAGTTCCCATGTTAAAGGTTCCTGCAAGTGGTAAATTTGCAAGAGCCTTTAACATAAACCTTTTTAAACATGCCATGCTCTGAATTTGGAGTTTTGTATTAAAGACCTCATTTTAGACATGATATCCCCATTCAAAACACTCATCTTGCCAATTTATTGTTCAAGAGTTACCTTATTATATGTATTGTTTTGCTCCTGCAGAGACTTGAAATTCAAATTGCATTATTCTCAACTCAGCAACATCTGAGCTGATCCGATGCCTATAGCAATGACAAAAGAAGAACATGTCAAATGACTGCATTACATGGCAGGCTATTGTGTGTGTTTGTCTATCTGATCATGATGTTGGAGAAGAAAACTCCTTCAGGTAAACAGTTGCCTCATCCCAATAAATTCTTTACTTTGCATAAATACTGCTGAACAAATGGTAAGTGCCAACAATATGATTAAAATAATACATTTTCTAGCTTCAGGGCATTTCCACATGAGACTGAGGGTTATTTTCAGCTGCTGTAACACAGAATAAATGACAACTCCACAATATAATAGAGAATCATTTCCCATATACTGCACTCCCCTTCCCTCCACCCCAATTCTCTCTAGACATTGCATTCCTAATGGTGGTTAAACTTACATCCTTGTTCTGACCAAGGCTTCCTGATACACCAACAAACACACATTAAATCCAAAACCCTTTTATTTTAGTTCCACAGCTGTGAATTATCATCACTCACAGCTAGTAATGAATCTCAATCAGTTATAAATAGTCCCATGGAAGTCTGCCAAAGTTCTCAGGAGAAGTCTGATAAGAACACACTTTTATCTTACTTGAAGGCCAATGGACTAAAGTACAATTAATCTTTCAAAACCAAATGGAGCATAAATTCACCATGGAGCTTTCAGGTTCCAAAAAGACCAGAGTGAACAATGTTGCTTCCTGCAAAGGTTCCTGTCCCTTTGCACTTCCTTTATATCTTATGGGAGGGGCAATCACCTCCAAGCCTTACTCCCAAGTCACCTTCTGGCAGCTCTGCACACACACACATTGGGAACAGGCTCCCCTTGTTCCTCTGCCTCACTGCTGTCAGATTCTGGAGCTTCTGGAATCAGCACATAACTCCAAGATGGCTCTGGCCCCGTCTCTGTATCGGTTGCAGGACCATCGTCTGAGTCCTCCCCAGACTCCTGGACTTGCCCATGTTCTTCCCCCCTGTCCGATTCTGCTGCTGTCTCTGCAGGCTGCCAGTGGACCACAACAATCTTCCCCAACCATATTCTTATTAATGGTAAGGGAATTTGTGGGAACTGAGTAATTTGAGGATAGCACCTTCAGGAAACTACATGTTTTAGGAAATTTAAATTTACTATTTTTTTATTTTATTTTTGGCATTTAATATGTTACATCCTCATTTAATCTATATATTTTATTGTGGCCTTTTCACTTCTAGTATATTGACCAAAGCCTGCAACAAAAGAGAAGAATGCGTCCATTTCATTCCAAATTGATCTGTTTGAGTATGTATATATGTATTTATTCAAATTTTTATAGTAGCCTATCTCACAAAATGATTCTTGTTTGCATAATTAGCCTCATGGGATCCAAAGAACAATACATTTGTGTCTAGTCTCATGTCCAAAGTCAAATGATGTTATACATTGAATAAGGAATAGCAAAGATATTTTTGTTAGGATAAATCACAATGCAACTATTGTCACCTTGGCCTCTATGATAATCATATGTGGGATCATCCTCCTTTTCAATGCCAAGTACTGCAAGTATTACCAGTACTAGTTGGAGATCTTCATGCTTATTCCTGTGTTAAGTTTTCTTTATTATTATTGACTAGTTTTATAAAAGCCCTCTTTAATTTAGCAAACAGATCATGTGAAATGTTATTAACACTTTATAGACTTTGGTAAGATCACACTTGGAACCAGTTTTGGTTGCCACAATATAAAAAGTTGTTGAGACTCTAGAAGAGTGTAAGAAGAGCAACAAAAATGGCTAGGGGACTGGAGGCTAAAACCACGAAGAACAATTGCAGGAATTGGGTATGTCTAGTTTAATGAAAAGAAGGACTGGGCTGTCACAAAGAAAGGGAGTCAACCTATTTTCCAAAGCACCTGAAGGCAGGACAAGAAGCAATGGATAGAAACTAATCAAGCGAAAACCAACCTAGAACTAAGAAAAATTTAACAGAACAATTAATCATTGTTAGAACAATTAGTCATTGGAATGGCTTGCCTTCAGAACTTGTGGTGCTCCAACACTGGAGGTTTTAGGAAGAAATTGGACAATCATTTATCTGAAATGGTATAGGTTCTCTTGCTTCAACATGGGGTGGACAAGAAGATCTCCAAGACCTCTTCTGACTCTGTTATTCTCTGTTATCAATAGAATAGGCAATGGTAATGCCTTGTACTTTATCAGTTTAATAATATGCTCTACATTTTAAAAATATGTATTTTAGGACAGCTTATTTATTTTCTAGATTTATTTACTGCCTTTCCTTCAGGAAACCACATACCATTTCACTCCTCCAATTTTTCCCCACTTCAACCCTGTGGCTTCTTCAAAGGACAGCATCTCATCCAGAGAGATCCACTGTGTTTCCCTTGCTAAGGGAGGAATTAAATCAGGAGCTCCCCAATTCTAGTTCAACATCATAAGCATTTCAAACTTGCTCTCTTTGACTATAGGATGTCAATTCACATCTATGTTTTATCCAGGATGGAAATGCTCTATCCACTTAAATGCAAGAAAAGAGTCGGGATGTGTCAGGTATCGAGGGAATCTAAAGCAAATTCTCTCTACTACTCCTAACAGCAAGAATTATTATTATGAACTCTGATTTCTTTTAAAAATGGTGAAGCTTGACATGCATCATTTCATCTCCACCAATGTCTTTCTTTCAAAGTAATGTGTAAAATAGACAGGAACAAGTTTTTACGCTGTTTATTTTCATTAATGTGAAATTATTTTACAGTTGATCACGTGAAAACAAAGGTGCTAAAGCATAATAATCTTTGCTTCTGGGTCTTTCCTTGCGTTAGTCATTTGACAAGGAGAGAGAATAATATAAAACATTTCTCCTGCTGAGTTGTAAATCTATTTTGTTCAAGCCTGGGGTGAATATTCCCCTTCTCATTTCTAATCTCCAGACACTTGAGCTAGGAGCATATCAAAGCTGAGATTTCCAAATTAGTGCCAATTTAGAGCAATTTTAGGATAGTAATCTTGTATACAGAATACCAGCTGAGACTGCTTTCATTTATCTTGTGACACTTATTTTGTTTTCTTGGATTGGAGGGCTATTATTGCTTCAGTACTTCCAACAGAATAAACATTTTTGGATTTCTTGGTTCAGTTCTGCAATTTCATGCCATTTTGGGACTCAATGGAAATAAAAGTTTTTGTAAATTACCTATAATTGTATTTTTTAGAAATGAAGAGCTAAAAATTTGCAGTTGTGTAAGTTGATTTGTAAATATAAATTGATAAATTGGAACCATAATAACATTAACATAATGAAAATAAATCATAAACATAATAAAATTTATCATAATGAAAATAGTGCATTTCTGGTTGCAATAATTTCTTCTTACATTACCTAAAAGGTCTTATATCATTCATCAATGATACCTGGAACATAATTATTCTTTAGTCACAACTTCATTTGATTCATGAAACATGATTCTCAGAGGACAGAGTGGAATACATGTGAGAGGGGGATTAATATGTAAAACAGGAAATTAGAGATGACAATGAAACCATGTGATAACCCAACTACAGCTTTAATATATAAAAATAGCAGCATTTTCTAAAGGTGTAGTGCTTGCAGAAACAGGAAAGAATGTGATCCTTATATGTTGTTAATGAATTTATGATGGCATACCTTGTTTAAGCTGTTGATTATGGTTTAAGCAACCAGTGAAGAAGACAGTTGTTTGTTCACCATAAAATAGTTGATGGTGCTAGTTGGTTATTTAAAAGTCAAAGGTCTCTTCTGTCCGGTCATTTTGACTCTAGGACATCTCTGTGAGATTTTTGTGATCATGTGCCATCATGATTCTATGCTGAGGCTCAGGGAATGCTGTTACCTTCTTACTGAAGTTACCTATTTATCTACTTACATTTGCATGCTCTGAACTGCTAGTTGGGCAGGAGCTAGGACAAATGCAGGAGCTCATCCCATTGTGTGATACTTGGGTCTTGAATCCAGTCTGTCAGCTTTCCAGCTGACAAATTCAACATCTTTAAGCACTGAGTCATCACACAAGTTATATAGGAAGAAGTAAATCAAAAGAGAAAACCACCTAACCTGTTTGTTTGAGCCTGTGGCACAGTGGTTAGAAGGCAGTACTGCAGGCTACTTCTGCTGGCTGCTGTGCTGCAGCTCAGCAGTTCAGACCCAGATTGTTGGATGCAATATGCTGACTCTGTAAACTGCTTGAGAGGGCTGTAAAGCACTGTGAGCAGTACATAAGTCTAAGTGCTAGCTTTATTGTACTGCTAGGCAGCCAGGCAAAAGTAGATGGTACTTTTCAAATATTTCTTGTTAAATATTAATCAAATCAGTGGCATCAGTTTGTTGGTCAGACTACCAAAAGAATACTTTTTTAAAAAAAAAATAGATATATGGGTGTGTATATGAAGTGGAGGGAAGAATCAATAGAAGAAAATGGATAAATAGACAGAATTCATTCAGATTCTATGAAGTGTTTCTGATAAATTATAGACTTGATTCTGAAAATTTTGATCAAAAGCATTGCATCTTTACATCCCTTTGTTAATGAAAATCTTTTCAGCCCAACATCTGGAAGGCAGTTCTGTCTCAATTTGTTCTGTTCAATGTGTGCTCATAGCCCTCTCTCTAAGTGGTTTACAAGAGTCAGCATAATGTATATTCCAACAATGTGGGCCCTCATTTTACCAACCCCTGGAAGGATGGAAGGCTGAGTCAGCCTTGAGCCCAGGCCTGGTGAATTTGAACTACTGATTTCAGGCAGGTAGCAGAAGTAGCCAGCAGAGTAGCCTGCCAGTATTGCATTCTAACCACTACCACCACAGCTGGTAATCATGTCATCTCTATTTATCATACTATATGTAAATTAGTTCTATGCATAGAAAGCAGGTAAGGAAATACTGTTTCCCAAATGTTAGGAAGTATGCAGTGTTATTTTACATATGGAATAAAACTGTCATATGAACAAAGCCAGGAGCTAATACATTATATATCTTTGAAGAGTTGTTAAAAGTTCAACAAAATAACACCACAAATATTGTATGAATTTTTGATTTTATGTGTTTGTTTTAATGATGCTATCAAAAATTTTTCAAGAGGTCTGTCTTCTGTAATCTACATTCAACAATTTTTGCCTTTTCCAACATCATATATTTGTAGAAGAGGAAAGCTAAAGGAATAAATTATGGCTTGTTTAAATGTATGAACAATCCTAAAATAACCTTTATTGAATTCTAAAATAAGAAGATTGTACAATTACCTTCACCTATTAAAATTGTTAAGTTTGCATGAAGAGTCAGGCCGAGAATTCCAGCAAAGACTTTATTAATGACAACAGCTCGAATGGACCCGTCCGGTAAGGCTAGGCTGCTTCTTATAGCGGCAGCCGTAGCTGCTAATAATGGGAGTGCAGGGTTTCTTCCCACTATTTAAACCAATACCATTTGACATTTTACAAGACCAATTCAAATAAACCAATAACATTTAAACCTACATACATAACACCCCTCCCCACTAGGTTCAGTCCATACCAAACCCCAACCTATCTAATGTATTCCTTTAAATAGGTGGGGCTCTTCGATGTCACGTTGAGCCCGTGGTTCAGAATCTTTATTGTTCTCACCCAGTGAGAGGGAAATGTGTCTGCTGACATTTCCCTGTTAGGACTTCCTGTGAAAGACCCTGTTAGACTGTTAGAATCTGGTCTCTCCTCCCAACCCATCTCCATTCCAATGTCAACACCCAAGTCTGGTAGTGATGTACAATCTTCCACTTCTAAGGATGGATCTAGGCATTGTGACAGGGTTCGGGATGGTTCCTGTCGTAATGACTCTACTTCTAAGGATCTTGGCATTGTGACAGGGTTCGGGATGGTTCCTGTCGCAATGGCTCGTTACACAAGGGTTGATTCCTGTTTGCTGATATTCCTGTTCCTCCCCTTCCCCCTGAAGAAGAGAAGAGAGAGGGACAGAGAGAGGGGCAGAGGCGTCCTGAGTGAACCGGGATCTAAGTTGGTCAATGTGCCTGCTCCAGGAGGCCATCCTCTGTTTGAACCCTGAAAAGAGGGCCAGTGATGTGAGTTATTTCAGCAGGAATCCACAAAGGTTCACCTGTAAGGTTCCTAGCATAGACAGAATCTCCCACACTAAAGAACGAACTTTGGAAGTGGAATCCAGTGGTGTATTGGGTGCATAAGTGGGATGAAGTCGGTCAAGGGAAGACCTAAGTTTCCTGCCCATTAACAACTCTGCTGGGGACAAGTTAGTTGATGGGCTAGGAGTGATGTGCTGAACACTAAGAAGCTTTTCAAGCTTCTCAGTGATCCCCAGGACCCAGCTGCTGAAGCTTTTCTTTGGTAAAGCGTACCATACGTTCAGCCCGCGCCGTTGGCGAAGGGTGCCAAGGGCTGTAAGGGCATGTCTGATGCCCTGTTGAGCTAGAAAGGATTCAAAAATGTTAGACGTGAATTGAGGGCCATTGTCAGAGACAAGGACATCTGGTAACCCATGGGTTACAAAGAGCTTTTGAGCTGCTTGATAACAGCCTCAGTAGTAGTAGAAGTCATGAGAATAACCTCTAGCCATTTGGAGTATGCATCTACAATTACTAGAAACGTGTGCCCTCTTGTAGGGCCTGCAAAATCAATGTGGATTCTAGACCATGGGCCCTAGGACATTCCCATTCCTGTGTGGGGGTGAGGTGGGAGGCCTGACTACCTGGCAATTGGGACAAGAGCAACCCAGTTTTCAACCATTTTGTCAATACCTGGCCACCATACATAACTCCTGGCCAAACCTTTCATCCTTACAATCCCAGGATGACCCTCATGTAACATTTCCAAAACCTCCCTTTGCAGTTTTGCAGGAATAACCACCCTGTTACCCCACAAAATACATCCTCTTAATACAGATAATTCAGTTTGCCTGGATTTGAAAGGTTGGGCAAAGTGAGGTAGATCTTGAAGAGGCCAACCTTTTAATCCAGCCCATAACAGGTGCCAACACAGCATCTTTGGCAGATTCTCTGGCAATCTCAGCAGCATGGACTGGAAGCTTAGCGGTCTCCAGGAAAAGGTGTGAGTCTCAAGTTCACAGTCCTCCTTGTGGCAAGGTAGTGGCAACGACTCAGTGCATCAGCATGTCCAATGTCCTTGCCAGGCCTGTGAATCAGTTTGTAGGAGTAGGCTGCAAGAAATTCAGTCCACCTCAGCATTCTTGGTGACAGGATAATAGGTGTAGGTTTGTCTCCTGCCACGATGCCAAGCAAAGGTTTGTGATCTGTAACAATGGTGAATGACCTGCCATACAGATATTCATGAAATTTCTTAACTGCTGCAACTGCTGCATAAAGCCTCCTTGTCCAATTGGCTGTAGTTCCTCTCTGCTTTGGACAGCGTCGAGAGTAGAATGCAATTGGGGCTTCGGCCATTGGGAAGCCTGTGGCTCAAACCCCTCCCACTCCAAAAGGGATGCATCACAAGTCAGAACAACAGGTAAATTCTCAGAGAATTGAATCAACACAGCATCAGACGTGATTAGTCTCTTAATACTGTTAAATGCTGACTGTTCCTTCCCCCCAGATCCAAGCAGCCTTCTTATCAAGTAAACGATGTAAGGGTTCAGCAATAGATGCTTTGTGAGGTAGAAACATGTGATAAAAGTTAATAAGGCCAAGGAAGGCTTGCAGATCTGACTTGCAACGAGGTTTAGGGGCTTCCTTGATCGCTTTAACCTTGGCATCAGTGGGGTGGATGCCCTGTTTATCAATCATGTACCCCAGGAATTCAACTCTGTCTGTTTTGAGAGTGCATTTATCTTCCTTGACTTTCAAACCTGCTTTTCTGAATCTGGTAAGGACTTCTCTGAGTCTCTCTTGAAGCTGAGTGTCATTCTCAGCAGAGATTAACATCATCAAAATAAGGCACTACCCCTGGCAGTCCTTGCAACATTCTTTCCATAAGACTTTGAAAAATGCCAGGTGCCACTTACAAATTGTAGTCTTTTACATTTGAAGGCACCTCTATGAGTCACAATTGTTTGTGCCTCTGCAGTGGCATCATCAACTGTTAATTGTTGATATGCCTGAGCTAAGTCCAGTTTAGCAAATACTGTACCCCTGCCAAGGGAATGGAGCAGATGATGCACAACAGGTACAGGGTATCGCTCTGCTGCAGCGCGCATGGTTAAGTGTCCCCTTGTAGTCACCACAGATTCTCACTGACCCATCAGCCTTGACTGGTGTGACTATGGGTGTTTCCCATCTGGAGTGGTCAGTAGGTTCCAAAACCCTTGGGCGATGAGCTTATCTAATTGTGCATCAATTTTTTCCTTTAAAGCAAATGGAACCCTCCTGGGCTTTAAACGAATTGGGGCACCTTGGGGTCTAAACTGAAAGCAATAGGGGTCCCCATATACTTGCCCAGTCCTTCGCTGAAGACCTCTGGAAACTCAGACTTCAAGGACTCTTCCCAGTCAGAACTGCTCCGTGATGGATGCCAGTCACCTCGATGCCAAGTGGCTTGAACCACTCAAGTCCCAGCAAACTTGGGCGATCCTTGTCCACGATGGTCAGTGGCAAACGTTTGGTGTGGCCTTTAAACTGCGTTGAATTCCCTCGCTCCAACTACTGGAATCTTGTTCCCTTGGTAGTCTTTGAGGGTCAGTGCTTGCTTCTGGAAATGTTTTTCTGAATTCTTGGAAAGAGTCTGTGTATAGTGTCCCATGACACCATAGATAAATAAGAGCCTGAGTCCACTTCCATGTGGCACGGTCTCCCTTCAATAAACACCTTCACATGTACTTTTCTGCTATTTAAATGTGAAGAATGACCAATGGATATTGTTTGGTGAGTTTCACTCTTGCCATTTGCTTTTGAATTGCCCCATTTTTCCACTTAAATTGTTGGGCTTAAAATCTTCCTCAGGAAGTTTCTTCCTGAATGGTGGAGTTCTGGATGATTTGCAGACTCTGGCTATGACCCGTTTCTCTAGCGTAGGCAAATGGAGTCAAAAAACTTGCATTCAGTGGGGTGGCCCCCCATCCTCTGCAAACGAATCCTTGCCTGTTTTTTCAGAGTCTTTTCTTTTCTTCTCCATTCTGAGCTTAAAATCCCCTCTTCTTCCTCACTGCTATCGAATCAGAGTCTATTTGTTTGCAATGAGTTGTTGAGGATTTTCCCCATCAGAATGGCTTGAGGCCTGGCTCGAGGCCTTGTTAATCTTTTCATGGCCGCAGCTGAGGACTTGGTGGCTTCTGCTGAAACAGCCTCTTCAATAGCCTCTTTAAGCGTGATTTTGGTTTCATTAACAGTTTGCTTTGTAAGATCTTATCTTTAAGGCCCAAAACAAACCGATCACGCATGGCCTCTTCTCGTTGGTAAAGTCACAAGCACCCCAATGTCCCTTAAACTTGCCAGAAGTCATTAACACTCTCGCTATCCCCTTGATCCCGGCGGTAAAATTCGTGTCTCTTAATGAGGCACGATACTTGTGGGCGTAATGGGCTCTTAAAAGTCTTTCTAATTCGGGCCATTCTATTACCTTCAATTCTGCTGCTCCCGCCAAGCGCCTTCGCCATTTTGAAAACTGCGGACCGCAGGTGTGTGAGAAAGACCGCCTCTTCCGTCTCTCTCTCGGGGATGCCCAGATCGTTCCCTTCCAGGAACATGTGGAACGGTCTGCATCGATTCCCAGTCTTCCGTCGCGGTCCGGCGAGCGGTGCTGGGGGTGTTCAGCGCAGCCATCTCGCTCAGTTGCTTGTTCGTGGCGTCGTCTTCTCTTCAGGAAATCCCACCTTCCGTCGCCAGTGTTAAGTTTGCATGAAGAGTCAGGGCGAGGAATTCCAGCAAAAGACTTTATTAATGACAGCTCGAATGGACCCGTCCGGTAAGGCTACGGCTGCTTATAGCCGGCAGCCGTAGCTGCTAACCAATGGGAGTGCAGGGTTTCTTCCCGCACTATTTAAACCAATACCATTTGACATTTTACAAGACCAATTCAAATAAACCAATAACATTTAAACCTACATACATAACAAAAATAATGAAAAAAACATTTAAAATATTAAAAAACCTTTTCAAAACTTTAAAACAATAATTAAATAAATAAATAGAAAATCTTTATGTAA